>OZ010737.1:160800470-161250470 GCA_963932295.1 Tipula lateralis
TTAAATGGTTTTCCGTTAATAGTTTTCACTAGTATCTTGAGTTCATTTTTTCCTGATTATTTCCTCAGTGCTAAAGCAAACTGCTTCTGCTATACAGCAGCCATTGGTATAGCGATTGTTAGAAAGGCATATCGCTCCATAAATTTGGCGTCAAACCTTTCCAATTGGTGCATTCGAAGCTAGTGAAATTATCTACGGTACCAGTTGTACATCGAGTTGATGTAGAACAACCTTCAATACCAGCCGATACTGCGATCGTAGCAGTGGTTCAGCAGTTTGTTTCGGATACTTGGAAACCACTCGGTTTCTTGTCGGTACGTCTCAATGATACGCAAGAAAGATAAAGCGCTTATGATCGTCAAATTCTCGCGGCTTATTCGGGTATAAACATTTTCGTCATCTTCTTGAGGGTCGTATTTTTATGCTATATACTGATCATAAACCACTCTATGCTTTTAATCAGAAACAGTAAAAAGCATCTCCTCGTCAATTTCGACACTTAGATTTCATTGGTCAATTCACGACTGATATTCAACACATTTCTGGTCTGGACAACGTAGTCGCAGATACACTTTCACGCATTACTCAAATTTCTATCCCTGAAAGCATTGATTATGCTATCATCGTAGATGCTCAAACCAATGATGAGGAACTTCAAGAACTTATAACAGAGTTAGTTATCAAATTTGAGAAATTTCCCGTTGTCTTCAATTCAAAACAATTAATTTATTGAGATACTTTTTGTAACACACCTAGTCCATTCATACCCTTAAATTTCCAAAAAAAAAGTTTTCGATGCTTTTCATAATCTGTCTCATCCTGGGGTCAAAGCTTCCATCAAACTTTTGACTCAGAATGTAATCTGGCTATCAATTAAAAAAGACGTGCAGAAGATGGCTCAAAGTTGTGTAGCTTACCAAAAGGCTAAAGTTTCTCGTCATACAAAATCTCCGCTTGGTACTTACAAATTAACTTCTCAACGCTTTTCGATTATTCACCTTGATATCATTGGTCCGTTGCCTGTTTCTGATAATCAGCGGTATTGCGTTACATTGATTGATAGATACACACGCTGGCCCGAGGCAATTCCAGTGTCTGATATAACTGCTGCAACTGTTGCTTTTGCTGTCTATTTGCATTGGATAGCTCGCTTTGGTGTGCCAGAGTCCATTGTTACGGACCAAGGCATCCAATTCGAATCACAACTTTTTCACTAACTGCGGCTAACTTACTCGGTTTTGAACGAAGGAGAACAACTAGTTACAATCCTAAATGTAATGGCATGATTGAAAGATGGCATCGTGTCATCAAATCTGCCATTATGTGCTAGAACCGATCTGATTGGACTAGTGTTCTTCCCTCAATCTTGCTAGGTTTACGAACGACCTACAGTGACGAACTAAAAGCTACTCCAGCTGAACTGGTTTACGGATGTACGACTCGAGTTCCTGGAACATTTTTAGACGCTACGAACGATCAAATTTTACAATCTGACTTTATTACTAAATTAAGACAACACTTTAATGAAATTCGACCTGTACCAGCTTCTCGACATACTACGGATAAAATTTTCATCAATAAAGATCTTCTGACTAGCTCGCACACTGGACCGTTTTTAGTTATCGACCGTAGATAAATTTAACACTTTAGATCTAAACGGACGGCATACGAAAATTTCCATTGACCGACTTAAACCATGCTACTCTGACAATCAATCACTGAATACGGACACTACAACTGTACAGACCAGACTTCTTGTACCGACTCACGAACCAGAACATATTATTTTGGCCAACGGACATAAAATTTCTATTGAAGAGCCGAAAGCTCGCAAACGGGTTCGATTCGACTTGTCGAAGAAACCGACAAATATTACAATGTAAGGTCGTGTATCCAGGGCTCCTACGTCGCATGGTATTTTGGTGCTTCTTCTCACCTCGCTCTTAAATTTATTTGTGAATAATTATCTAATATTTTGTTATTTTTCAAAATCGAAGTTAATCGAACCACGGAACAGAAAAAACTTAAAACCATGCGACACCACAATATCACTGCGGAAATGGAGCTTATCGTGTAGTGCGGATCCCAAAACAAAATTATTAACCTCAAACAATTGGATTTTTATAGAATAAAAATGAAGCCACCACCTTATCGCGAGGGTTATAAAATAAAATATAAAGTTTGGTGTGACATTCAAAATGAACTCTAGTAATGTTGAGATCCACTATTTTTCGGAACCTCTGGCTATCAATTAAATTAATTATGCATCGCGTACTTTACTGCCCAGGTCTTCATACCATACTCATACTGATTAAAATATACATTTTCCATTTAAAGTAACCATTACCTCTATCTATATCGACTACTCGTACGTGCGCATCAAATCCATATCAAATATTGGATTATTCTCCCATTGACGTACATTTTTTTCATGACGTCTCTCTATTCTAAATTTATATGTGCAGAAACAAATTTTTATAAATATAAAATACAAATTTTAGAATAATTGAATACATCTGAATTCATGCAAAAAGCTATAAAACTTAGAATTTTAGAAGGGTCTTCTACTCAGCTTCGATATACATACGGAATAAAAAATTGAAACGATTTTTTTTTTTGGCTTTTTGTTGTTGAAAAGTTAAATTAGTCCCATTGAAAGTAAAATTTTACCAATTCCATTTTTAAACCGAAGAAAATCAAAATTCTTCTTACTTCCAATCTCGGATTGATTCAAAAAAAAAACTATACTCGTATCAACAAAACAAAAAGTTTTTATTTCTGTAACTTTATTATTTTTTTTGGTTTTTTTTTTTGATTCATGCTGAAGATATTGTCTTTCATTTTCTTACCAATAAAATCCAATTGAAAACATCATAAATTTTATTTTCAGTAATTTAACTGTCAGGATTTAGAATTTAGGATGTTTGCGAAATGGTATAACAAAATAGAGCTTTCGAAAACCAACTGTATGTAGAGTGGATAGATATACAGTACTGTGCAAAAAAATCCGGACAGTTCGAATTCCTTTAAAAACGTTAAATATTTTCTAGTGTTTGTACTTTTATTTAGTCTAATTTTAAGATTGCATTTGGTAATTCACCCGAACTCTGTAAGTATAAATTGTTAAAGTTATGTTTGTGACGAAAAAGCTTTTAGTATAAAAAAGTGAACGGATGTGGGAAATCATCAATTGCTGATCTTATAAAAAAAATATAGGACAACGGGAAACACAGAGCGGTCTAAAAAGTCTAGCAGACCGCAAAAAACCACTTTGGTTCGTCCAAGCAGAACCGATCTAAAAATTTAACCGAAATTGCAAGTCGATCTTGCTACAGCAACAGGTATTGAAATTGGCAGTTCATCTGCTTGGCGAAGGTTGCAGAAACCTTTTCTAAATATATCTTCAAAAATTTCTCGGCTTCAGCTGGCCAGAGGGCACTCTTATACTAGACCATGGAGTTGTGGAATAACGTGGTGTTCTCTGACGAAATTTAAACTGAATGTTGGAAATGGATGGTTAATCGTCCGTAGAAAATCAGATGAACGCCTCAACGATATCTTCATATAACAAGTGCCTAATATAACTGAGGGTGTAATGATTTGAGGCTGTTTTAGTAATGCTGGTGTTGGTCACTTGGCCTTTGATGAAGCAGGGGTAACTGGTAATGTGTACCTGAATATTCTGAAAGGCATTGGAAAGCATCAGTTTTGGAGTTATTTAGTGAAACTAAGAGGTTCTTCTTTCAACAAAACAAAGCTCCAGCCCACAGATCTAAACAAATGACTATTCACTTTTTTCTTTATTTGAAACTTCTATATAACTTTCAGGTAAAAAATAATAAACAACTTTGTAACATAACATTTTATTTCTATTTGAAGGTGAAAAAGTACTTGAACCCTTGTATGAACCCAATTGAAAAAATTTGGGCTATTATGAAGCATAAAGTATGTAACACGACCTTTACGTTATGTGCATGAGATAGTCTCATACACTATATTTCGTAGAACTGCTAACAGATATTATCTGAGAATCGTAATCAGATCTTGATAGACCGCTTAAGGGAAGGAAAAGAAGACCAGTAGCAACAATTGAGCTTTTACGTCGTTATTTTTTTTGGCCACGTGAACGGTGAAATTCGAAAATTCATCGCTTCTTGTGATGTTTGCAAATGCGTTAAAGCACCAAATTATCTTTTAAGACCACCGCTTAGTGCTTTACCACTCACTTTTAGTCCATGGCAACACCTATATCTGGATTTCCTCGGACCATACCTCAGAACTCGTGATGGAAACACCTCAATTTTAGTCGATGTAGATCACTTTTCCAAATTTGTGATTACTCAAGCCGTACGCCAAGCGACCGCCAAGGAGGTTGTGAAATTTTTAGAGACTAAAATATGTCTTCGGGTACCCTTGTTACTGATAATGGCCTGTAATTTGCCTCCCACCTGTTAAACCGATTGCTCGAAAAATATGGAGTAAATCATGATGTGTTCCCCACAGAGCAACTTATCTGAGAGAGTGAATCGAACCATACTGGCTTCCATCAGAGCATACATCAAAGACGATCATAAAACGTGGGATATTCATCTTGAGCCTATAACCCAAGCATTACGATTGACACGACATGAGTCAACCGGGTTCATCCCACATCTGTTAGTTTTTGGTCAACATCCAATAACCCATGGCTCAATTTATGATTTGCTATTAGATTCGTATAGCATCAATGGTAATTATCTGTTTTCAAATTATAAACCTGATGAACTGTTCCATCTATCTGGAAAGGTCCGTGAAAATATTTGTAAGGCCCAAGATAAGGCTCATAGGCCATATAATCTTCGAAAACGAAAACCCAGCTTCCCGATCGGGCAGAATGTATACGTTAAAAAATGTTCACATAGTAATGCAGCTGCTTGCTTTTCAGCTAAGTTAGCTCCTAAATAAATAAAGGCCAAAATTACTCGGCTCATTGGTAACGTTTCCTGTCAAGTAGGCGACGATAGTGGAAATATTCTAGAATTGGAACCAGAAAATATCTGGTAGCAGTTTTACGAAATATAGTGCATGAGACTATCTCATGCACATGACCAAAAGGTCGTGTTACAGTGGCGCCCAAACGTTAAATGGCGTTTCGTTTCTCCCGTTCCGATAATCCAATAGTTTTATCCCTTCTCCTAATCCTTTCAAATTTCAATCTTTTTATATATAAAGATATTAATTTCATAATTAATTTTGACTTTAAAATACGCACATATGCGCAATTGCATCTATACATCTTTATCTATAGAATCAATTGTCCGAATATATTGTATTTAATTGTCAACTTATTATTCTAATTCTGAAAATATTTTGTTTTCAACTATAACGTTAACTTCAATATACCTGATCACTTCAAAGTATCCTTCTATAGTTTCAACATCGGTTGCTTATAAAATCTTAATTTCAATGATATTTTTCAAAAGTTCGCATGGGTTGTCCGTCTAGACATCGATCCTCATGTACGTCTATCGAAAATGATTCCGATAATATTATCGTGTGATTTCATTTGTTAGTATACCTTCGAATGTATAAGTTATGAATATGACGTCATTTTCCTTATTTCTACTTCCCTTTACATTCTAATTTTTTTTATAACCATTACTCCAAATTACATTGACTTCATCCTGCTATATTTGAAAGTGTGAGATTTAGTTATATATTTTATATTTATATTTCTAATTTCAACGAATATCTTATCCAACTTCGAAGGTCTTCTTAAACTTACGGCTAACACTTTTGTGTTCGTATGTACACACTAATATATATATATATATATATATATATATATATATATATATATATATATATATATATATATATATATATATATATATATATATATATATATATATATTTATATATATATACATATACATATATATATACATATATATACATGTACAAAACAAATCTTGGGAACTTATAATTAACCAGTATTTTGGGCGAAATTTTCACTTTGTAAATTTTAATTGCGTTATTTTTTCCACAACTTATTTTCCCGAAAATTTTGAAACAATTGGCTCTATATATATGTATAAGGATCGACAGTTAACAATTGCGTGGGATGATATTACCATTGACGTGATTCAAAATATGATTCACTTCATAGCAACAGGTGTGCAGCGGTAATTAAGGAAAAATGGCGGTCATACCAAATATTAAATTAATAGTTTAGTGGATAATTTATACATTTTATATTTTGACTAATATATACAGTACTATGACTAATATATATGAGTAATTATGACTAATATATACAGTTGTAGCTGATTAGATAAGTGGAACCATTGGATCTAAAGATCACGTGTCTAGTCCAGTGAATCTTTACAAAAAAATTTTATTTAACTACTAATTTTTAAACTAATAATTTGACTACTAATTGTTAAACTAATAAAACAAATAGAAGGTTAGTATTTTTGGTTTGATAGAGCCATGTTTTAAGAGTTGTAGTAAAAAGAGACAATTTATCACATATTCGATAATCAATGGGCAAATTGTTCCAAATTATTGGTGCTACAATATGGAAACAAGTTTTTCGCAGATCTAATCTAAAATTTGGAACATTCTTAACAAAATGCTGATTAGTACGAAGATTATAACTTTTAATATAAAATATAGTCTCAACACCTTGAAAACATATATATGACGCAAGGGCAGTATGTTTAGATTACCAAATAAAGGCCACGAGGGTGACTATGATGGTTTAAAAGATAAAATTCTGGGTAATTGTTTTTGTCGTACGTATGCAGGACGTAATATCGTTTTGCATGCACTACCGCAACATGGTAAACCGTATTGCAAAAATGAATCCGTTAAGGCAAAATAAATCATTCTTAGTAAATATTGCGGACAGTATCGTAAAACATACATTTTCCTAGAAACCAATAATAGTTAAGTTTTATTACTTGAATGTGAGCTTTCCAGTTTAAATCTTTATCAATTAAAATACCTAAATATCGAAATTTATTAACTGGATTTATTAAAAAACAATCATTAATAGATCACTGGTTGATTTTGTTGCATTCAAATGCATGGTATGTTGTTTGAAGATTTGCTGCTAGGGTGTTTCTAAAATGTAGTAATTTCGCTTTGGGACTCATAACAAAGTTATGAGCTTTTAACCATATACAGATAAAATGTTTAAATCCCGATCTATGATAGTTATATTCTCTTTCATACTGGGACTAGCGTATGTAAACGAGAGATCATCAGCAAAAGCAGTTAATGACCCACAGAATTGTTGCTGACAAAATCCATTTACATAAACTAGAAATAACGACCCCATTGATCAATAATTTTTTTAATTTTGTTTGGATCTGACTGTCCGTGAATTAGTTCATTAACTGTTCTTCAATTTTTGCGAGCATCGTTATTGTTGTTATTAAATTGTTTAGAATAAAATTGTTTTTTGGTAGTTTCAATTTGACAATTAACAGAATCACACAGCATTAAGCTATATTTCTTTAATCTCATGTTGTTCTTCTTGGGGTGTCATTTTGCAAGCAGACAACTCTCTTGTTTCTTTTACGTATGTCTCAATAAATCATCAGACATCCATGGTTTTAATTTCATTTGTCGTTTTTTATCGATATGAGAAACTACAGAGTACAGATATTCTTCTAGCATTGGATTTGGAATTAATAGTAGTTCCTGATAATTTGATTTCGATTAAGCAATGGTCTGAAATATGTAAGTCTAACACTCTGTAACAAACTTGTGAAAAATATTTTTGGTCGAATCTGTATTGAACGTTATCAATACAGGTAGCTGTTGTGTTTGTGATTCTTGTTGGTTTAGAAATACTATCCAAGCCATGCTCCGACAGTAGAAGCAATAACCTATCTAACGCCGCCCAGGTGGCTCAGTGGTTAAAGCTGTGGCAGTTGGAGTGGGAGGTACCGGGTTCGAATCCCGATAGGGGCAGGATGCAAAAGGGATTTTTCACCATCTGATTACGATCGGAGGTGTTAATGAACACATCTATGACCCCCTACGAAAATCGGACCTATAGCCGTACGTCCTCGATTTGGCCGTTAAGCGGTAAAGTAGGACGTAAATAAGCGAACCGCGAAAGAGCTGGGAGAGCCTTGAGCCCCAAAAAAGATAGCATAGAATAAAATATAAAAAAAAAACATTACAGTATGATGCCCAGTACCTAACATAACATTGACAAGGCATGTTAGGATTTTTGCTATTGGCCCAAATGTGTTTGGCCCAGTATATTTTTATTTTCATATAATTCGAATTTAAATTTATGGTTCCCAGGAACCTAGAGTGTCGTTCATGATCTCTATTGATTTCGATACAGCATAATGCCCAGCCGTATGTTAGGATTTTTGCTATTGGCCCAAATGTGTTTGGCCCAGTATATTTTTAATTTCATATAATTCGAATTTAAATTTATGGTTCCCAGGAATCTAGTGTGTCGTTCCCGATCTCTATTGATATAATAGCATTGAATAAATAGCAAAAATCCTAACATACGGCTGGCCTTGTCAATGTTATGTTAGGTACTGGGCATCATGCTGTATCGAAATCAATAGAGATCGGGAACGACACTCTAGGTTCCTGGGAACCATAAATTTAAATTCGAATTTAATGAAATAAAAAAGATTGGTTTTCTTCATAGGCGTTTATTAATGTACACTTGTTCTCGTTTCATTATCGTAAATATTGAATATTTAGGAATACGACTACACTTATTACGCAAATTTCGCGAATTTCTGGGATGATTTAAAAATCCTGGGATGGGATAGAAATAGTATTGCCTGATGAACATTTTATTTTTTCCTGGGATGAAATCCTGGGATAACTTCACACACTTCATAGGCGGCATCAATTTCATCAAGAAATAATGATTTGTGTTTCTGAAAATTTTGTAGGATATTGTTTTTAATATTAGTCATTTTCAACGTAACAATAAAAGCATTTTTTCAATCGAAGTGATGTCACCATTAGAGATTTTTTCACCAATTATACCAGTAATGTTGAAAAAATTTTAACTTACATCAGCAGCCTCGCATGAAAATCCACACACAATGATGTTATTGAAAATTCTTAATTGATTTGGGATATTGGCATTTGCCTCCAGCCAGTTTGATTTACTTTCGTAATGATCAAATTAACGTTCCATATGAATCAATTTCCTTTTCAAATCAACATTTTCATTAGTTAAGAGACTGACTCGTTTATATAAAGCATCTTTTGTATCGCTCATGTGCAGTAGTAATGTTTCAAAGACCGAAATTTTACTTTTAAGCTCATCCATTACGTCATGTAAAGTAGCATCTGTAGGAACTGCTAAGGATACCGACTCATTGTAATCGATGACTGACCTTTTCGATGAACTACGGCATGACTGGCATATCCATGAAGCAGAACCAGTATCGATATTTTTAACCAGTTCTTCTGAAGCACCAACACATTTTATAAGGAAAACTTTTGCACGTGAGCCACATTTAACTCCCGGAAAACGTTCAGGTGTTTTATTTCTAGTACATAAAACACACAGTATACATAAGTTTTATTACATTCAAGCTTCACTTATTAAATTTTATTGATTATTTTTTATTAATTTTTTTATGAATAGTTTGTAAACTTTTTATTTATATTAAATTTTTCACTTTTATCAATTATCTTCAACGTTACGCTTTGACGTTTTGAATAAGAATTCGCAGCAATTATTATTTAACTGAGATCATGAAATTTAAAACCAAATAACATTAAAACTATTGTTTCTGAAAAAATTGGTTTAATTAAACAATGTTAGCTGTCCGGATTTTTTTGCACAGTACTGTATATACTCGTACTATTAAAATACTGTCATGCGTCAAACAGTTTAGGTTTAGTTTTGATTAGACCTAACCTCAATGCATATACATATTTTATTTCAAAGCTTCAAAAATACATAACATGTTATCTTGCCTTTTTAAATATATATATATATATATATATATATATATATATATATATATATATATATATATATATATATATATATATATATATATATATATATATATATATATATATATATGTATATATATATATATATATATATATATATATATATATATACTCGTATATAATGGATGTATGTACCTCAAACATTCATTTCATCACGTTATATATCATTTCATCAATGCATCTACTCTCTTTTCCCATTGTGTATTTTCTTGTTTTTCATTTTCCTTTGCATTACACTTTAATGAGACGGAGGATATACATCTTCTACTGTAACAACCTCAGATCTTGTAAGGCGGTCGACAATGTAGACATTTTCGACAATTTTATTATTGTTGACATCAATTATTCATAAGGTTTACATTTATTTTATGGTTGTCAACCGCTGCTCAACAAAGATACACAGACACAGAGAAGATATCTTTGGAAAATATAAAATAAATTTTATATTTTATAAACAATAATAAAAACTATTTCTTCCAACAAAAACCACTAAAACCAACATTTTGACTTTTCGGGGAAAAACAAGAGAAAAAAAATTTATAAAAGCTTAAAATTTATTTTTGTGCTTTTTATTTCAACTCACTATCTAGCACATCAAAAACCACATTAAAAATTATAAATTACACTTATATATAATTTATTAGAAAACAAAGACAATGATGTCGTTGTATAAACGGGTGATTAGTAAATGAAAGCTTTTACCCCACTTAGAATACAATATCTATAATATATTTGATTTACTGACAACCCGGTTAACGTAACCCAAATAAATTTATTAGTTTTTAAGCCATGGTGTGATTACAACTGGGACACTTTAAATTATATATATATAGACACCCACCGTTATCGCGCGCACAAAATACCACACAGTCTTACATAAATATATGTTTCTTATGTATAGAGAGAAAAACATAGATTCACTTCCTTGTTTCTAAAAACTAGAAATTGTTCGGAAATTATTTTTTATTCTACACGTTCGTGTTCGTTATATAAGATATAAAAAATAAAAACATTAAATAAGGAAACAATTATAAACATCCTGTTTATATACCGTCTCTTATGTATACATCATTCTCGTTATAGTAAACGTAGTAATAATTCAACGAAGCTTTTTGTGTGAAAAATCTTAATTTATTTTTCATTAAAATATTTTCTTTTTTTTAATTTGGAATGAAAAACTAAGACTTAATTGAAATATTAATTAATAATTTGTTGTAACCTTGTGGTTAGCGGAAACTATTAAAAAATTTGTTTATATTGGTTGTAAATTGAACTGTTGTTGATTCTGTCAAAATTAATTTGGTGGTACTGATCCTAATGGGTATCCAATTATTTGAATAATTCATTATTAATTGCAGATTTGCGGTACTCATATATCGAGTATTTTGGTGGTATACTGTGCACCAGGTTTGCAATGTTCTCCTGAGGTATCAACTCCTATGATGTAAGGTTTTGGAACGAATTTAAAGTCGACCTAGTATTGTTTGCACGCCAGCCATGACGTGCAGGATATGCTAAGTGATCAGCCATATTTCTGTCCAATAAACAGGTATATCAAATAATCTACTAGACAGAGCGTCTATAGAAATGTCTGCCTTCAACAATAGCAGCCGTGAAATGGAACTCTTGGGGGATATGACACACTGCGAATATCGGATCACCAACCGTAAAGGGTGGTTAAATTTTAAGGGCCGATGTTGATTTTGAATAAAACATAAATTATTTAGGAAATTACTGTAAATTATCTCATCCTTTAGCTCTTGAATTGTTGCTGGTTTATCGACGTACACCTTTTCTTTCAAATAACTCCAAAGAAAGAAATCTAACGGTGTCAAATTCATACGGTGTCAATCATGATCTTGGAGGTCAATTGACATCGCCACCACGTGAGACAACACGGCCATTGAATTTGTCGCGCAAAAGAGCCATTGTTTCGTTAGCTGTGTGGCAAGTGGCACCATCCTGTTGAAACCACATATCGTCCACATCCATATCTTCCGATTCGGGCCATAAAAAGTTCGTTATCATCTCACGATAGCGAACACCATTCACAGTAACTGCCAGATCGGCGTCCCATAAACCGCACCAAACAGTCAATCTTTGTGGGCGCATTGGTTTTTCGACAATCACTCTTGGATTATGATTTCATTTCGAAAATTGATCATCCACTGTTGCCATTTCTTGCCACCATTCTGACCATTGACGACGTTTGGAATGGTCAAGAGGCTTTAGTTCTTGAGTCAATTGCGCCTTATATAAGCGTGTAAATGCAAGTCTTTATACGCAATGTTCATCTACGAAGAGCGTGAGAGGTGCAATTGTTGGGCACGACCACGACGAGTTGAGGTGGACGACAGTATTTTCTGCTGAACGAGCTGTACGAGCATGCACTGGTGTTTTAAAATCTCCTACACACCCGGTTTGCTTAAATTTTTGCACAATTTTTCCGATTGTACGAATATTTGGACGATTTAATTGACCGAAAAAATCACGAAGTGGACGATATGCATTTTGATTTGAATGCCCATTTTCATAATACATAGGTTGCCTTTTATATTTCGGGATTTGGCAACCCTAGTGTTGCAATCTGTCAACTGACCGCTCTATCGTAAAGTAAGAAGTTTTTGAGGTTATACGTACTCAGAACGTTTTGATATACGAGCGCTATTTGTGTTGTTTACAGTAAATTAAATGATTCATCTGCCGCCAAGAATCTAACTTTACGATAAAGCTGTCAGTTCACAGATTGCAACACCAGAGTAGCCAAATCCCGAATTATAAAAGGCAACCCTCTATGCCTGAATAACTTCAACGTGTTGCTCGATTGTGTATTTTCTCGCCGTAATCTTATTAACATGGTTTCGCTCAAAATTCAAACGGTTTTGTGATGTGCTGCAGTTCATGTTAATTTTTTTAATACGTCGCAGTTTATAAATGCCATATGTTGGCTGATGATGTGCAACCTTTTATTGGGTGTAGATCGTCTGATATAAATTAAGTTGTTAGACAAAAATCCAATCCAAATCGAAATGTGTTTTATTTGCTCTTTACATAATCTTGTATACCATAGAAATGTGAAGTGAACAATAATAGGCCAAGACCTGTATAGGTGTCTAATAGGGCTTCAAATTTATGAGGAACTATATGGACAGTAGATTCACCTGAAACAACCATGTCAACAATCTTTGTGGGAAATCTATATGATTGCCTTCGGTGGTTAAACCCAATGTAGCGTTATAGGGTGGATTCGGAGCAAACGTGGCCATCACGCAGAATTGATTGGTGGCAACCGTTGTTGTTATCCGCTTTCTAAAATCCCACCCAAATATACTCATCTGTATAACAGCGTAAAACAAAAAAAATCTCGAACCAAACAAATGTCTGTGAGTTTAATGTCGTATTTATTTGTTACATGCTGCGAGAGACCACGAGGAGATGATCAATATTGAGGCGGAGTTATAATTCAGCTAGTGAAGGCTAGATGGTGGAGAAGATGGGTGAGAGAAACGTCGTTTGAGAGTTTCAAAATTTAGCGAAATCTCGAGCCGCTAAATTAGAAAGTTCTCGGGTCGCTAACCAGGAGCGTAGAGAGCGAAACACAATAAGATGACCAGGTAGAAACGGGGATTCATAGAAACGCTTTGTGATGTGAATTTTTGTTAGAAATCATAAACTTTGAGTGAATTTATTAGTGTGATCATCAACATTGATTGACATTTTTTTTGGTTGGTGTGATCACAAAATTGAGGAAAAATCAATAAAAAGAAATAGGAACAAACGTTTGATGTGGATTGTATGTCGTAACAGTGAGCAATGACAGTGGACAATTACATAAAATAGTTCGTCGTCGGAGACTCGTATATATGATTGCTGTCAGTAGGCTACAGTGGATCAGCGACAGCTGTATACAGGTGAGTTTTCCTTGTCTGCTTCACTTCCCGATTCTCTCTTTTTCCTTTCACCATTTTCCGATCCAATTTTTCCTTAATTTCAAGATAACGAATTGATTTCCTTTTGAGTTTGCGTGGTGGTTTATTTTTGTGGTATCAATATAGGTACCCCACACGAGTCCATTCGCTCATATACAAAGTTAAGCCGAACACACGTACTGGTAGACTGGCGACCAACGGAATTTATGTTTTTGTTGTCTACCTAAGCCACAACCGCGACACACGAGAGAACGTTACACCAAATGGACTAAATTCCATGGTTCTTCATTTACTCGCTGATGTATTCCATTGTTTGGTTCCTATGAAGGATTTTACTTGTTATATACCACAGTCAGTTCACTTTAACCTTTGTTTCGAAAAGTTTGAATTATTTTAACATTGGTCTTTTTCGTACTCTTCGCCATTTTATACCATATATCCTTATGGCTATTAGTAATGTGCTGAAAGCTCGATATTTCTTCCATCCGATATCCGTTTTAATATATTTTGTGTTTAGCATTCAAATAATTTTTAAACTTTTACATTGTTATGAGTCACACATGTAAAACAAAGGATTAAACAATTCTTCGCATGATAACAGAAGCACAAGCAGACAGCATGTCCGCAAAGAACATGTATAACAAAATACCAAACCAATATTCGAAAGCACGAAGAAAGTAAACCCTAGGCACATAAACAACCAGAGTGACAATTCACAGGAACGTCGTGTTCAAAGAAATAACAAGCAAAACCAATATACTTGGCTATCTACACAACACCTGTGGGTCACCAAAGGTTGAAATCAGCCTCAGCCAATACTGAAACTAACGAATCGCAAACCAACATTCAACACAGAGGTACCAAAGAAGTGGAACAGCTTCACAATATGTCGTGATAATCTGTGTAGATCCCTCATTAACTGACAAGCATGTCTCTAATAGCCACCTAGACTACATACACACTTCGTTGTGGAAATATGAGAGCAACTAGATAACTCACAATAAAAATCTGACCAGTGCATTTATCAGTGTCAGAAGTGTTTTAGATATACCTATAACCGAATTGTACCATTGTAAAGTTGATTAGAAAATATTTAAACCACTACTGCAACACTATAAATCCCTTCGCCTACCCACATATTAAAATTAAGGACGTGTCAGTTAACAGCTAATTTATCAGCCAATACGTTTTGTTTGATATACCCAGTAAAGTGAAGTTTAACTTTATTCAGGATGTCTAGTTATTCAAAGTAATTATCGTCTAATTGTACAGTATTGAAGTCAATCGCCTTGAGAGCGGCTAGATTATCAGCAAAAGGGATGCAGATACGACGATCTCTGCTATTAATTTCCTTTGCGCACTGCTCTTAAAATTGTAGCAATATCTCACTGAAAGACAGTAGCAGACCTAACAGAAGGATGGATCATTTCTTTTTGGGATTTAGCATGTATATAACTCGGCACCTGCTAGATTACAACATAATATCGTTACCAGATAGATAGAGTCGGCTGTTGTAGATCCATTTGTTCATCTACAACTTTGCTGATAAAAGTTTTAACAAAAAATATAAATTTATAATTGGAGCTCAAATATAATACAGTTAGTCGATGGAAAAGTGCTTCAAGGTACAGTTTTTGGCTCGATAGTTTCAGAACGACTTATATCTCCAGCTATAAACAAACTGAGCCGAGGAACTAAATGTTATGTCTATCTACATGCAAAATCGAACTGTTCTGGAAACCACAATTTCAGCTAAAATGCTCAATATTTAACTTCATCACGGACTTTCATCTGTTGAAGCACAAACGGACCTGTGGTTGAAAAGGTAAAATTCACAATCTACTACTTCACTTCATAGCTCATAGAGTTGGTTTTTGTTTCAACATATCAAAGAAGTATCGAAAAATATGGATAAATGGAAACGAACAGTCTACGTTCTGCAGGTAACTTCAAAAATGGTAGTTCGATTCTGCAAAAATACTTCATATTCCAAGGTGTTGGTAACCACACAGCGATAAGTTTAAAAATTCTATTACCTTCAGATGGATGGATTCAAACCAGCTTCCCATCTGGATGGATTCAAACCAGCTCGCATATTATAACCACTCGTCTATTAACTATGTAGTTGTGGTTAAAATAGAACCTGGTTCGAATCCAACTGAACGAAGACCATGCAATATATTTATGATTGAGATTTTTTTGAAAAAACAGATAGGGCCTACCGAATCCAATGAAATTCGGTACAGTCATACAAATTACAAAGAAGGGCTAAATATTAAATAATTATATTTGTTTTGACCTTGTTCTCGGGTTTCTGTGGATATTTAACGAACGATATCGATTGACATGTTCTTTATAGTACAGATCGAGATTCCATCCGATTTGAATATGAGCAGTGCTAATTCGCCGTATAATAACCAGTGAAGTGTTGAAGTGTTATACAATGAAGTGAAGGCTAGTGTCATATCACCCACCAGTGTCAAGTGACAAATCTTTTACCATTGGAAATGATAAGTTTGACGTTTGGTCGTTTTAATTTTGATCAGTGTCTGAGGCGTCAATAACCCCAATAATACGAACCTTAGAGAGTGGTAACACTATAAAATGTCGTCCACAGCAATATCTTACAATTCATAAGAAAACATTAATCATAGCTCGGTACTGCAACCCATTCGTTGAAGATGGAGAGGCTTTTCAACAATCATTACTGGATTTACCGAGCCCTTAATGAAACAGTTCTGCTTATTTACGTAGCCTCCGAGGTGAAAATGGGCTTCATGCATTTGAAGGACCCAATCAGCGAAGATATGGCTTTTATGGTGATCAACCGGCTCAGTATCTTGTGTTTACTGGACTTTAAAAGCCTTAAGTTCAGTTAACTCCAGAATTCAATCCTATGTCCTTATGCTAAATACTGTGTAATGTCGTTTGTGGAGTAAGAAACGCACACTGTTTCGATTCTTCACATCACCAACTAGTTTCAACAGCTCAAATTTTTCCATTACGATGAACAAAAAGTGCTTTAAATTTAAGAAATGTGACAAAATTTTCACCAATTTTATAGTGAATTATATAGTGAATTTTATAGAGAATAAATATAAAGAGGAACATCTTATATGAACCGCCGTTGCAAATATTTGGCGATGGCAAATGAAATAGGACAAACACATATTTTTTATTTTGTTTTCTCTTTCGAACGACTATCTATCGTTTACGAACGATCGTTTACTATTGAAATGGAATAGATATATTTTCATATAATAGTCTATTCCATTTTACAATTAAATTATAATATGAAATAGTAGGCGAAGTTTTAAAATAGTCAAATATTTTGTTTTGTTGTCGTTCGAAAGAGAAAACGAAATAAAAAATATATGTTTATCCTTTTTCGTTTGCCATCATCAAATAATTAAAATTATTAGTTTATATGCAACCGCGGTTCATGTGAGATGTGCCTCTTTATATTTATTCTTTTTGGTAATGGCGTAAGTTTTACTTATCAAATGTCGAATAGTGACAGCTTCAAAATTGACAGTTTTTTGTTGGATACTAAATTAGGTAGAACGTGCAGTGAACTGAAACTTGATATCACTAAGGGCGTGTTACTTAACTATAATTTGTTTGTTATTTTGTGTCACTTTGTGTACGAATACATACGACACACTGTATTAGTACAAGCAAAAATTCAACGACATAGAGTAGGTATATGTATGTGTATGTCTAAAATTTCGAAGTACTTGTTATTCTTTGTACATAGGAGACGTTTATTAACTCACCGAAGAACCGTTTCCAAGAAAGCATTTCTTGTGATCCAAAAACAAAACAAACAAAAATAAAAGTTTAATATTTTCCCTAATTTCCTGTTGAGAATATACTCTATATAGAGGTAATATGAGATGTTGAGCTTTTAAATTTCAATTATTTTGCGAAGACAAACATCTTCAAAAAAACAACTACACTAAATACAAAATTATATTCGATTTAATCATGTAAGGATGATAGAAATATAATATTTTTTTTTGTTCATTTTTATGATTGATATATGACCGGATATCCGTTATACATAGAAAAATCATCAATATATGAAAATAATACATGTATGTACATATACGTATACAGTCGTATCGATATACCATTGTAGCAACGAGAACAGATACAATAAAAATTGAATGATTTCGAATGAAATTTACTTATTCATGTGAATTAATATTGATTCCAGTGTGTGTGTAGAGAGCAGAGGTTGGAACAAAACTCGAGACATGGAAAAGAAATATATAAATGGGATAGATTCGTAATAAAAATAATAATACTTTGTATTATGTACGAATGAATGTATGTACATGCTCGTACACAGCATATAGCTCGTACATATGTACATTTATAGATAAACATGATACAGTTGAAAGAAAATACAAATATTTATATCTTATTTTTTGTGTTTTGGTATAATCATGTAATTGACATAAATCCTTTTTAAATACATCTTAGTTATGTTTCAGAGCTTTAAATTGATTTCAAATTATTTTTTATTAGCTATAAATTGAAAGGTTCAGCAAAGATATAATTTTTGTCTTAATTTCGCTTATATTCGAGATTATTGATTGTAAGTAGCGTGGGTGATATAATGTATCCCAAAATGATATGTTGAGTAATTGGATATACAATAATTTAATGGGTTTATAAGTAGGATTGATGCTGAAATAATGAATCAATTAAAAGGTAAGCTTTTTAACAATGATACCAAATTTGAAAATTCTACTCATCTCCAACACTCTCATTCCCTCCAATACGACTCTCTGACGGAAGCTGAGCAAGAAGTGATGTGGATAAAGCAAATATATTTGCATAACACCCTAGCGAAGTGTTTACACCTAACGAGCAAGTTGGAAATCAAGAAAATCTAATCAATTTTGCAGACACGATAATGATTTCTGATAAGTGGCAAAATGATGTCAAATCTACCGGATAAATGTATCAAACTAATAACTTATATATTCAACGCTATAATGAAAACAGGCCATTATCCAGAAATCTGGAAAACTTCAGTTATTATAATGATTCCAAAACTTGGCAAAGATGAAACAAAAGTTAACTCATATCGCCCAATTAGCTTATTACCAACTCTCTCAAAGCTTTTCGAAAAAATGCTTTTGCAAAAAATTAAGCCAATTTTGAACAAGAAAAACTTCATACCGGATCATCAATTTGGATTTAGAGAAGATCATGGAACCGTGGAACAAGTTCACAGAGTCGTATCTGAAATCAGAAACTCCCTTGAACAAAAAAAATATTGCTCTTTAGCGTTCCTAGATATAGCCCAAGCTTTCGATAAGATATGGCATAAAGGGCTCCTACATAAAATAAGAGCACAATTACCATCAAGTTTCTGTAAAATTATTGAAAATTATTTGCTCAATCGAAAGTTTTTGGTGAAATATAATACCGCATCCACAGATTTATATGATATTCATGCAGGAGTACCTCAAGGCAGTGTACTGGGGCCAGTATTGTATTTGACCTATACAGCAGACTTACCAACTTCAAATTACGTGAAAGTCTTTACTTTCGCGGAAGATACTGCAATCCTAGCTGCCCATCAAAATCCTACGATAGCAACAAGAATGCTACAAAAACAGTTAGACAAAATCGAAAAATGCCTAATAAAATGGAGAATTAAGGCCAACGAGCGTAAATCAGCGCACATAACATTCACACTCCGTTAACTCACCTGTCCGCCTGTCAGACTAAATAACATCACTCTCCCACAACACGAAAGTGTTAAATATATTGGACTTCATTTAGATAGAAGACTCACGTGGAAAAAACACATTGAAGCTAAACGTCAACAAATCAAATTAAAATGCGTTAAACTAAATTGGTTAATTTGAAAACACTCAAAGTTAAGTCCAGACTGTAAGATCTTGCTGTACAAAATGATACTTAAGCCCATCTGGACATATGGTATTCAGCTGTGGGGATCCGCGTGTGCTTCCAACATAATAAGACTAGAAAGAGTGCAGTCACGAATACTTCGAACAATGGTGAACGCACCCTGGTATGTACGCAATGCAAACCTTCGACGTGATTTACTCATCGATACCGTTAACGATACAATTCATCAGTACAGCAAAAAATACCAGTTAAAACTTGTTTACCATCCCAACGAATTAGCCAGGGAACTATTAAATAGGCCAAGAAATAGGCGACTAAAATAAATAGATCATTTGGATCTAGCTAGGTAATTCAGATTTTACCGAGTGCACATTAATATTAAGAACTAACATAGGTTAAGTCTTATTAATTGAATTTATATTAGCCTTTAAGATTTGATTACATATTGTTAGTTTCCTATGTAGGAAAGATTCAAGAATAAAAGCCATAGGCAGTAAAAAAAAGTCTCAAATGACTATTTATGCAAATTTACCTTTTGTTTCAAGATTGAGAAATTTTAAATGATAAAAGTTTCAATTATGAAAGCTTTCGGATTATACCAAAGAGTCACTAATACCAGAACTGACTAAATTACAGAGCCTAAATATTAAAATTTGAGCTTAAATTAGAGGAGGATAAATAAGCGAAAAAACAAAATTTCCTATACAAATTATATGAAAAGTAGACGTTTTTGTTAAGAGAAACTTTTCAATGAAAATTATGATCAATTGAATATTTTATTAATGAAATGGTATTAAGAAGGTTTTTTATATATATCATTTAAAAGTTTTTGCATAAAATTAATGAAATATTTCACAATTAATTGTTAAACTCAAACCAAAAATTCGTTTATCTCATAAACAATTTAATATGTATATTCACAAATGCATATATGAACAAGTTTCATTACGATGCACGCATGTGCAATGAAAGAATAAAGATCGAATTCATTCTAGAACAGAGACATCTTTATTTGGATATTTTAACATAAAATTGGAACAATCGTGTGTGTTTATCAATTGAAAAAAGAAAACCAATAATAGTAAGCTTTTATTTTTTGACAGAAAATTAATAATGTTAGTAAATAGAGTTTATGTTTTTTTTGTTGTGTGTGTCAGAAAACCTAAAAAGAAAAATTAGAATTTCACAATGTTTTATGAATTTGATAAAACATCTGGAATTATTTTTTACACCGCTAACGATATACCCTAAGCAATAAAAAGGAATCCTTGTCTGTATGTGCGAAGTGTTGTAAATTTAAGAACAAAAACCATTTTTTCTTCAGAGGAAATAATTTTGACATTTCTTGTATAATTATTTGATTTCCATTTTAATATAAAGAAAACTTTAAAAAGATGATGAAATGTCGAATTAAGGATATAAAAATAATTAAGTGTATAGGGGTGATATAGAAGTTGAATAATCATTTCTTCTACATCAGTTCACGGAAAAGAAGTGCTTGATATTTTGAATTGGTAACAAGACATATCTCGAAGTACATGTAAATTACACGAAAATGGTTTAATGTTTGTTGAGACAGTTGCGATGTCGTAAGTATATTTATATATATATATATCATATGTCGTAATCATATGTTGCAATGTCGTAGGTATGTATGTATATATATATATATATATATATATATATATATATATATATATATATATATATATATATATATATATATATATATATATATATATATATATATATATATATATATATATATATATATATATATATATATATATATATATATATATATATATATATATATATATATATATATATGCATATATATTATATAAACGTAAATTAAAAATATATATTTCAATAATATAAAATAAGGTTATATGCATAACATTTTAAAAATATCACCGTATGTCAGATAACAAAAAAGAGTTAATTTAATGGTATGGCCATTTTTCAGAAGTATCTCTACGACATATTTAACAGTCTTATGTTAAAAGAACAATACGACATTCTCTATAAAAACACATTGTTCTATGGAGGTAGAATAAATAATTACTATGTAAATATGTACACTTAAAAACGAGCAGAAATACAACATATAGTTGCAATTCTAAGTTGGCATTTAAAAAACACAAAAAGAGTTATTAGATAATTAGAATGTAAACTTTTATTCAAACTTACCAAATTAGAATTTAAAATTCCTATAATATGTAGTCGCCTGATTTGAAAATCTAAAAAATAAATTTACTTTGTAAAACATACACTTTATTATAATTTTAATATTGTGGTATTTACCTTTCACATCCAAAATTATTACAAATTAATAAAAATTTAAAGAACCAAACTTATTTTAATTTTAAATTAAATTACGATTAAAGAATTAATTTATTCCTTTATTTGCACGTTATAAATTTCACAGCAACTTCAGTTTCTCAATAAAATTGACTTTCCCACAAATATATCCAACGGGTTTTTATTTGGGAGTATCAAAATATTAAATCGAAAAGACATCTTTTGAACGTATTTGAAACTGCATGGAAAACTTTTACGTGACACATGATTTACATGACATGTTAAAAATAAAACATTTTAATAATAATAGTTAACGAATTTAAGAGAATTGCAACATAAGATTTATTTTAAAAA
Organism: Tipula lateralis; assembly: GCA_963932295.1. Taxonomy (NCBI): domain Eukaryota; kingdom Metazoa; phylum Arthropoda; class Insecta; order Diptera; family Tipulidae; genus Tipula; species Tipula lateralis. The sequence goes on from OZ010737.1 coordinate 160,822,955, forward strand.
CTACGTCCCAATTTTAAATTTTTTGACGTTCCGATAACAGTAAGAAATATTTATTTTGAATAAACATATTTTTAATATGGAAAATTTCGTGACACCTATTGAACGGTATCGAAACCATACGGAAAATATAAATTTACTATATTAGCTCGTTTTGTATACATATTTTTATTTTATTTATAATTATTAAAATACGTTTTATTCTAAACTTATTTTTAATATTATAAACATAATTTTTCCTCAACATATTTTATTTTCAATATGAGATGTCTCTGATCAAGCTTTTTCGACATATTGTGTTTTCTGGTTTTGTTTTGAGTGGGTAAAACAAAAAGCGCCACATTATTATATTACAATGAAATTAAAATTATTTTTTACAATGATATTTATACTTTATTGATGTGCAAAACCTTAATTCCTAAATCATTAATACATTTAAAGCTACGATATTTTGCCTCAAAATGTATAGAAAAATTTTGAGGTTAGATTCAAAACTGTGTCGCTCTTATTAGATTCCATTTTAAATATAAGATGGATATCACAAACACATATACATATTTGACTGTACATTCAATATTGTAAATTCATATTGAATTTTAATTTATGTTTTATTAAGATATTAAGATATCTTGGTATTTGGATTTTAGATTGATTGATTGATTGATTGATTGATAGGACTGTAGGATCAAGCGCTAGGCAAGATTCCCGGATAACGCCGGGCCTATTCCTACAGCCGTTTACATAAAACAATAGGTAAGGATGGGAAGGTATGTTAGTAAGGAGAGAACGACCCGGTTACAGACACCTGGCAAATCGTTTACTGCACTACTATTAGATGACAATCACAAGACAATCACAATTCTTATCTACTAATCTGCAATCGCCAATCAGCATTCTCCAGTCCGCAACACCTATCTGCCCTGCTGTATTTTGAATAAAATTAAAACTAAATTAAAATTAAAATGCTAAAATAAATTTATTAGTTAATCGCTCAGGAATCTGTAACTAATTAATATTATTATCTGTTAATTAATAAATTTTATTATTTATTTCAACTCCCACCCGTACAACTAATCTAATTAAAACATAAGTACAGAGCTCTGAAAGAAAAGTTATTAACTTATGGCTCAGGTATCTGAAACAATTTAATTAATATGGTATGGTCGTTAAAACCATCCATTACGATAATGTTACCATAATTCATACATTCCAACAATTATGCAAATTACATCACGACACTGAAGGCTTTCAGGAAAGAAATGTTAGTCACAGAAACGACTAGTGCGACAATCCTTTTCCTGTTACATAATTAGTAAAATAATATAATTTGTTAGTAGAAAATAATATCATTTTCACATTAACGATCTAACACCTTAACATTGGTTGTTATTTTTATTTGGATAGGGAGGACATTTCTAAGTTCATCATTTGTATTTGTGTTACCTCAATAGTTGAAACTGGAGTATTTAGGTTAATTATCCTGGGGTCTTCTCATCATATGCTGTATGTAAAGTTACGTCCCTATATTTCCAGATCCACCACCATCTAACGCGAGGAGCAATATTTATTTATTTTATGACCCGACAGAATTTCATATACATACATTATGACGACCTAATAAACAGTCAGTTCGTGTATAAGGTAAATTATTTATATAAATAAATAATTGAGTAAGTAAGATATAACCTGAAACTTAGCTATAACGTATTGAAATTAAATTATTTAAACTAAATTCTAAAAATAAATTTACTAGATAGGACTCTGTAACTTAATTATTATTATTTTTATTATTTCTTTAAACTCCAGTCCGCACACCAATCATAGTTAAACAAAAATACAAAACTCTTAATTAATTAACTTACGGCTCCTGAATCTGTAACAATAAATTAAATTAATATGGTATGCTAAATTAAGTACCCGTCAACCATTACGCTCATGATACCATAATATTACAATATGCTTATCAGAAAATCAAAATAAGTCTCTGAAAACGTTTTACATTCCAAAATTATGCAATTTCTTTTTTTTTAAACATAAACTAAACTTTTCTTGTAAACCCCCTTCAACTATAATCATATTTACACTTATATATATAAATAATTAAAACCAAACCTTTTCCATAAATTATTATTATTATTATAATTTTTATATTACTGCAATACAATGTAATTGCAATGTAATGCTCGTATAATGGTCGTGGTAAGGGATGTCACTCTACTACAAATATATTAGATCCGCCCCGACCTTCACCATTCATAAATCAAAAAAGAACATTTGATATTGGCTTGAAAAAGCACCCTTAAATCCAAATACGAAGCTTAATAAATTGAAATACCGCATGGATAACCCACAGACACGTATGCACGACACACAGGCAATAACGCAGGCATGGATGCCACATACATGTGGAAAGTATGGAGCAGAAGCACCCCAAAAGTGGAGGAAATTGACACCCCCCCGGAGCGAACCCCATTCAAGCAAACCCAACACGATCCAAACTCAACATTCAACCAAACATACATCTATTTGTGGTAAACAAAATCTAACACGAGAACCCAATTGTAAGCATCCAAAATAAAAACTCGTTCTGAGCACCCTCAACAACAGGTCCCGCCCACCAAACTACAGGTCAAAAGTAAAAAAACCTCGAACAAATCAACCTCCATACGATCGTCGATGCATCCACCATCCCCCACTCCATCAGACACACATAGGACCAGCCACGTATCCTGACGGAAAACGACCGTACACGTACACGCATTGATTAAATCAAAGCGTATATGTATACGGCCGTCCCCCGTCGAAAAACATTGCTAGCCCTATGCATGCGTAATGGAACAGAAAGCGGCAAACACATCAACAATCGCATGAAAAAGTTAACCCCCCCTCGAAACCTTCGACCTCCAACCCCCTACAACTTCTTAGGCAGGGCCCAAAACCAATCACCTACCCCCAGAATCCGGAAAGGACCATCCATTAACAATCCCCGACTAACAATTCTCATCCAAACCAATACCCCAACTCATGCCCTTGAAGATCCAAGAATCCAGACCCCCATACTCCCGATCGCGAACAGAAAACAAACCGAAATGAATCTGCAATATTGGGTCCAAACGCAAACTGCTTGCTAGATCCCGCCCGGCCTCCCACACACAACCACCACCACGATTCCACCCCGCATCCCGCTCGCATCCTCCCACCCCTCCCCACCTCAATCCCTACCAGAAACAATGCAAACAGCCCTGCCCCTCGCCATCCCCTAGTGCACCCCGCCTCACCTCCATTTTATTCCCGATCCTGCCTCCCTGCTCCAGCCTACCACCAGCATTCGAGGCGAAAACACGCGCTCACCGCCAGCACGATCCTACCTGCCACGCAAAACCCTATGCGTTCTAACCCCTTCTAGGCCTACAGAACTACCAAACCTGCCCGAATTGCATGACCCAAACCACCCCACCCTCTACAAAAATTACAAAATTGATACCCCGGCCAATCACGCCCGCCGCGCTGCGTTGTCTCTCAGTGAATTCACCCCACTCCCAAATGATTCCCGATTTCGCTTCAGCCCGCCACCAGCAGCCACGGCGGAAGGATGAATTCGTCCCATGACAAACCCCATGCCCTCGCAACTTACCCTCAATACACATAGAATTCCATCCGCCCGGAACCGCCCTTCAGGCCTACAGACATCTATCAACCCTATCAGGACCCCGACAATGTCCATCCGAACTTCAACCAGGAAACAAACCAAACAGAACGCGAACTCCATTACTTCCAAAAACAATCAAATCGATGTCCCACTCAATCCCTCGAAATAGAATTAACGAGTTAACAATCATACAAATTTTGCCACCCGAAGCAGCCAACAAAATCATGAACAAAACAATACCCAACCTACCCACACCTACATGTCTACCGAAACCTATACTTCCACAAATATATTCCAAATCCGTCGAAAAATTGACTATACTTCCGGTCAACCCCCCTCACACCGACAAGTCAAAACACAATACAACACAAACCCAGTAACAGACAGTATTCCCTGTGTGCTAGAGCGCCCCTCCCGCACAAGAATCAAATGAAAAAGAGGAGCCACGCTACACAATCACTCCCTCCCAATTCTACCGAATCACACCGAACCACCCCGACCACGCGATCACACTCGAAAAACGAAACACTATCGAACTAACACATTAGCCGAAAATAAAATAAAAATAAAAATTAGGAAAATTTCTCATGAATGAAAAACCCCAGCATGCATCGATAAATATGAAAACCATTGCACGGCAGTCCCGACAAACAATCACATTCAGATGCCTCGCATACAGAAACCGATGCCAAGGCCTGCACTGAACGATACAATAAAGCAAGGTCAAAAGAATGCGAGAAATCGACAGTTCACGAACGAATCGCAAAAATCCTGCCCTCGCTTATTTACCCTACGTATGATTTACACTCTACGTATTTACACCCTACATATATAGTGACGCACTCATACAACTATTCACATACACATAAACACCTATTTATTACACTCTCGACACTATCTAATAATTTAAAAACACTTTTGATGTAAAACACTTTTGGTCTTCAAAGCTGAAAATTGAAACCATCTCTCGTATAGTAGCTCAACTATTAGAGAGTTTGTTCCACTAGCTACTAGAATATATTATAAAGTGCAATACCATGAACACTACGTTATCGACATATAATAATAGGAAGATGTCAAAGCGTTCATCTCCCCACAACAGCCATCCACTCTGCCAATACGGCTTAGTATCACTTTCACTGGAAATAAATTTGTACTTATCTTTTAGATGTTGATCACGGTTTCCTATGTATTTCTTCTTTAGTAATCATCTGCATTTGCTTGCTTTGTTTATGGTGTAACTAAAATAAAAATAACCTTTTTTACCATCCGTTGCGTACCGACATCCAATTGGAATACGATTTTGCGGCGTACTATTTTTCATTGTGTTGCAATTTTTGTTGTTGTAATATTTTATACATTAAAAAATAAGTATTTTTCCAATTTTTATGGCTATTCCTCGGTTGCATTTGATTCTTTCTTTCTCCTGCAACTACACTGCACTTTATCACTGTTTAGATCCGTTTTCCCATTTTTTCATGGGTTGCACGTATTTATTTTTAATTTATTTCACTTCATTAAGAAAGAAACAGTCTTTCCTCTATTAGTTGAGAAACGAACCTCATCTTGGTATTTGGATTTTAGATATAACTATTTTCAACATTTTATGTACTTAACCCTGTAAAAACAGAAATCAAATATATAATTTTTTATTGATAAAAATTATTACGGAAATTGTGATTTTTTACATTGCTTCTTATGGGAAAGTGTAAAATGTACCTCCTCTAAAAAAGCTCAACAAAAAATACGTCATATTATAACGGCTTTTATAAAGATGGTTCTGCTAATACTGGTCAATAAATTAAAAAATTTTAGTCGTATATAGTGTGACAATTCTATAGGAATACGTGAAAAGCGTTAAAAAGCTTATTGCAGTGTAAAAAAGCTTATTATATTGATTTGAATGTGAGTCTTCAATTATGGCGTTTTATGGTTATATCCCTTCCTCTAGTTCAGTCGGCTTTTCATTTGATAGCCAATGAATGACCACTTGATTAAAAATATCAAAAACCACCTCATTAGACGTATCACGTATGCTAGCGAACCTAATATCTCGGTTATGCTATTTGTATATGTAATGTGCTATCATATCACGACAGTGCTAGCGAATTACAATATATTTTATTCAAAATATAGAGTTTCCATAATGATATGTTGAGTAATTGGATAGTCACTAATTAAATGAGTTTATTATTAGGGTAGATGCTGTAGTAATGAATAATTTAAGAAGTGAACTTTTTAACAATAATACCTATTTTGACAATTCTATTCATCCTAGTTGAGTATATATGGAAATTTACCGTAAATTACAATTTTAAACTCAAGTTTAAATTTTAAAAGCTGGACTACACTAGTTCATTGTATAGAAAATTTTTAAAATTTTTAAATTCTGCCAGAGAAGTAAGAATCAAAAGTAATGGTCGATAAATTAACAAGTTTTTGTCGATTAGATTTATACATATTTTTAAACTCGATTTAAACAATAATTTGTCATGAAACTAACGAGTGCTTTTTAAGCTGGTGATCTTTCGACAGATGTAAAATGATTTAGTTGAGCAAAACCTAATTCAAAATTCGAGAGAATTCTAGGAATATATGTACTTCTAAAATGTAAAAACTTTATGACTTTAATTTTAATGTGTGTGTTTAACATGAAGGGGCAGGCTTTGATTGTTTTCTCACTCGGCTGGTTTCGGTTTGATAACGACGTCACGAAATGATCACTTGATTGATAAAATCACAAACCACCTCATTAGTCATATGCTACCGGTATGATATTTATACTATTCAATTCGTATAGTTAGTGTTCTCATGTCGTGACAGTGCTAGCTAATTACAAAATATTTAATTCGAAATTTAGAATTTTCATAATAATATGTTGAATAATTGGATAAACAATAATTTAATGAGTTTATAAGAAGGATGGGTGCTGTAGTAATGAATCAATGCTTGTAAAAAGGATGGTGATATGAATATGAGAGATGATGGAGCTGTATGTAATAGCGATGAGAGTTAATGTTGTAACTTAAACAGTCCAAAATAGACAAGCTAAGCTAACGCATCGGAGTTCAAAGACCTGGGCGTAAAACATAGGTCTTTTTCAATTTGAATGTACTATTGTCTGTAAATGTAATGTGGTTCGATCTAATGACATCATTGAATATCTTTCAAGGCATTGTATTTGAGAGACTTTGTATTTTTTTTCGTTGCTTACGCAACAAGGTGATCTTCTCTCAGATTTTGATTGTTGATGGAATGTATATGCTTGTGTTGTAAAAAATAAGATCGATAGTTGGGTGGTGTAAACTAAATCGTAAATTGGGGAAGGGAGGTCGAGTCAGAAGGTTTTTTACAGATTATGCGTTAAAAGCATAATCGCATCGAGAACATCTATTTAGGAGCATCTGATACGAGAGATACTGGGGAGAAGGAGCAAATTGATCAAGCAGTGGCATTTGAGTTTGTCTTGAGCATCGAGAACCATCTATTTGTAGATAAACGAATTTTTCACCATTGAACATCAATTTTTTTGTTATATCGTCACTGGCTTTAGTAAAACAATTTTTATTATTTTTTTTGTATAAAACTCCTTATATTGTGTTGGTATATTGTTATGATTCGTATGTAATGACAGATAGTTAACTCAACTGGTTTTCGATTTTTGTAAAGTTTGAATTTTTAAAGCTCATTGATTGTAACGTGATTATACCAACGAGTTCATTGTATTGAATCATTATAGAATAATAAAATTCTGTCAAAGACGAAAGAATCTGAACCGGTGCTAAATGGTCGACAAATGATTTAAGGCGTATACTTTTATACTTTTACGTTTTATACTTTTTAAACGGATTTAAAATAAAAGGGATCTGTTGTACTTATCCCAAAGAAGCAAGCATCACATACACACATGACATATGGTCTGCCCAGTGAAGAAGGAACAGAATGAACAGCACTACAGGAACAGCACTAAGAGATAGTTGGATTTATTTCGACAATCCCATATTATTTTTCATCCAGCAAAATGTCATGAATCTTTCAAGTTCATGTAAAGCTGGTAGGGTCCACGTAACATTTTTTGTCGGTTAGTAAAGCCTAATAAAAATTAGTTGAGTTGAGAATGTCATTTAATTGGAATCCTGTAAATTGTGAAGCTTAATTGGGAACTGTAAAGCGCTATTCTCAACAATAGTAACCTAACAGGATTGAATAACTGATGAGGTATCCAATTTCTCAACAGCAGAATAAATTTATTAGTGATCACCAATCAATTAACAACTAAGAATGGCACAAACTGGGTTTAGGCCAGAAAGAAGCTGTTCAGTTCATTAAAGCAAAATTAAAAAATAAAAATACATGAGAAGAAGAATAAAATGCTTCTGGTCAGATAAGATAGCTTATGTGACAAACAATTCAAACAGATATTGAAGCCAAAATCCGAAAGAGATGGATCGGTTACACACTGTAAGAATGACGCAACACGAATATAATTTGAACAGAATCCACAAAGAGAGGTGGCTCAACAACGACCTGGAAGACAATCGTTATTCGGAAGGGAGTAATGATATGTCGGTATACCGAAAGCTTGGGAGTTGATAACCAAAAAAACCAAACTGATTAGTTGCAAAAATGTGCGTGTGTGTGTATATGTGTCATTATAATTTGGGTATAACGATGAAACGAAGACTTCATGTTAAAATCACTCCTTGTTAAAAAGGCATATTGTAGCTCAATATAAAGAAAAAAGCTGTGTCGATACTACAAAAATAATGAATGATTTGAAATTAAGCTAAAACAGAAGTTTCTTTATAGAATATTGGTTAAGGCTGCACCAATCGTTTACAATATAGGTGATGTAGAAGAGACATAACTCATATATCAAACACATCAGTATTATGTTAGAGGGAGCTGCGTATAGGGCTTGAGAGTAATTCGAGCTTTTAAGAATAAAAATTTTAAAAATGAGAGCACAGTAGTTTGCTTTCCAGAAATATCGCATAACCAGGAAATAAAAAAAAACTCAAGGTCATGAAAAGCACTATTTATATACTTGATCATTATTGGCAAAAACTTTTAATATGTATAAAAAAGGAATGGTATTCTAAACAGAGGTATCATTATAGATATCAGCTGAGTTTCACTTAGTTTTTTCTCCGTATTGAGTGTTTTTCCCCGTCACTCAAACTCTTTTACGTCATCCATTGAAATAGAAAGCTCTTAGCCCAAAATCTCTTTATGTTCTTCGAATGTAATGCTATTCGGTATATTTAAGATTGTTAGTTAATCATCAAAAATAATTGACTGAACTCGAATTGATAATTTAAATTAGTACCTCGGGTTAAATACAATCCTAGAAAAATGTCAAATGTATCACAAAAATTATGTTATATGACTCAATTTTGCCAAAAAAAAATGTAATACAAGAACAACATATGTTATGTATTGATTTGTGTTACACGTGCCATATATTATACAGATGGAAAGCATCTTAGTCCCACACTAAATTGAATTTATTGATTTATCAAATAATTTTAATTTGTTTTGTGATGTTGTTCCGTTCAGTTCGGTGATCTCTAAAAAATAAAAATTTGATTAAATAAATTAGTTTTGAATTTAGTGACTCAAAATAATTATAAGCCCATATCGTTCAACAAAAAAATAATAATTAGTTCGACCATATTTATGTTGGGTGGATACTAAATAGATAACTACCGGTAGATTATTTTATAGGTACACTCTCCCAATGAACCGAACAGTGCTTGAGTTTTTATATACATTTCATTGCTGGTAAGTTCGGGAGAAAATAATTACTTCAAAATTGTATTTTCTGTACTCATCTTAAGTCTACACTGCTACATATGATGAGCGTATATAATTTGGGTGGAAAACGTGGTTTGGTGATGGGGCGTAGAACAAAAATGCCTTGAAGGGTTTGTTTTTGTTATATTATTGTTATATAAATCTAAACAAGAAAAACAACAGAAAATATGATAATTTGTAGGCGTTCATTTTCATTTTTCCAGCTTATGCTCTTGTATACTCGTATACATGTAGTTTCCAGAAACAACAATTTTATTTATCTTTTTTGTACATTTTATTGTATTCAATCCACCTATGTTTATGTTTTCCATCATGATATTTTGAGACACGACAACAACGTTATTAATATAATATAATATATAAAACAATATCTAACGTGAATGTAGAAACATAATATTAACCGTTATTGTTAAATTAGCCGAAAAGCTTTCATGAGCTTTTTCGAGGTCATTTTTGATGTCTTGATCTGTTGTGTCGCCAATCAATTCTAACTCATTCCTAAACGGTACTTGGTTAAGAACCACGTGTATGTGTCTTCCAATAGGGCAGTAGTTTTAACTCTAACCCCCGATTTCTTTCCCTTTCTGCCCCATGGTACTATCACGATATTACTTCAATAGGCAGGCTTACTCCTATTCCCATCCAGGTTCTAATATCGCGTTTCTGTTTCTTTCAAAACATCTTTCCCAATCTTTTTACGAGGTGAGACATTAACACGTGGACACTCAAAGGGAGTGGGTTTTCCAGTCAAGAACGCTTTGATCTTGAATTTGAGTAGGTATACTATAAATCATCTATGGTCAGTAAGAAACTGGGTTAGATATTAATCAACCCAACATGTTGTCTATTTAGCCATGGCTCCATCAATAGGCTCGGCGATAAATATATTGGCTTTTGGTCGAGTCATCCCATTTTTTCTGCCATGTTGTTATTATTTCGCTCCGTAATATCCTTTTTTTGTTCTGTGGTCATTTCTTAGATATATGAGTGTACGTTTCTTATCCAGTATATATATATGGGATACCATTCTTAATGCACTTAATCGATGAACAGATTCCAATTGATTCCTTTATACGTCTTCACTTGCACTGCATTTGGCTCAAATTGAAGCGCCATGCATGAGAATGGATATTGTCTGCTCGCTATAGCAGAGTGTTTCTGCTGTGTCGTGCCACTGCTCCATTAATTCTGTTTGCACTTTCGTTGGAAGTTGAGAGATGTGTATTATATGACGGTCTTGCACCAATCATTACCACTATAGGCACCTAATGGCCGATGGTTTTGGATATATGTTTTAGACATCAACTTCCAACGTTATGTTTCCCATAGTTATTCTGCTGGTGATTAGGACTACTTCTGTATTATGTTCTACTAACTCCATGCCAGCATGAGTTAACTATTGTTGAATGTTGTATCTTTCTTACTACTACTAGGACGATGCACAAAAAACCACTCGAGCTTCACATGTTAAGGAGGTCGAACATACATAACTCTTCAAAATTTAAGACGTGGAACCAACCGTTTATGAACGCCTCAAGTTATCACACATGTTTTCGTCCCATCACCGATTTTATACCTTAGAACCCTCTTGGTGAAGTAGCTAGTATCTATTCGCAATATGTGCAGAAGTAGCAATTAGTCTTGAAGTGTGGCTATACTGCACAGTAATTCTTGATGCCAAGTAACCATTTTGAACCAGATATCATACTCTTGCGCGGTTTCTACCACACATTTAATCGCATCCATAGTCGGACGCGCCTTTCTTGTGACGGATAGTGTAATGAGCGAGACTGTAACTAGATCACACCGCTGTGTATACTAGTGAAATATGTTTAATAAGAAAGTGCTATCCTCCGTGTTCAACCTATCCTTGATTGTTAACTCTAACTCTTCGATCTCTATACCATTGTATACCGAATGATCATCATCATCATCTCCATGCCATTCTATGTCAGTACTATAGGCTGGCATGAAGCAATGTGCAGATGGTTTTTACGTTAATCGGACCTATAGCCGGCCGGGAACGTAAAGGAATAAAGTGGGATGTCACAATGGGCAATATAGCCTGAGTAATGGATAACACCAAAAAAAATATTAGACATTAAACTCCGATAATTGCTATAGTCCAGAAGCTTTCAGATACTTTCATAAAACCTATATTGGGTCGCTTTGCAACCACAGCCCATCTTAATGTTGTGGTTTTGATAATTTTGACTGACTCCGGCCTGTAACAAGGTTAGGTTAGGTAAGGTTGAGTGGCTGCTACAGCACACTTAGACCGGCGACGGTGCGTTGTGTTACCACAGGATCTTACTCCCCTTGTACCCCTATGAGAACCAGTTTGAGCTTCTTACGTAGCGAATAAGTCTCGCACATTACAGTTTTCGAGATCAGAAAGGCAGTCCATTAAAAACTTACCCATATATTCATGTCTTTTGTGTGCCAAAGCCGGGCATGCGCATTGGAGGAGGACTACCGTCTCTTCCTCCTCTTCGTCCATACAGCTTCTGCAAAAGTCATTTACTGACCTAGCCTCCTCGCATGTTCTCCAAGAAGGCAGTGTCCTGTGAGTATCCCAACAATCGTTTTAAGTTCACGTCTTCGTAGGGAGATAAATGCCTTTGAGCGTTTCAAGTTCAGCTTTGGCCAGACTTGTCTTGATATTCTTCCGCCATTTTTTAAGCACAGTCTAGAGTGCGTCAATGGGTATCCCCAATTTTGCCCTTCCCGGTAGCAGTTGGAGAGTTGTACCGTGCCTCGCTTGTTCGTCCACCCTGCAGTTTCCCATGACGTCTGAGTGGCCGGAGACACAGACTACCTGGATGTTGAAATGCTCACTCATCTCATTTAGGGACGAGCGGCAACCCAACGCCCCTCTAGACGTAAGAGAAACAGAAACCAGCGACTTTATTGCCACCTGACTGTCCACATAAATTGCGATATCAGTTGAGGATACCACATTATGTCTCAAACAGTTCAAGACCTGTGCCTGGTACACACTGCAGTGATCAGGGATGGGAACTGCTATATCTACCTCTAATATATCACAGAAGACTCCAGCTCCTACTTAACCGTGTAGCTTGGAGACATCCGTAAAGAACTTCAGTGCTTCCGTTTCAGCTGCCAACCTACTCCTCCAAGATTCCCTTGAGGGGCAGGTAATTTTGAACCTTTTCTCGAAGCACAGAGTCGGTGTAACATATAGTCTAGATTCGCCAGTTTTTTGCTTAGCGATCTGACTATCGTCGAGTGTCCTGTCTGAAGACATTTCCACTGAGATATGGCTGATAGTGGAGTGGGCATAATCGCCGCCATCTGCTTACCATAAATGTCACGGGGAGAAGGTGAAACAAGACCTATAAGACACTTGTAGATGTGGTTCTCAGCGGCCCGCTTATAAGCATGCAGGCTGTTCTTTGCACCTTCTCAATCCTTTTCTTGTATGTTACTTTATCAAGAGCTGGATTACCTCCGCCACTGTGCTAATGTATTTCCCAGAGACAGCTATCGCTATACATCATCTGCATAAGCAATCACTCCGATCCCTTCTCTCTCCAGCTTTAATAACAACTCATTGATTGCTATGTTCCAGAGGAGAGGAGACAGGACACCTCCCTGATGGTGGATTCCCCCAGCTCTGAGTTAATCATCCTGCACCCAAGCATGTGATTTATTAACCCACTTATAGGGTAATCAACCCCTAGTAGCGACAATCCCTCCAGAATCGCCTCCTTCTTTACATTGTTAAAGGCGCCCTCAATGTCAAGAAACGCCACCAAACAAAACTCTTGCGAGAATATTGATTCCTCGATTGTACTTACCAGGGAATGCAGAGCTGTGTTCACAGACTTCCCTTTACAGTAAGCGTGCTGAGTTTGAGCCCAGTAATTAGGCCTGATTTTTGAGCGTATGTAGATATCCATCAGTCTTTCGAAGGTTTTCAATAGAATGAATGATAGAGTTATTGGTCTTTAGTCTTTTGGGTAGCTCTGCGAGCATTTACCAGCTTTCGAAATAGAAATCACTCTGACCTCCATCTACTCCCGCGGAGTACATACTAGTTTTAAGCACCCTTTGATTACTTCCAACCAGAGGAACATAATCCTCGAGTTGTTCTGAAGCTCCGCGGGAATAATTCGGTTAGGACCAGCCGATTTACAGGGTTTGAACCCTTCAATTGCCCATAGGATTCGTTCTTTGGTTACGATATCTTCTATGCGCAGTGAGTGTGTTTCTTGGTGAGTACTAGTCCCTATCGAGTAAACAAAGCTACCTGGAAAGTGGGTTTCGATGAGAAGTGCCTAGGATTCCTTAGTAAAAGCAGTCCAGGATCCATCCGGTTTAATTAAATAACTGGGATAGGTATAAATAGAAGACAAAATCTTCCTAAGACGAGAGGTCTCGGAGATTTCTTCCATTTCTTCACAGAAGAGTCTCCATGATTTCCTCCGTGCCTTCCTTAATTCTGTTTTGTCTTCTTTGAGGTCCTCCTTGTAGGAGTCTCAGTCCTGAGTCCCTCTCGTACTTTTGGCTCTATTAAATGTTGTCCTACACGCTCCGGTAGGTCCCCAGTTCCTTGGAACACCATACCGATTTTTGCTTACCTTAACTTTTGGGCAAGTAGCGTTGTAGGGCCGATTACAGGCATTTGTGAAAGTGTCCACTATGCTGTTCAGTTCCTGCAATGTCTCTGGTGACTCAGGGGTCTCTGGTAATAGTAGTCCTATAGGGTCTGCAACAAACTAGATCATGTTTCTAGATATTACTGGGAAATTAGAATTAAGCGAGCAAGAACACCGAACGTGAAGTACCGAAATAATGAGAAAAGAGATCAAAAAAAAAGGAGAATCCTGAAAGACAACGAATAAGAGTCAGTTTTAAGAAGCGAAAGTAGAGGTTGCGGTGGCTTAACGTCGATAAGTCGACCGTAAAACTTAATGATAGTATTGCATACGAATGCTAAACTCGGAGAGGTTGAATGTTGTGGAACTTAGCAAATAAGTACAGGAAGTATGGAAAATGGGCCAAAGTAGCCTGTTGACCAATTAGGGCAGTGACTATAGAACAGTGGCTTCGCTAGACTTTGAGTTGTACGATCTTTCATGTCATTACGCAGGTTTTCGGACCAACGAACATTAGACTATCGACTTTACCATGTATTCAAATACGATTTGCGGGTATAAATCAAGAGGTCACTTCGGGTTGCCTTACCTTAAATTATTAGCCGCTGTTATCGTATGACAAAGGTCTTTACGAAGGGTAATATGATTCGCGACCTAATTAGCTAAACAAAATGTATTTCAATGGGACGGTAAAGATCACAATCAATTTGTTATCGGGTAATTATACTTTTAAGACGAACAATAATTGTATTTATTTATTTTTTTATTATTTTCAAATAATATAATAACACATTAAAAACTCATTATATATTTTCCAAGTATTCTTAACACAAAATGAATGAAATATTTTTTTGTGCATTTCAGTAAATTAAATTCGGTTAAATATTTAATATTTTTATGTGAATCGTTGTTATGCTGGCTACCCGATAAATCAATAACATCATCCGTAATTATTTCGACACTATCACTGCTATCGGCCACATAATGATTATTCAGCTCCATATTGTGCTGCCAATAATCATCATCGGTTAATAATTTAACTTTAGATCCGATTCGTTCATTATGCCGATTACTCATTACATTTGTCGCATTATTATTTCGATTCAATACGATGTTTAGATACTCCTCCGGATGTAGCATAAAATCACGTGTATATTTCATCACCGTTTCCATAATTTGGTTTGTTGTCATTTTGTCGAGATCGAAACGCGCAAATATTTCGGGATTTTGGATAATAAAATATTTTCCGAGACACAATCCAAACTTTAATTCGGGTTTGAGGTAGTAGTATGACGATAAAATAGTTTTGACTAGTGCACCAAGTTTTGTCATCGGGTTTGACAATATAAATGTCGATGGCCTGACTAGTTTAAACTTTCGTGGCACATTCATTGTAACCTCACTAAAAGTATTAAACCACACAATTTATTATCTGATGGAGTATTGCACATACACTTCACTTACTTGTATTTGTTATCACAGTTTACGGTACTACTGTCATCCAAGACGAGCAATAGGAAACATACAATTAGTAGAGTCAATGTTCTTAATCGATATTCCATTTGTGTTGTGTACAAAATCACAGTTGCGACTAAAACTACTCGGTGTACCTTGACTTCTGCTATCGTACCAAACAATACTAATTATTTCCAATGAATTTTGATTTGTGCTAATGAGGGTAAACGTTAATGGTCTAATTCTGCGACTTATAGTTTACGAGTATAGTATAGTGACAAATAAACGTCGAGATGATTCATGTATGAAAGAGTTATAACCTACAATTCTGCAACATCTAAGACCAAAAAGTGTATGAACTTTATATTTGTTAGGCCTCAGTTATTCTTACCACTAATTACCACTCCGATGTCTTTTAAACACTTCGAAACCTTAATATTGGCTTTGTCGAAGACCACCGATTAACTGCTTCAATCCTCAATTTCAATAAAGAGTACAATAATGGATAGTACCTGCAACTAAGTCACCGCATTTCAAGACCAGACCATTGGTAATATTATCAACATCACTTTAACCTCGATCTGATTACAAGAGATTTTCGAGATACCTGTGTACCGGCCGCAGGTAACAATTACCAATTAGTATGAGCAGACATTAGAATGCCCCGATAATGTCATGGTGAGTGTCTTAAAATTTTGCAACACCAAGAAAATGATCATATTTATGACACTTTTAAATGACGTCGACATAATATTCGCTTTTAGAGCCCTAACAACAAACTTACTTAATTCTAGAACCAATTCCAATTCCTTTTGACCCAAAACCACATTTTACTATCGCAACGTTAGCAAAAAAATCAAGGTCCAATGTTTAGTTAAGTGGATAAGTCTAATTTTAAAGCGTAAATCATCCTCGAGGCCTTCTTAAAATATAAGAACTTGGGCTCTGGTTTTTTTTGTCAATGTATATCAGCACCTACTGTCATTCTCAGGAATGGAACATTCATTCCCCAGATTCCTAAGCCAAACATGTTTAACAATCCTTGGCATGACTTCCATTCCACATTCCTTAAACACTGGTGTCCCTCAAGAATCCGCCCTTTCTCCAACTTTTTTTCTAATTTTAATCGATGATCTTCTAATATCAACGCTCAATCCAATATATTCTTATGCTGATGACAGCTCACCCTCCTCCTCATACTGCTTACCTTCTTCTTCATCGCGAAACGATATTCTCGCAGAAAGAATTGCCATGAAGGACCGCTTTAAGCGTGATCTAATTATAATTCTGGAATGGGGTGAATCCAATAGGGTTGAATTTAATTCCAACAAATTTCAATCCTAGGTTTTTTCTGGCCGAAATTATGGCTACTCGCCGTCTTTTCTGATTGGCGAATCCAGTTTGGCTACATCGAACTCATTTTCGATTCTCGGCTTGACTTTAACAAAGAATATGTCCTGTAGTGAACAAATAAACAAAGCAAGGGTTAGCGCAGCTAGATGTCTTGAATTTCTACGACAATGTAAGTTTTATTTTACACTATCTGAAACACTTTCAATTTACAAGACCTATTTAAGACCCAGACTAGAGTATAATTCTCACATTTGGGCTGCAGCACCATCTATACATCTGGCTGCACTCGATCTTGTCCAAGGCCGAGCATCTAGAATGATCACGGGTGTAAATTTATCTTCTAATCTCGATTCTCTTTTCCACAGGCGGAATGTGGGAGCTTCATGTGTGTTCTACAAATACTTTCATGGTCATTGCTCATCTGAACTTAACGAACTTATGCCTGGCTTAACAAGACCCACGCGCAACTTATAATCTAGAAATAAAATTCGCCAGGTACCAGAACTCGAGCTGAATTGTGGAGCGTTTCCCGTGTCGTATAATTTACAGAGATTTTAACTTAATATGAAAAGTATCAAACTTGAAGAATCCTTTCCAACCTCCATCCTTCCTAGAAGTGTTCGAACAGAAACAAATAAATAGTTGAGGGTATGGCCGGACAATCGACGAAGCTTTTAAGAGTATATTAGACAAACGATGATAAAGACGAATAGAACCGTAACTGGCCTTGTTCGCTTAGTGACCGTTAAGGAAAGTAAGATAAAATTAGCTTTTCTCGGTAGTCACAACAATCATATTGTATGAGGTACCCATATGGATTCGAGCATTGCAATCTGCAAAAACCCAGTGATCTACTCGAGCGTGGACAACAAACTATAGCACTCCGAGTATGAAGTGCTTATATAGGACAATCTCAAAAGAGGTAACCTTAATAATATCTAGCATGCCGCCAGTTACGTAAATGGCTTAACACAGAGTTACAGTACTCAGCGGGACTCCTAATGAGGGCCCCAAATGATGGCCCCAAATGATGGAATCTTGATTGTTTACTATATATTGTCATTACCCATAAAGCTCGGATGGGTAGCGACTATTTTAACCCCGCTTAAGTACCCAGACACGAAATCGGCACGTGGAACGTATGAAAGAGTATCGGCTGGAACTCATTTCTTGGAGAAATTCGATGGCATAAATGTGGAGACCATGTGTCCCAAGGCTATACACTTCACAGTTGGAATATACCTCGGAAATCTTGGAGTTGGATTTCTCATTGGGCTACAGGTATATAAGTTTGTGCTGTCCGTACTTCCGGCATGAAACTGCGACCGAAAATGGGGAAAGAATGATGTCCTTTGCAATCGATCATGAAATCTATGCTAATTTTACGACCCTAATCGTGTGTAGAAGCGGAGGGTTTTAGTCGGTAAGTGTCCAGTAAAGTGCCCATAAGTATTTCCTTCCCTTCGAATATATATATATATATATATATATATATATATATATATATATATATATATATATATATATATATATATATATATATATATATACATATATATATATATATATATCGGGTGGAGCAAAAGTTCCGCTACCATATTGATTGCCTATAATTTTGTTCAAAGATTAGATAGGTAGGTTTGGTTTTCATAAAAAGTTTATTTGGTCTTTACATTGTTTTTGTCGTTATGATTAGAAAATTTTATCGACTAAATAGTGACCGCCATTCACTATGCAACTTTCGGATCTTTTTAAGGCATTTTTCATGACATCATGCAACATCTCAGGTTTAATTTCTTCAATTTCGTGACGAACGTTATTTTTATGATGTTGAATCGTTTGGGGCTTATTCACATAAACTTTGATTTTAAAAAATCCCATAAGGAAACTCTGGTGCTGTTAATTCCGGAGATCTGGCTGGCCATGCTTAATCGCCATTTCACGAAAGTAGTCTCCGAGGGAAAAAGTCATATAATAATTGAATTGTTGAACGGGGTGTGTGTGCTGTGGTTCCAACTTGCTGAAATGTTCTTTAGTCCTTGCTCTTCTATTTCAGCACAAGGAAATTTCGAATCATGTCGTGATACCTTTCGGTAGTAACAGTAACTTCAACACCTTAAACATTTCCAAAAATTAGAGACCAATGTTGTTTCCAGCATGAATACCATACCATACAGTTGTTTTAATTGTTTGCAATGATGTTTGATGAATTAATTGAGGATTCTGTGTTCCCCAAAACCGACTGTTCTGAAATGAGCCACATTTTCAGCGTTACGAGACGTTCGTTGTCTTCCATAATGAGTTCTGTCTGCCATCGTACCGTACTGTGGAAAATTTGCATGTAAACGATCAATTGTGGTTTGGTGAGGCACTAACGTAAATATTGTTCCTTTTTCTGCTCGTGCTTGCGGCGTATATTTATTCATTTTAAATTTGGGGTGTCTACACAACACAATGGTTAGAGAGAAACTGAGCTAAACGTCACATAAACAAGATGGCGCGCAATTAAAATGGTAGTGGGACTTCTACCCCACACTATATATATATATATATATATATATATATATATATATATATATATATATATATATATATATATATTTATATATATATATATATATATATATATATATATATATATATATATATATATATATATATATATATATATCCCCTCAGATGGAGGTTATGAATGGTGCCCCCGAAGGCTCGATTTTCAGCACCATATCTATGAAGCGTTCTTAATGACGACGTTTTCAGAATTCCCTTGCTCGACGACTCCAAGCTAGTGGCATATGCGGATGACTTCTTACTTATTGTGTCTGCGAGATATGAACAATAATTTGTAGAGTGATTGGAGGCCGCAGTGGAAATAATCACCAACTGGCTCTGCAATCATTGGTTGCAGTTGGCTCCAGAAAAGACTGAGGTAATTGTAATGGCAAGTAGAAAAATGATTTTCTTAATTGAATTTTATGTAGGAGCAATAAGAATAGTATACTAACAGCAAAAATTAAATACTTGCTGGTAAAATCGAATAGAATGATAACTGGCCTTGTTCTATTAATCATATTGTGCATTGGACATTGCGCAAAGATCCGTAATCAACTAGAAGGCGTATAATAAATTATGCACTGCTAATAGAACTATCTTCATAGTATCTAGCATGTCATCTAATGACTTAAGACGACGTATTCAGCGGGACTCCTACGAAAAGCGCCAAATGATGGAACAATGGCAGTATGAAAAACGCAGAGACTGCATAGTGACCAAGTCAGCTGATTATACTATATTCAAGGAGTGGGTAAGGCGTTAACAAGGTGAAATCAACAACTTCCACCTATCGCAATTTCTATCTGGCCATTGCTGTTTCAACACATATTTCTTTGAATTGCCCATTAAACAGGTACCTTGTTGTTTTTACTGTGACGAACCAGATACACCAGAACACACTTATTTTCATTGTGAACGGTGGAAGTGAAAGCGCTGGGAGTGTGCTTATCCTGGGAGTGTGCTTTCGGAAAAGCAAAATTTGAACACGATAAGTACCATGAAAGTAAAACACAGCATTATGTTAACAACATTAATTAAAGTTTTGCAATCCCGATCGTGTGAAAGAGTGAATGGTAGGGTTTTAGTCGGTAAGATTCCAGAATAGTACCCAAAAGTATTTCCCCTCTCTTAATTGTTCAGACTAATTTTTGATACCAAGTTAGGTATATGAAAAATACTCGATCGAATATTTTCGATTCAAATTTAGCGTTGGCCACATTCGTCTCGCTCTCTCGCATGTGAGGGTGTTAGACCACCTCTCCAGTGCTAAAGCTCCTGCCCTTTTTCTCAGAGCCTTTTTCTTCAGCTGAAGAATTATACCTTTCCTAGCCAGTTCGTCTGCCCTGCAGTTACCCTCAATGTCAGAGTGGC
Source organism: Tipula lateralis (assembly GCA_963932295.1). Taxonomy (NCBI): domain Eukaryota; kingdom Metazoa; phylum Arthropoda; class Insecta; order Diptera; family Tipulidae; genus Tipula; species Tipula lateralis. Next base: position 160,843,772 of record OZ010737.1, read on the forward strand.
CGAGGACCCAGATAATCTAAATATTGAAATGCACACTCATCTCGTAAAGAGACGAATGGCAACCCAATGCCACCCTAGTCTTCAACAGTACTGCTTCTGGCGACTTGATAGTCGCCTGCCTGTCCACATAAATCGTGATATCCCTCTTGGATATCACGTTATGCCTCAACCAGCTCATGGCTTCCTCAATCGCTATTATCTCCACCTGGTACACGCTGCAGTGGTAAGAGAGACGAAAGGAGGTGCTTATATTTAATGCTCCACAGAACAGCCCAGCTCCGACCTTACCATTTAGCTTCGAGCCGTCCGTGTAGATTTGTATAACTTCGGTTTCCAGTGCTAACTTATTCCCCCAGAATTCTCTTGAAGGGATTAAGGTTTAAAAACCCTTTTCGAAGCATAATATCGGTGTAATATAATCAAGATTCGCCATTTCCTTCTTTAGCGAACCAATTATTGTCGAGTGACCTGCCTGAAGGTGTTTCCACTGAGACATGGCTGTTAGTTTTGTGGCTATGTTAGCCGCCATCTCTTTGCCATAGATATCTACTGGAATAAGATGGTACATGACCTCTAAAGCCTGAGTAGCTGTTGCTATAATATTACACCCAGAAAATCGCTTTATCAGTAAAGGCCAGTTTTGTGCCATTTACGGTAGGTGGGTCAACTGCCAGAATTTTATATTTCTTAGTGAAGAGTACCAGCTCTGTCTTAGATGGATTGACTCCCAATCCACATTTACTGGCCCATCTTGTAATAATAAGAAGCGCATTCTGCATTACCTCCTTAATGGTCGGTAAAAATTTACCTGAATTACCAATTACCAATTTACCACGATACAGTAATTGACAGCTATTAAATTTTGGGCTCTCAAGTGCATTTACCAAATGGATCTTATCGTGTTTAAGAGATTTGAGAGAATTAATAGAGGGAGAGGAGAAACATGGAGATTCACCATTTCCACTAATGATTGCACAATCTAATGTTCTTCAATATTCTGATGTGCTATACAATTCTGTAAGCAATTATAAATCTAGATGATATGGGACTGCGATCCGACATTAGGTAATATGAATCATTTCATTCCATAGAGAAACCACTACTATTATAAAATTATATGAAAAGTACTCTCCGTGTTGGGGGTGGATTATTATTAGGTGGTCCTGGGAAAAAGTCACGTTTGTTTACAATATGGCCTATCTCTACTTGAGTTACCTACTCCTCTATCATCCAGACAATTATTGCATGAAAGCACGACTGGAACATAGTGTACCGTACCACAAAAATCTTTCACGCCTTCTGCCGTATACTGATGGATTTGGCAACAATAGTGAAACGTTGAATAATTGAAAACAACGTCTAGGTGCCTCAATGATAAGGATTGTTCGAATTGATTTGGAGTTCCAGCCAGAGCTACGTGACAGTCATATTACAATTATCTAGAAATAAACTGATAACTGTATCGAAACTTTCCCAACCTAGTATTTCTCAGATGAAAGTTGGATTAACTTCGAAGAAAAAACTAAATCTTCATTGAAAGTGTTCGTTGGAAAGATTATTCTTATCTATATAAAACATTATACTTTTATCAAATAAACCATAATAATTATCCAAGCACTAACCAATATTATTTTTGAATAAAGTTATAAAAACATTTTACGACGAACAAGATTGAAGATAATTTGCTCAACGAACAGATCTGTTATTATGTATACCTCAAGGATACAGACATATTTAAAAGAATTACTCTTGAATGTATTTATACGAGTTAAGAAAACTGTTGCTGCAGTAGTCATGCAAAATGTATTCTGAAATGGAATTGTTTACTGCACAAAGCACCTACCTACGCATACACTTGTATATGCTATATGTATATACGTCATGGAAATACCATTCAGCATTTTCGATTATGATTTTGAATTATAAATATAAACAAAATTAAATATTAAAATTAGCTTCAGGTACATCCTCGCAGAATGGAATTTTAAATTATGATTTCCCAATGAAGAATGGAAATTACTTAACTACAGAGAATTTTTTATCAAAATGTTAGTATATAAATTCTTAATGATTATAGCTTTTATATTATAGGGTGGATTTTATTAAGACCACCCATTTAATAACTGGTGTTTCCAAAACGACATTGTTGCGGTGAGTATAGGAAAAGAATTGATGATTTTTAATTCGAGGCCAACACCAAAGGCTTTATTTTAGACGAATTCCACACGTTCGATAAATAAATTTGCGTTTTTCATCTTCAGTTTGAGGTTTTGGCAGCTTCAATGTAAAGCTTTGTGCATTAACCGTTCCTCGTGTTCCCCGTCCTGGTGGAACAAATGGTGGTATTTTTACCTTTAATTCTGCAGAATATTTACCTGTGGATAGGGTTTACAGGGCTATTCAACAAGTCATTAATGTATAACAAAAACAAAGTGGGTGACAAAATTGATCCCTTGGGGTGTGTCGGGTTTTGGGGAGTGCGTCGTTGATGTTTCGGTCACAACGTTGATCTTTCGGTCTTTGAGAAAGCTTTTTATCCACTTGATCGAATCAAAGCCGTATGCCACAAGTTTACAAACGAGATTCTCATGCCAAACCTTGTCAAAAGCCTTAAATATATCCAAACCGATTGCGCGAGACTCCATTTGTTTACAACATACGTCAAGAGATCGGTTGTTGAGCGGCTTTCGTGGAAGACATATTGTTTATCTGAAATTATTTTATTATTCTCAAAATAATTCACCAATTGTTGATTAATGCATTTCTCAAAAACATAATATTGGAGACAAGTCACTGGCAAGCTATATGAATATTCGAAAAGAAATTCCGTCAGGTCCGGTAGCCTTATTTATGTCCATTGCCTTCAGGTTCCTGAAGGCAATTTCCTCCGAGATATTGACAGAATCCATTTTGAAACCACAATAAGAAATTGATAGAGGCGGAACTCCATCAGGGACAACTCAGGTCAAGTTAGAAGTGAAGATGCTTACCAGTATGTCGGCCTGCAAACATGGATCCACCATCTGCCCATTTCAATGCTGAAATAGATGTTTAAAAAATATTGGCAACCGATGCAATCATCTGGTAGAAGTTGCGATTGGAGATTTGAGATCCGTACGAGATCAAAAATGAAATGACGAAGTGAATAACCGCAATTAATTCCGCTTGATGAATAGTACAGTAAGTTCCCACACTTCCAGAAGTTTTAGATTATGCAGTGGGCTGAGGAAATTAAAAGCAAACACCCTCTTCAGAGTGAGAGAGAGAGAGAGAGGAATCTGAACAAAATACAAGGAATCCGAATACCTGATTGAGCAAGTAAGAACCACATATCCCATGATTGATAACCACCTCAAATGATATGTGGAAATTACAAACAAGTGGAAGCTTCATTGAGGCTGCCAAACAAGCTGTACCAAGAATGAACGATTGTAACTGGGGTAGGAAGATAATGAGCTCTTTAGCTCGATAGACAGGCGATATTTTTCAATACCACTGGCCACCAAACTACAGATGCATATGTTATCATTGATCCACTGATTTGGGAGACTATTTCTAAGAACTACCAAAAGCTCTTTAGCATGGCCAAAAAATAGTATGACTTTTTGTAGTTTAAGATCCGGATGATACTCCCATGAAATTCTACTATCCAAGAAAACGCCAAGGTGTTTGATGTAGGCGGAGCTTTTAACCTTACATTCGAAAAGGGATAGTACAGTTATATAGAGAGAGAGAGGGAGAGAGGGAGAGAGAGAGAGGGAGAAAGAGAGCTGCAGTATTATATGCTTTGTAAATATAACCAAATCATTTTTAACCGGATTCAAATGTTAACCTTTATTCAGACACCAAAGTTCTATAATTAGAAGAGCGTGTTGAGTTAAATCTGATAAGATATTCAGTTGTTAGCCTGAGAGTGTTAAATCTAGATTGTCAGCATAACATGAGAAATAAAGCTAGACTCACGAAGAATAACAAGAAATTCGTCAATGGGAAGAAGCTACAACAGGAATAAAAGCGAGCGAGAGGCGCCTCTCGAAAGGTATCTTCAACCTCACATATCACAATGCAAGATTCAAGCATACATTGAATTTATTTGATGATCTTGTATTCAATACCAAATCTAGTATGTACATGCATTAGGAATCGATTCGAATGTAGTTATGTAGCAAAATCAAAAGACTCGAGCTATGACCTTCAAATCTCTACAGTGTTTGGATTGAATATATAGTTTAATACGTTTGTAGGACTACAGTCTCACATTTTAGCACATTAGCAATTTTATCAGACGTATTGTAATCTGGATTACTATCTGGTGGTGGTCGGATTTAAGTACAACGGATACATCAACCCAATAATATGAACAACTTTTTACTTTATAGATTTTAGATATTTTGTTGCTCAAAATAAATTAAAAATATTAAAGTGTCGTCTACTCGACGTATGTTACTTTATCTGAATCATGACTATGTATCTTGTATTTATGGGGATAAAATACTCCGGATAAAGATTGCTTTGACATCAATTTTTTTGAAGCCAAAATTCAATTTAACAAAAATTCAATTAAAAATCTTAATACAAACGAATCGTATATGTGACCTAAAGATTATGTATATCGGCATAGCTTTTAAATTCTCTTTGAAAGTGTTAAAACAAAGGATGAGATTACACAAGCAATGTGATTAAAAGTGTTTTGTGCTAACAGATTTATTCATACAACAAAGCTATGAAATACGTTCGTTTCCCATAAAAGTTGGTTAGTGTATCGAAAGCTCGACTTGGGGATGTGAGGAACTTACAGTATACTACTGTATATTTGAACGTTGATCCGACTCCCGAACCATATGACGAAGGTAAATTTGTCTGCTCGGATATATATCTCCAATAAATTCATTGGAGTATATCACAAATCGGTGGAACACTAAGGTATAAAGGAGTACAACATCCAATTGTGCCATGCCATAAATCATGGTCAACTTCCACATGGACCATGATCGAAACCTTTGTCTAAATAACAATTTGGTGAACATTGAACGTAGCGGAGTCCACTTAGGTCGAGATTAAATGAAAATATATAACATGATTGGAAAGATTCAAATCCTTGCCCATATTCTATTGGTATGACGCGACGAACTTATATCTGCGTTCTTGTTGTGTCTAGCATCCAACAAGGTGATCCCTTGAAATGTGATAGCTATCATGGTCTGATGAAACTATGGATAAATTAGTATGGAAGTAATCACACCTAAGGACGAAATCCAAATTTTACATTTTAAAGGTCATATGTAAAGGAAAGATAGACTTCACGCATGTGGGTGGTTACCAAACATGCGAGTGGTAACCAAACATGCGAGTGGGTCCGATTTTTACCAGCTAAATTTTAAACCACGGTTTCGTTGCCGTTCGGATCCATGGGACTAACACTAGGTATTACTTCGCAAGCCAGGCTCAGCTTTAAGGTGCCGAAACACCCAAAATCACGAAGTCTTGGGGTTCTAATGTTTCCGTGTCGATCGACTCTTCGAACTTTAACTTGAATCCGCCTCACCGCATGTTGTCTATCCATGTTTTGTTTAATGGGATCAGGCGATAAATAAATCGGTGTTTGGTCGTCCCATCGTTACTGCCATATAGTCAAGGTCTCGCTCCGAGTTTTCCTGCAAATCTTTTCTTTTGTTCCGTGACCACGTCTTAGATCTTTAATACACAGTCAGCGCCATTCGATTCCGGTCGGAATACGCATACTGCACAATGGACTTCAAATTTGAACAGATTCCAAGTTATTCCTATACCTCCTCTGTTGCACTGAATAGGCCCAAATTGGTGCGCCATGCATCTAGGTGGATGAAGCTATGCTAGCTGGCAGAGCTCGTTTGCTTACTTGAGCTTCTCTTGTATTTGGAATAAGCCAATCAGATAATTATTAGTTATAAAAGAACCAGTTATAAAAGTTATAAAAGTGTGTTGTTAGAGTTTACTCGTAGTAAGTTGTTTTCTAATTCCAAAAGATCATATAAATAGCTTATTTATTTGTGAAGAAGAGGGCAACTCAACAAGCGAAAGTTATAGCACAGATGTATTTGATCTTTTTGATCACACAGAGATTCAATACCGTCATTAATAGATCGAAACCACGTATAGTGAATTTCAACATACAAGCAACAACTCGGATTTCAACTCAAACTCTTCTCAAATCACGCGGCGTTGCATTGGTGGCCAAACGAGATGTTTAGGGAACATAACGCGTCAATATCTTCTGACACAACTTCCCAAAATGTCAATTTATCTCGTGCTTAGCCTAACATGGAATCTTACAATGGAATTATCTGCCTTTTCTCAATTTGTGGTAGTCCGTTTCGCGTTTCTCAAGGCTCAGATATTTCCAGGAAGTTCTTTTCATACTGCAATAAATAACAAATCACTAAGGTGGGTGAATTTGGGCACCCATAATACAGGATGCAGTCTGGTTCGTTTCATGCCCCAACAAGCCTTATCACTAAGCGAGCGAACATGGGCACCCCAACGTATTATGGCATAGATAGTCATATTCAAAAACGATGGGAGAAATTCACTTATGAGGAGTAATGTGGTGTTCAGACTAATCCGAATAATTCGTAAATATAATTATAATATAATATAATCGACATTTCGTTCTTGTTATTCTCTAAAGCACTTTTGAAATACCTCAGAACGTACATATACGAATTGCACAGTACGAACATCAAGTCCAGTAGCATATGCCAGTTGAGATAGATTTAATCTTTCCGGCCTAGCAAATTACAACATATAAACAACAAATTCATATTACAATTAATAGTCTTCCAACATCACGTGACGTTAAGAAAGGTGTAGCTTGTAACGGTTAAAACTTAAAATTCACAGGGATGCCATAAAGGGAAGCGATTGCGTGTAAAAGCATTGGTAGGGCTTTTGACTTCCTACTTAGACAAAAAAACCCAGTTGTGACGCAGTTAAGGAAGACCGTTAACATGTCGACGTTCATGTTTTTGCGGATAGAGTGTGAATTCTTCAACTTAGAATATGTTTGGTGATAAGTTTCACTTTTTATATTTTGTCAGATGTAACATTATATAAATTTTTTTGGAGTGAAAATTATCGTTAAACCGATTAAAAATGATAACCAAATCCGTAATTTATATGTAAATCGTAACAATCCCTATCGGATACTTCTATGAAATGATTTAAAACAATTTGGCGTTTGAAAAATGTTCAAAACCACATTTTAATCATGGTCCAATAGATAAAATTCATTCCAATTTTTTTTTTTAAATTTATATCATTTTGCAATTTGTAATTACTTTGTATGTAAATTTATGCGTGCGGGATATTCATTAATTATAGATAGTAAATTTAATTACCATTTTGCGGGGACTTTGACAGTTATAAACAGCAAATTAATTAACATATAACCATTGTAATTATATTATCGAACATGGTCGGGAATCAAACTGAAACCTTTCATATAAACAAACGTATTCTGATAATTGAAATCATAAGTTCCGAAGTGAATATATTTGTAGTCTATAGTCTCTTCAATCAGTCGCTGAGATTTGTAGAGTTTCCTAAAAAATGGAAGATAACCACTTGTAATATACAATTCCTTCAAAGAAATGGTGCCTCGACTTGTTTGCCATGTCAACATGGATTCATTCCAAAACATTATATCCAACTTCTTAATGAATTCATAAGCATAACGATCAAAGTTATAGCAAGCACTTACATGGGTTACTCATTTGGGTCTTATGGTCTATACTTTCATTTTGGGAAATATTTTAACTATAGCTTGCGATAAACCCAGAATTTGTACGGCAAAATGTTCAAACTGTGCACAAGTCCATCCTGCAGAAATAATCTAAGAAAACCAACAATTTTAAAAAAGATGTGTGTCTGATATATGAGACCCACTCTCAAGCCAATCTTGTACTTAAAAATTCAGTCACCCGAATTTCACAGCTTACCATAGTAGAAATTACATTTACCAAACAATGCCTACAGATGAGGGCGGTGTATTAGTCACCTAGATATAATCTGAAGAAACCGAACTACTTGAATATCCTACAATATTTCAAACTATTGACAAAGATAATAAATATAAAGAGGAGTATCTTATATGAACCGCGGTTGCATATAAACTAAAAATTTTAAAATATTTCTGAGTTATTTGGTGATGGCAAACGAAATAGGATAAACATATATTTTTTATTTCGTTTTCTCTTTTGTACGACAGCAAAAAACTTCATATTATAATTCGATTGTAAAATGGAATAGATTATTATATAAAAATATATCTATTCAATTTTACAATCGAATTGTAATATGGAATAGTAAGCGACGTTTTTGAATGTTCAAATATTTTTTTTGCTGTCGTTCGAAAGAGAAAACGAAATAAAAAATATATGTTTATCCTATTTCGTTTGCCATCACCAAATAACTCAGAAATATTTTGTTTATATGCAACCGCAATTCATATAAGATGTTCCTCTTTATATTTATTCTATTTGCTTTTGGTAAAGCAAAGAGAATAAATATAAAGAGGAACATCTTATATGAATTATTATTTCTCTAAAGCGAGAAATTCAGAAACAAAATGATAAACCGTTTTCTTTGTGTTTTTCAAAGTTGATTGTTACTGAAAATCCGAATTACTCATTATGGAAGGCAACGAAAAGAATTAAAACCCCAATTACGCAGATCCTCCTATTAAACGAAGTGATGTCTCGTGAGCTAGGGATAAAATATAAAAAATGAAGAATTGCTAATTAATTGGCTGATATTTTCAAACCAAATGAGACCAAATCGGGTATTATAATTAAAAATGGAAGCAATGATAATGGGGGTAGAATCACTTTATTAACTGGATATGGCTTTTCAACGGGAGAAATTCTAAAGCAAAACGCTGTTACTATAGATTACGCCATGTTTGTCCTACCTAGGAAAGTTGCGTTAGGCTATTATGTCACCGAAACCGCGTTACCACTCAATGAAGCTAAATCCTTGTTTCCTATAATTTCAAAGCTAGTGGAGTGAATACTTCTGAGAAGCATAAAGCCAATAATAGAAAGTGCGGACTTAGTACCGGATCACTAATTGGGATTCAAGTGAAAACACTCAACAATTGATCAGGTTCACAGAGTTTCAGATATTATAGAAAATGTGTTTTCAGCAGCTTTCGATTAGGCATGGCACGAGGTTTTAAAACATAAACTGATGGTTTTGCTCCGCGTCCATATATTGTTTTTTTTTTGAGATCATATTTATCTGAAAGGGTTTTTATAGTAAGACTAGAAGATGAGTAGTCTACGCTGAGAGAAGTAAGAGCAGAAGTCCTGCAAAACATTGTTCTGAAACGTTTGTTGACGACATCGATATACGAGCAACAGGGCAAACTGTGGAAGAGGCGGCGAAGAACGCTGCACAATACTCAGGTATGACTCTGGATGTTAAGCTTAAATGGAAAGAGCATGTGAATTAGAAAAGGAACGAGACTTGAATATGGACCATTGTAATGGCTAAATGGACGCATATACAACAAAATACTGATTTATAATCAGGTCCTAATTCCGATCTGGCTATATGCCATTTTAATAAGATCTAATAATGCGGTACTAGGAATACTTACATTTAACTTATACGTGATTTGAAGATTCCAGATATAAAACACAAAATAAACGGATTTGCAACGAAACATGAATCAAGGGCAAATGGAACATGTCAATGCTGGATAGTGAACATTTGATAAGGAGGCTAAAAAAACTAGACTCTTGCACCCACTAGTATATGAGCTACCTACAAACAAACAGACATTGGTGAATCGCTGCGGATTAATAGTGACGACATTATAGTTCAGTTTTTAAGAATTCAGATGTAAATTGATGGTTAGTCTGGAAAGACGTTAAGTTTCAGTATAATAAAACAGACAAGCAACTTCAATCAAATTGAAAAAAATATGGAAAGTTAATTTGATTCAAATTAAGGAATTCAAACCAAACCATATGGTATAAAAGCTCATTAGATTATTTTCATAATTTACTGTGGAACATCTTCAGTAACCGATGATTTTAGATTAGTCAACTCAACAAACATTTTTCCATTTCACTCATTTAATGGCATCTATCATTGCCAATCGTCTATATGCAACTTACCATCTTAGAACAAACCATTTCATTATATAAAGGGTTCATCTTAATAAAACTTTAAATTGAGTAAAACCCTCTATAGTAATTGAACAAATAAACGTGACTACTTCTAATATAATGCATTTTAAATTTTCAAATTGTAGGAAATTTTTTAGTTTTCAGTTCATTTACCAAAGAAATACTTTAAACTGTCCATAAATTGTTATTTATTGAGTTCATTCAATAGGTACAAAGTATAAACTGTTTCACACAGTGACTTAAGAAAACTTTCTAATCCTTTCTCGAATTGGTAAGGAATAGTAGCAACTGAACAGTACTGCTGTAGTAATAATCAGAGTTATGCTACGATATTATTTGACCTAAACCAATAACCATTTGACCACATTTATTTAAGACACAATTCGATCAAGAATTGTCTTTGGTGTCAGCTAATGGCTCAGTAATCAATACCACCGCACTCAGTTGTTCACGGTAGATATAGGTCTTAGAAGGAGGTTCACACATGGCGGATTTATTTTAGCAGCAGTGAGTCGGCCAATTATTGATGCAGACTACCTTGTAAAATTTGTTTTACTAGTCGACCTTAAACATAAAAGGCTGGTTGATACAGCAACTAAGTTTTCAATAAATGCCATCGTAATGGAAGTTGACGAATTAACACCCATTTATTTTGTAGTCGACAATGGCTACGGGGCAGTTCTAAGAAAATACCCCTCTTTAACAGCCGAACCAAATTATAATTTGCCTGTTAAACATTTTGTGGTCCACTATATTGTCACTGAAGGTCATTTGCCAGTGTCTAAACCACGAAGACTCGATTCTATTGGTTTCACATGGTTGAGTTGGGATTTTGTCGACCATCGGCATCCTCAGGTTCTTGTCCGCTCCACATGGTCAGGAAGAAAGACCAAGACTGGAGGCCTTGTGGGGATTATAGGCGACTTAATGCGGTTACGATACCGGATCGCTATTCAATTCCCCGAATTCAAAACTTTTCTATGAACCTTAATGGTAAATCTGTATTTTTGAAAATCGACCTTGTCAGAGCTTATCATTTAATTCCGGTTGCTACTGAAGATATTTATAAGACGGCAATTGTAACCCCGTTTGGGTTATTTGAATTTTCACGTATGCCCTTTGGTTTACGTAATGCCGCACAAACGTTTCAGCGTTTCATTAACGAAATTGTTCGTGATTTAGATCTTGTTTTCGTCTATATTGACGACATTTTAGTGGCATCCGCTTGTGAGGAAGAACACAAAATCCAATTGGAAAAATTATTCCAACGTCTTACAGAGTTTGATGTTCATATTAAAAGTTCTAAGTGTGTGTTCGGAATACAAACAATATACTTCCTTAGTCATAAAATTACGCCAGATGGCATACTCCCTTCAATGGAGAGAGTTAAAGCCATTACAAAATTTCCGGCACCAACTTCTTATAAGCATACAGCAGTTTATCGGCATGGTGAATTATTATCACCGTTTTATTCCTAAACTCGCCCTTTATTTAGCTCCAATTCACTCTCATTTGACTTTGTTACTTAAAATGCCAAAAACGCCTAGAAATGTTACTTGGTCTGATGATGAATGCAATGAAGCATTCGAATTTTTAAAACGTGAGTTGGCGTCTATTGCTTTGTTAGCACACCCTCTGAATAATTCAAATTTAATTAGTGTGACTACCGATGCGTCTAGTAGAGCTGTTGGCGCGGTTTTACAACAATATAGTATAAATGTTTGGGAGCCATTTGCTTAGCTATCAAGTATTTCCGTGACTTTTTAAAAAAGTCGAGAGCTTAGAGTTTATACCGACCATAAGCCTCTGGCTAAAGCAATTCAGTCTAAGACTGAACATAGTCCTAGAGTATCGAGACACTTGGATTATATTTGTCCATTTACTATGGATATTATACATGTGAGTGGTAAAGAGAACACTGTAGCGAATTGTATTTCCCGCATTGGTGATGATACCTCAGTTTTATCATCAGCTGTTGATGAAATTTCCGGGTTTTGCTACAGAGAGTAATCGCGCATACATCGCAGCTCCTCTTCGTAAAAGAATATTTGATGCTTTACATAATATCTCACATCCAGGGGTTCGTGCAACCCGTAAATTGATTTCTGTTCGTTATTTTTGGCCTTGTTTAAACAAAATCGTCTCTGTTATTCATATAGATATAGTTGGACCTTTACCAACTTCAAATAATTTTAATTATATACTCACATGTGTTGATCGTTTTAGTCGGTGCCTGAAGCGTATTGTATGACAGATATGTCTGCATCTACAATTGCGACCACTTTTGTTCATAATTATGTTTCGCGTTTCGGTGTCCCTTTGACAATTACAACCGATCAAGGAACTCAATTCGGGTCTAAACTTTTTAAAGATTTGACGAAACTTCTTGGTTTGAATCGCATACGAACCATTGCATATCATCCTCAAGCAAACGGTATGGTCGAACGCTTCCACCGCCAGTTAAAATCTGCACTTAGAACCCGAGGTAATACAAGCCAATAGAGCTTTGAAATACCAATTATTTTACTAGGAATACGCGCTACGGTAAAAGAAGATCTGATATGCTCACTAGCGGAATAAGTTTATGGACAAACCATTAAATTACCCGGTGAGTTAGAAAATCCTCTTCCACTTTTACCAACAACTGATTCTGTAATTGATCAATTGCGCAATTGTATGCAAAATCTTATTTCTACCTCAACAAGACACATAAGCACTCAAAAGGATATATTTGTTCCAAAATCTTTGGAAAATTGCTATCTTTCGGAAAACTATAGTGAGTTTTATTCAACATCCAACATCCCACAGAATTTTTTTCTAACATAATACTTCAATCAACTTCACGCATCCCATATTCTATTAAAGTGTATTATGTTTTTTACATAAACATTTTATTTTCATACTTTACCTACTCTGCAGTTGACAGAACTTAAGCTTTAAAGCTTTTTCTAAATTTGTCTGTTTCACTGTTACTACCCTTGCAAACGTGTTTTTACTTAAACATTTTCCTGCACATTGTTATCGAATTTGAGATAACTCTATAGCTACTTAACTTCCCGAATTGTGTCTGTTATCACTTAATTACAGGACCTCAGTGTTTCCTTAAACAAAAAGTTTCTCAAAATTATAATTAAATAGGAATACGCAATTTCGAGAAACGTAAAATTCAAGATGTGGAATAATTCTATACATGGTACACTGGTTGTTGTTATACCATATATACGAATCTTACCCGATTTCTTTTCATTTTCAACTCTACGTAAAACTGCAACAATGATACAAATACACAAAAAAATTAAATACAATAATGAGGAACAAAGAAAATTATCTAAGATCTTGATAACAGTGAAACAAGAAATAAAACTTTTTATTTTTCGTATATAGCGCACAGAGTAACATCGAAATTCATACACCAAACAAAAAGCTCCCAAAAAAGTGTTAGATGAATACGCGATTTTCATTTCTTTACAAAAAAAAATTGTTTTGTTTATATATTTTCATTTGTTTTTCCTTCTAAAAATGAATGAAAACTTTTTAGCTATTTTCCTTCATCCCTAAAATGCCAACAAAACAGGAGGAGGAACTATACAACAACAAAGACACAAAAGGAAAGTTTATGTTTTCATTTAGATTATTTTCTTTCGAAACTATTTTTATTCAACGCGCAATGAAACTTTCATGAGGAAGCTTTTTTTGCCTCTCTATATATAGTATTTTCTCCGTTTTCATTTGTTTGCAGGTTTTTTTTTGTTGCTTCGTTCTTCGTTCTTCAATATTTAAATTAAATGATTATGATGAAGTAAAGAATGTGAACGAAAAGCTTAAAAATAAAACTACAGAACTTATTAGAATTATTATTGTAGTTTCGTTGAAAATTTAATTTATTATAACAGTACCTTCGAGAATGTTGATTAAAAAGTTTTTATTTTAATATTTCATGATGCAATTACAAAAGGAGCTTTTTTGCGTTTTTATGATTTTTTTGTGCATAATAAAATTTTTAAAGTTTAAATAAAAAGTTTAATTACTTCAGTTTTGTTATTTAATATAATCATGTTGTCCTTAAAAGTTTATGAAAACTTTTGGTCGGTTTTAAATACTGCTTTCCGTTTGAAACGTGTATTATAACTATATGCATACATCACAACTGTACTGGGTGTTCTTCATTTAATTGTATTATTTTTTTGGCTTAAATTAGTTAGTTAGGAACTAAAGAAGGAACTACCCATGTTACACTGATCTCTAATAAAAATAAAGATCGCTTAGTTATAAAAACATCAATGTGGGTATATTCTTGGATATTGGTACTTTTGAGTACTTACATCTCTACTATCACTGAGGCATGCAATAAATTTGGAATTTTTGACAATGCAGAAAAGCAGGGTGAAATAGTTGAGATTGACCCGTAAAATAATATCTGGGCTCAATTAAGCTATCTAACTCTAATTCCATTTAAGTAAAACAACACCATATCGTTATGGTACATGCTTAGGTATGACAAGCATTACTGGTGCTGTACTCTCGTCCCAAAACTTGCTCTTCAGATCATTTTATTCTTGCCATTGTTGTAGGCTTTTATTTTAGAAACAACTGGTTCCGCGGCTATTGACTGATGTGCACTGTGGCGGGAAACAATTTTGGTGGGACTTACGGACCAACATAACCTCAACTACTTCAATTCATCTTGGACAGAAGTAATATATTTTAAATTATTAACAGAGTTCAATTCGATGTTCCAAAATTCAGTTGTGGTTGCTAATAATCAAATACGGTTCAGGTTTTCGAACCATCTGTCCTGCATAATTTATAAGATTATAAGGCAGTTTAGGTTCATACTGTACGGATAAATGTTTGTACGTCCAAACTCTGTAACCGGATTAATTGAGAACTAACCGAGAGCGTTTGTGTGATAACTACCCTGAAGTAGATGTTGATTGTACATTGAAAAAAATGGTGACTGTGTTCATTTAATCACAGTAAGCCAGTTACCATCTCTGCCTTGATTCAAACTCTTGCAGTGTGACAGAGCAGCACAACTCGGACTAGGACAGAATCATCGGTTTGCAACATGGACCAAGTGAGGCATTGAATCGGGACCTCTCTAGGTTTCCAGTCCTCTTTTATAATAAACGATATATATATATATATATATATATATATATATATATATATATATATATATATATATATATATATATATATATATATATATATATATATATATATATATATATATATATATATATATATATATATATATATATATATATATATATATATATATATATATATATATATATAATGGAAAATGTGTTTGTTTATTTGTACCTTATAGGAGACCAAACCTCTGGACTGATCTTCCTGAAATTTTCATAGTATTTAATTGGGACTCTGGCATGATTAATATGGTACTTTTTTTCGACCACGCCCACTTTTTTAAAATTATGTAATTGCTCCCATATTGTTTTTAACAGATTTACATCAAATTGCATACACATTATATACCAGGCGAGGTAGAAATAAACATTTCGTACGCCACACCTCCTTTCACGCCCCTTTTCACGCAAAATTTTGTTTGTAAGTTTTAAACTTTTTGTTCTCTGTACAAATTTGTTCCTTCCAACGGATTTTTTTTATTTGGTCGTATATTGCTCTTAATACTATTAACAGTGTTAACGTCGTTAATACTGTCAATACGTATAACTATAGCCATTCATTTTTTTATTACCAAATCCCCCTTTTTCACCCCATCTTTTACAGAAGTTAATGCACAACAAAGGGCTGTAGCGACACCATCTACAACGTTAACTCCTTTTTTTGATATATGTACAAATGATTCCTTTGCTCAAAATTTGCTGTATGCTCAAATTCCAACATACTATACGACGTGGAACTCATCAACTAAAAAATTTCAACGCCGCAAGCAAGGAAAAGCAGTTGAAGGATGGCCAAATGTATATTCCTTTGATGCATTAGGAAGGATGTATACTATTCATGCATTAGGAAGGATGTATACTACTATTCAGAATGCAGAATGCCTTTATTTACGAATGCTTCTAATAAATGTTCGTAGACCAACTTCATTCGAAAACTTACGTACAGTGAATGGCCAAATATGTGCAACTTATCGAGAGGCATGCCTAAAACTAAAATTATTAGAAAACGATTCGCATTGGAAAACAACACTAGCAGATGCATCAATATCTAATCATCCATACCAGATAAGAGCATTATTTGCTATCATATTGGTAACTTGCTTTCCATCCCAACCGAAACAACTTAGGAATACATTTAGAGCAAATATGAGTGAAGACATACTGCATCGAAAGAGAATTACCTGCAACGACGAGACAAATTGAATTTTTAGATGCAATTTATAATGATGCTTTGATTCTACTAGAAGACAAGTGCTTACAAATAAACAACAAGACCCTCTCGCAAGTTGGTTAAGTCCTAATTGATCAGGCGATGATGCGTCTGACAAAGATGTACAACGAGAAAGCAATTACAATCCACTAGAGTTAGAATTATTTATGGCTACAAACCTTCCACATTTACAGCAGGAGCAACTATCAGTATACAACACTTTAATGACAGCAATTACTAATGAAAGTTGTGGATTGTACTTTACTGATGCACCAGGCGGAACAGGAAAAACGTTTTTTGATCGCCAAATAATATTGGACTAGCATCGTTCGGTATAGCATCAACATTTTTGGATGGCGGCAGAACAGCGCATCCGACACTGAAATTACCTCTCAAACCGCAATTCTCTGCGATGCACTCTGAGAATCTTGATCGCACGTTACAGGATTTTAGAAGCAACAAAAGAATATTTCGAGGAGCACCAATAGTGTTAGCCGGTGTTTTCCACCAAACATTGCACCAAAGTGCAACTTCAACTGACGAGCTTAATGCGTATCTTAAGTCATCTGGTCTTTGGCACCACGTTCGCACACCGAAACTAACAACAAGTATACGAGTGCAGCTGCAACGCGATGCATCATCTTATCGATTTTCAAAACAGTTGTTTGGAAAAGGAAAAGTACCAGCGGATCCAACTACAAATTACATTACGTTTCCACCTGATTTTTGCAAAATGACACCTTCCATTGAAGAGTTAATCGATAGTGTTTTTCCAAATATCGAACGTAATTTCAAAAACGAGCAATGGTTATCTGAACGAGCGTTACTTGCTGCCAAAAATATTGATGGCAATTCAGTAAACAGAGTTATTCTAAATAAAATCAGCGAAACTGCAGCAACATACAAATCCATCGATACTGTCAATATTCCTGTCAATAATGCTGTCAATAATCCTGTTGAGTTCTTAAACTCACTTGATGTCCCAGGTTTCCACCACATTTGCTGAAACTCAAAATTGGCACTCCCATTATTTTACTGTGGCACATCGCGACCCACCACGGCTTTGCAATGGCACTCGACTTGCAGTAAAAAAAATGCTAAACAATTTAATCGAAGCAACCATTATAACGAGCAAATATAAAGGAAAAAATGTACTGTTGCCACGCATTCCTATGATACCAACAGATTTGCCATTTGATTTCAAAAGATTACAGTTTCCTGCGTTCGGTTAGCGTTTGCAATGACATTTAATAAAGCTCAAGGTCAATCTCTGCAAGTTGGTGGCTTAAATTTGTCAAATCTATGATTTTCCCATGGGCAGCTTTACGTTGCATGCTCCCGTGTTGGGAAACCAAACTATTTGTTTGTTTATGCTCAGAATGGACAAACTAAAAACATTGTATATCCTAGAGCGTTACAATAGTTAATTTAAAAGAAAATTATTTATTTCTCACTATATAAACACTTTTTATTTCATTTCATAATGATGGGGGTAGCACACCGGGTTAACTGACATCAGATATTTCTGATCAATCAGGCTAAAAGTACTAATTTCACAAGACATTTTTTTTGGACGTATTCAATGCAAGAACCAACTCTGCTTATATCAAGAATGGGGTTAAGAAAATGCCAGATTATTGCAACTTCGAAGTCATACTTGAAGTCATTCAAATCAGGAAAGACAGACGTTAATAAATTTAAACAAAATGACTACACATATAGGGAGTGCAGTGGGGTACTGGATTCTATATATGAGTTTGTTAAATTGGTAAAGTTTCTTCAGTCAATTTGGGCTTAATTAAAGACTTCCGGGTAAATTCCTTGAAAATTTGGTTGTGTGTCGCTTATATGTATGTTTGTAGAGTTTTACTAATTTACTTGAACAGTATGACACACTGTTTAGGTGATATTAATATTGATTTTCTGAATGCTTCGAGAACCTGAGAGAAATCTTTGAATCACTTTACATTTCTCCGTGGTTATGGTTATATTGATGTTACTAAGGCTTACCATGATTTGCTTAATGAAAATCTGGACTACCTTTTAAATGAAGAAATGGAATCATGGTTTAGCTATTACATTCTAAAAACAGTAAGACTTAGCTAAAAATATCTGAAACAGATCACAGTGTGGGACAGATAAAGCAAATTATAAGTTCCAAGAATAGAATTTAACAAAAGATTACAGACGCTCTATGAGGAAGTACTTGTTTAATCAGATGAATCTTGATACTTTAACGTGAGGAAGAGTCCTTGATTAATATGGCTCTAAAACTACTCAGAAATCGAAATCAACGACTAAAAGGTCCAATTCATCAACTATAACTATACTGATAACATAAAAGAATTCTTCAAGGTCTCCAAGTTATTATCTTAAAATATGGTAAATGAGCAAAATTATTGGTCTTCCAAAATTTAAAGATCCGGAACCACCAGCGGACGGTAAACCTATTTCCCGACCAGTAATCTTATCAAATATATTCGTTCAACCATCTGGCGGATATAACAATCTGTTTATTAGGAAAAGCTAAGATCAAACTTGTCGCCGGTTGTAGCTTAATGGTTAAGAGACTTTCTCATCACGCCGCGGTCTCGAGTTCAATTTCCGCCGTTGACCAAAAAAAAATTAACATGCAACCGGTTGACATAAAAATGCGTTTGTGTGTAAACACATTCGTTGAGCTGACCACCTACAATGTGCGGTAAGGGCCGTTTACGGCCTCTAAGCCATAAATTATTTGATCAAACTTATTATTAGAATTAACTTAGAATTCGTAAACTCTTTAATTTCAGTATTTGATAGGTCAGATCTTTCCTATGCTATCTTTAATCTTCATCGGGAAATAAAAATTGACGGTAGGGCTGAACCCAATAACGTGTTGGTCAAAACCTAATAAGGTAAACAATCTTGGGCTAATTTTGCATACAAATTTGGTTTGCTCATTTTTATTCGATGGTACAGAAAATTTTTAATTGTCTTATAATCCCTTATGACTAAAACACCTCAAGGTAACACCTTATGCAGATAAAAGACCGATCTACTAGAACAGTATTAACCTTATCAATGAGTATACAAATAAACGTTTGGCTCGTGGTCAATACGAGCCAGCAGTTGAAATAGCACGAGCCAGCAGTGGCCTTGAAACAGTTTTAATTATACCATCTATACGATCCAAACTCTTGCAGTTTGCCATAGAGCAGCACAACGCAATTGCGAATTAGAACAGCAAATTCGGTTTACACAATAGCATTGGTTCGAAATACTTAGACTTGAATCATCCATGACAAATGAAACTCATCCGGAAGTTGTTTCGTTCACCAACAGCCAAGGCGAGAAACTAAATGCAACCAAAAACAGTAACGTGCATCCTGAAGTTTCATACGCTAGCATTCTTTAAGGATCCACTCCAAAAGTACAAACCAGAGAAGAAGGAAACATCTCTTCAGCTTTAACCAAGCTGGATTTAATGATGCAGGATACGAACATGCTGATGCTGATTTGGAATGCAAACTGCCTATAGCACACCACAAAGCTGAGGTTCAAGCATTTCTCATCGAGCACAATATTAACGTAATATCAGTAACACGCTTTACAAATAAGAACTAGTTAAAAATTAATCGGTATTCAATTTATGATACTAAGCATCCCGATGGCAAAGCACATGGTGACACAGCCATACTAATTAAAAGAAGGTTAAAACACTATGAACTAATTAAAGATGAGACAGAACATATCCAATCTACGAGTATATACCTGCAGAAAAGGTCTGGTAACTGTATAATATCGACAGTGTATTGGCCTCCAAAACGACCTATAAAATAACCGCAGTTCCTTGATTATTTTAACCAGTTGGGAAATAAATTCCTCGCGGGAGGTGACTACAACGCTAACCATACTAACTGGGGGTCAAGGCTAACATCACCGAAAGGCAGACAGCTTAATGAAGCGATAGAGGAACAGAAATTGGATTACTTATCGGAGGATCAACCTACCTACTGGCCATAGAATGAAAAGCAAATCCCTGATCTATTCACTTTTGCATAACGAAGGGCATTTCACGAGTATATTAAAGCAACCAATTATATTAAAGCGAACTAAATGGGATCAATAAAAGAGGATAGTCGAACCTAGTTGTTCCTTAGATATTCTGCTTCGCAGGCCAGATTATATTGATGAGGCTGCAGAGAAGTTGAAAAATGTTTTAAAGAGATCAGCAGAAAAAACTACACCCTCCACCAATATTCCTGAGAAAGTTAATAAACGTCCGCGAGATATCCAGGAACTGACTCAAGAAAAGCGAAAAAATCGGAGGCAATGGTAACAATCTTAATCTCCTTTATTGAAGGTTAAGCTTAATCGGGCTATAAAGACTCTACGATTCGCACTGAGGGAAGAACAAACCCAGAGTGTACATAATTATTTAAGTGAACTCTCGGCAACTGAGAGAACAGATTACTCCGTGTGGAAGGCAACCAAAAGATTAAAAAAGCCAAATAATTCAAATCCACCGATTAGACTATATCAAGTGGCATATGGGAAAAAACCGATGAGATGAAGAAAAAGCGATAGTTTTCGATGCTCATATGAACGAAGTCTTCTCACCTCATAAAGAAACAAATCAATTCGTGCTACTTGAGCAACAGGATGATTATTCGTCGTTTAAGCCAATCAAGTTTAAGTGGAAAAGTGTAAAAAATACAAGCAAAGACCATATAAGCCTGAAAAATAGCGCCGGGACATAATTTTGTTACTGGAAAAAATGATAAGAGAAAACTAATAAAATGGAAAATATCTCTTATCACAATGATACTAAAGCCAGGGAAAAATGTAACGCAAATACCGTCATATCGTCCAATAAGCATGCTTCCAACAATCAATTTTTCAGAAAGCTTCCAACTCGAAGCTTTTTGAAAAATAATACCAACTAAACCTTAACCAATACGAGAAGAGCGGCAAGGTATACCAGACCATCAATTTTGATTCCGAAGGCAACATGAAACCATTGACCAATGGCACAGGATTGTAAATACCATCAAAAACTCCTTCGAGGAAAAAGAATACTGTTTTGCTGTCTTTCTGGATGTAGCACAAGCATTTGATATATTTAGGCATGACGGCTTAAAATAAGGGTCCGCCATCTTAAGTTTTTTTTTCAACTAGTGCTTATTTCGTGAATGGTAACACTTAGCTCATGTCTGATTTGACAAATAATTAGTTTTATCCTTCCGCTGAACGAATATGGTTGTGTATACGCTTGAACAACGCTGGGGAATATTGCGACATTACTTTGAAAATCATGGTAATGTTGCAGAATGTGTGCGAAAATTGCGTACGGATTTTAGAAGAAGAGAAGCACCGTCAGCTCCGTATGTTCGTTATCTTGTGAAAAAAGTGGAAGAAACTGGCATCCTCATCGATAAACCAAAGCGTGAAAATCCAAAAACAGTGTGTACGCCCGAGAATATTGATACTGTGGCAGAAAGTGTACGTGATGCGCCGTCAACATCAATTCACCATCGTTCTCAACAATTGATCATTTCGGAGATATCATTGAGACGAATTTTGCATAAAGACCTTGGTATGACGCCATACAAAGTTCAATTGGTTCAGGAATTAAGGCCAACTGACCATCCAATGCGTTTTCGCTTCGCTGAGTGGGCCTGCGATCGACTTACAGAAGATGCCGATTTTGCCAAAAAAATCATCTTTTCGGATGAAGCTCATTTTGATCTTGGCGGGTATGTAAACAAGCAAAATTGTCGCAATTGGGGCACGGAAACCCCGCACGCATACATTGAAAAGCCGGTACACACAAAACGAGTCACTGTTTGGTGCGGATTTTGGTCTAGAGGCATAATTGGGCCATTTTTCTTCGAAAATGAGCAAGGAGTGGCTGTTACAGTCAATGGCGATCGTTATCGCGCCATGTTTAACGAATTTTTGTTCACAAAAATTGAAGAGGAGGATATTGGCAACATTTGGTTTCAACAGGACGGCGCTACGTGCCACAGCTGAAGCTACACTCGATGTTTTGCGCCCTGTTTTTGAAGATCGCATTATCAGCCGCAGAGCTGATGTCATTTGGCCACCTCGGAGCTGCGATTTGACACCGTTGGAATATTATTTGTGAGGTGCGTTCAAAGATAAGTGTTACGCCGACAAGCCAGAGACAATTGACGCTTTAAAGGACAATATGTGTAAAGCCATTGGTGATATACAGCTGCACATAATCGATAATGTGCTTAAAAATTGGACCAATCGTGTAGACTACTTTATGGCCAGCCGAGGCAGCCATTTGAATGAAATTATTTTCCATTATTAACCGGAAGGATTGTACTTTTAAATAAAAAAAGAAATTTGAGAAAATATTCAGTAGTTTTTTTTTATAGCATTTTCAAAAAAAAATAGTTATTTGGCGGACCCTTTATAAAATTAAAGACCTTCTGCCAAAGAATTTTCATTTAGTTCTGAACAACTATCTTCTTCAAAGACAATATATCGTTAAACAAAATAATGCAATCACTGGATTTAATAACTTTAGCGCAGGTGTTCCACAAGGCAGCGTCCTTGGACCAATGTTGTACTTGTTATATACACCACCGATCTTCCTATTGCCAACAAAGCAATAATATCAACATTTGCAGATGATACAGCCATCTTGATGACACATAAAAACCCTCACACCGCCTCAAGAGGATTGCAAAGTCATTTGTCCTTAAATTTTTAAATTGTATCCTCTATACGATCCAAACTATTGCAGTTTGCCAGAGCGGTACAACGCAATTGTGAATTAGGACAGAACCTTCGGTTTCCACCATGACCCGAGTGTGGTATTGTATCGGGAGCATTTTAGGGTTCCAGCCCTCTTTTGTACAGACCGATATATATATATATATATATATATATATATATATATATATATATATATATATATATATATTATATATATATATATATATATATATATATATATATATATATATATATATATATATATATATATATATATAGTTTACATATTGTACCATGATTTAATTTTTATTAATAGCATAATAATTTTTCAAATATTCTTAAATCTAACATGATCTTAACATAGTTGTAGACTCCCGAGTAAACTTTCTGGAAATTGTGTTTGTATTCTTATGGCCATGTATAAGGTATTTCAATCAAATGGTTAGAAGTGCAAAGAAGAAGTATTTGTTTAATCAGCTGAATTCCAATCTTGATGCTTAAACGATAAAGAGAAGTTGGGATAAATGGTCCGTGGCCTTAAAACTAATGATTTGAGTGGTTCGGTTGATGAATTTGTGAAGATATCACCAACAACAGTAGTATAGTAATTCCGAAACAACTGGAAATATGGCCAACAGTTCAATACAAAAATATAACTACTGATCAAGAATAAGTGAATTTAAAGTCACTAAGGTTTCTGAAGATGAGACGATTTACCTTCTAAGTTTCTAGTAAACTTGAGCCTTGTCATAATATATTTATAATAATAAGCAAAATTATTGGTCTTCCAAAAGCAGCTAACGTTAGACATATTGCACTTCCAGCAATATTACCCGAATTTTGAGATCTCCAATTAAATAAAAGATTTTCAATAAGTCATTAAAAATGAAACCCTTTAACTTCAGTAGTCAGGCATCTCTGGAGAAATGTCTCATTTACTTTATATTAAAGTACATATTTTAATGGTAAGGTCACTCATTCTTAGTAAAATTTTATACATGTGGTTTTCTCCGAAATTAAAAGAAACAAACGACCTTCTTTACTCTGTTTTGTGTTTACCTTTCCTGAAACAAGGTTATATCTTACTCAGGTTAATTAAGAAGGAGAAGCTGGAACAATATTCCCAAAATCAATGAGTACAAAAAAAAATATTCCTCTAGTTCGATGAAACGATATAGTTGAAATGGAACGAGCCAGCAGTGGCCTTGAACATTTTTATATTATACCTCCTACTTGTGTGTATGAGTATATAAAAATATTTGTTTAATTCGACAAATTTTGAACGTCAAAAAAAATTGTCAGAGGCAAAAAATAAACAAAAATTAAAATCAAAGATTTTCTTTAATGGAAAAGGTCAATAAGAGTTTTTCAACGATTTAAATTCTTTATTTATTTATTTATTCGAGGTTCAATAAATTTTTCTCTTTCAAGAAAAACCATTAAGTATATGCTTTTTTCGGCTTTGTGGGTAAAAAACCGAAAATTTATTTTGAACAAAATAAAACTTTTTTTTTGACTGCCATTGAACTTCCTCTGTGATTAATCGTAAAAGCTCTATAGATGAAATAGTACTGTATATCAACTTCTGTGATTTATTTCAAACGACAACACACTATATTATATAAAATAGTAGATGTTTTTGAAGAAAATACGTGATCCAATGTCAAGTTCAAGAAGAAACCAATACTCGACGAATCGATATGACAAATTGACAAATCACACACATAAACAACCAAAAAGAAAAATCAATTTTGTATCGACTTAACCGATACTTTATAAAAGACATTAAGATACTCATAAAGTAAATCAAATGTCGTATCTAATAGCTTTTAATCCTTCTAATATCAAAAAATATTTTTATACAAGTGTATGTGTGTATGGATGGTGTGTTGTACACTACAAAATAAATAAAAATTGAAATCAAATTAAGATTTTAAACCCCAAGACATCGACACATACACAACTATATATTTTCAGTACGTCACGTAGAATAGAAAATTGTAAAGTTCAAAGTTAAAATAGATAAAAGTCCCATAAAGAGTTGCGTGAGATCTCACCAGCAGACAAAACAAAAGCTAGGTAGTCTGTATTCCTTTGTTGTATGTATAAAAGCGTTGTGTGCGGAGACAAATACGAATACTTGCTTTCGTATATTGTTGTACTTTGCGAACGTTCTTAACCCTTTTTCCATTTAAAGCACAAAAAAAATTAAACAAAAATGAAAATTTACATAAATTTTTCGTTTTTTTTGTGCTTTTGAAACATAATCTAATGGTTTATGTTATATTCTTCTTATAAGCATTATAGATTATACCGTCGTTTGATTTTGAATTTATTGGTGAAACTGGATTTATTTTCACATATATTATAATATTATATAAAATATAAAAGATTAAATATGATATTTGGATTTGGAGTGTTTTACAACAAAAAAAATACATGACGATACTAAAAATTGTATGCAAATGAGACTCTCAAAGGTATATGTCAAAATTACAGCGGGGAATAGACACGATATTAGTCGTTATAGATACAATAATAGATTTATATTTATGATAAAATACTGCACAGCTATACACGGCATTACAATCAGTCATGTGAACCAATATCATTAATAGCAGCCCCCTATAAGGCTGGTATCATGTTGTGGCCAGTTTAATGATTATAGTGGTCGTTTCTTATGATATACATGTCCAACATGGATAAAGTCCAAATAAAACTATCACAATGTTCGAAATACAAACGAAAGCTCAACGGAATGTAACATCTCAAATTTATTTATAGTTTGGTCTTAAGTTTTCGATATTGTTTCCAGAGAGTTTCTCATCCCACCACTCGAGTTTAATTCTCGCCGTTAACCAAATAATTATCATATGCACCGGATGGCATAAAAAGCTTTCGTTGGACTGCCCACGTACAATGTGTATTTATACGTATTAATGGTTCATAAAGATTAATTTGAGTCACGTTTAATGCCGTTTACGGCCTTTAAGTCATATATTATATGAATCATTACTCAAAGTGACCTTTTACCATGTAACTTGAATAAACTAAATCTTCTGGACCGAATACTTTTACTTTAGCTTGGCAATGATATTTTATAAGCTTTCTAGGACAAAACGTAATGATTGTATTATTTATTTGGCAGGTTAGTACGACTGTTGTGAACAGCTGACATAAATTTCATGGCATTTGCCTTGTAAGGATCATGAAATAGTTGAAGGCGAACCAGTGCAGTGCCATCAACTTTAAGTTCTGAAGAAAATATCATCAAAATCAAAGAGCTTTTACATTCCAACCGTCGATTGGATATTGTTGGTATTTCAAATGAAATTTTAAAGGATAATTTAGGCTTATCTCACGTGTTTTCTTATATATGACACCGATCTTGTTGATGGTTGAAAATTGAAATGAAATAAAGAATAAATGAAATGAAATAAAGAGCTTCCTGCATCTTATTATTACGGGAGATGAGAAGAGCATCGTTTTAAGAATCCCAAATAAAAAATGTCAAGGCTTTCATCTGACCAAGCATCAAAATCTAATTTGTTGGATGAATGGTTTCAATCCAAAGACGTGTCCTTTTACCGTAGTGGGATTCTTGCATTTATTAACAGAGAGAAATGTGTAAATAGCGAAGGACAGTACTTTGAATAAACTATTTTATATTTTTTTATTGAAATTTTCAATTTTTCATTTGCCTAAAAAACTGAACTAATATTTGGTTGTACGAATCTTTCTGTTCAACACGATTTTGCATCGGCAGTCTATAGACTCTACTAAATTTAGGGTGAACCTAACCGGAATTTGTTCCCAGATGGACCTTATTGCATACTATAATTCGTGCGTATTGTTGTAATAATGTTTTCTTGACAATATTCTATATGTACACGATCGAGTTAAGATCTAATGATAGAGCTGGCCATACCATAAGCTCTACATTATATGTTGCCAAAATCTTGGATTTGCCTTTGACTAATGTGTTCAAAGCCAAATTTACATGATATCACGTATCAGATTTAGCGTGATTGCCATAAAGTAGATACAAAATACATCATTGCTGACAATCATTAGAAAGGGGCCAGATAAGTCAATTCGAATTAGATTAAGAGTTTGAGATTAGGGGTTGCATATTTACCGAAATTTTCAACTACCGGTAAAAATTTCGTTCCAGCATAGCAAATAAGCTGTGAATTTCGAAATAACTTTACTACTCGTCGTATTTTATTGATAACCGGATATAAGTCGTTATGAGATATATCGTATTGAACTTATCATCTGTTATTATTACATTTAAACCCTCGGAAAAATTATGATCACTCTCATCTTCTTCATAGCCTTTACAATAAGAAACGCATCATTTTTCTTGTACAAAACTTATAACGCCAGTTGGATACCATGCGTGAAAAATAACTGATGATGCACCATCGGATATTATCAACGTTACTTAAATTTTTTCCAAATTCTTGCAATTTTTCTCTAGAATTTCGACATACTTGGAAACATATTTCCTTGTAGCCGTGCGAGTCCTAAATTCGAAAATTTTGTTTGCTATGAATATTTATATTCATGTATCGGGGGGTTTTGATGCATGTTCATCAGTCGAATTTGAGGCTAAACCTGTAACCATTTTGATCTGACTTGCAATATGCTTACCACTTGCCATTATTGAATTTTACTTTGAGGCGTACTAATCTTTGGCGGTTAATAACTTTCTTAAACCATAAGAGGTACAAAATGTTACGCATTACAAATTTTACAGATGGTGGTAAGGTCTTGAAATAATTTTTAATTAGTTCTGATGTACGAGTAGAAGCTGACTGTTTTTTTGGTTTAACTGAATGTTGTGTAACGAATTGGCCCATCTCGTTTGAACAAACTATTTGTTTTGTTTTTTTTTAAATTGTCATGCTAAAATTTATCGGTAAATATTTGTTTTTACTGGTAATTTGGTTAAGATATTTGGGCGGTAAAACTTGATTTAACATTTACCGGTAATGCAAGCCCTATTTGATGTGGTATGATCCTTTAACATAATTTACGTATGAGAAGCCACATAATTTGATGTAATTGAATGGATTGTCTTATGGGTGTGAATTCCGTTCAGGTTTCTAAGAAAACAGTAGTAATTTTGCACTAGTAAATGCATCAGGTGCACGATTTGATAATATATCGGAAGCAATATGAAATGATTCGTATTGTTTCGAACTCAAGATTTTGAGACATCATAACTAATACTGGATGCTTCCATAATTTCTTTGTAAATCGTAAGTCTTTCTTCAAAAATCAAGTAAATCTTTTTCCGCAAGTATCGTGTTCTCCAGATCTGACAATAATTGTTTTAATTTTTCATCTAATGAAATAACCACTTTGTGGAACCTTTTTCAAGCCATACAAACGAATACGTTGGCCACTTTGAAAGCTATAACTGGAAAAATGTTGTTCAGAATATATGTATGAGAGATTAGTGAAATAGTTGGTGAAGTGCAAAACTATGTACTTTTTCTCTAACAAGAGAGCTTGGATGATAGAAGATATCTTGTCAGCACCGCATTATGCCAAAACATTCTACTGGGATTCACGATATTTTAGAGCTTTGAAATCTCGTTATGGCATAAAAGCTCTAACTGTCGTGAATATTAGTATATTTTTTGAGCTCCACTTCCAGATGGAAGTATCATTTTGAACAATATAACAGTTAAGGCATCAGGTTAGATGTTTTTTTCGATTTATAGGTTTAATCTCATCTTATGGGCATTAAATTTCAATATGTTTTTCCATGTGAGCTTTCTTTCTAGGAATGTTTTGTTCAACAAAGTTTTCGTTTTTGTGTTGTGTCATTTTATTTCGAAACGTTTGGTTGTGAAAGTTAGGTGAAAGACAAAAAAACGAAATATACCTAGGTCGTTTAAATTAATCAAAAATGGGCCGGAACACCTTATAGGATCTTTATCAAATATATATTGTGGAAAATAGCGTAATGTTAAAAATCACTACTCAATGAGTTCTTAAAGTAAGTTGTGCACAAATCATTGCTGGGACCGACCAAATGGCAAAGTTCGGTACTGGGATCGAATCCCGATAGAGGCAAGATGCAAACGAACTTTTGATTACAATCGCATTACAATCGGTGGTGAGAATAACCATATGTATGACCCCTTATTGGAGTGCAGAATTCATGGATCAACTATTCAATGTGTAGATGGACCACTATTTGGATATTAAAGCATAAAGTACGATGTTACTAATCGACCTTGAATCTTTCGTATCGTTTGTTTCCACCTTTAAGATTGTTTTTCCATAAAGATTATTTTCACAACATTTTTAAAGTAACCCAAGTTAAAAGGGTATAGAACGACGCTTCTGTCAACATTAGTCAATATTGTTCAAGCCAATCTGATATACAGGATTAAAATTAGCTGTATATGAGATTGGAATGGCCATATATAACAATCTGTCACTTTTCTCAAATCTACGAAGGCCGCCTTTTCACATAGGGCTACAGTAAATCTACTTCTTGTTTTTCGATAATCCATTCTTTATGCTGCATCGCATCTTAAGTTGGGTATACAAAGCCCTTGTTTAAGCAGAATTCTACGACCAACGCCAAAATGTTCGCAAAATCGATAACAAACTTGTAAAATTCTAATTTCATCATATACCTTAAAAACCACAATGAAAGTTTCAGTATTATTGAAAAATAATTACGTTTAAATGTCTTTCTAGTTCAATCAACACATTGATTGTATCCTTTCGCTTAGTCAACCTTGTTGGCAGACAAAGTAGATTACTCTATCATTCGGGGGTCTCGAGTTCGTTTCCCGAAGAAACTCACTATTGGGTGTTTTAATGTGTAAAGGTGTGTGAATGTGAGTTGAACCAGTTGGCATTGTGTTCTGGAATACTTTCCGCCTTTGTTAATCTACTAAAATAATTCAGGACTCATAGAAATTGGTTCAAAAAAGCAAATATATAGCTCTCCAAGATTTAATCTGCTAAAGGAAGACTATTGCTCATTATTTAAATCACTTGGATCTTGTTTCATAATAGGATATTATTTTAACGCCAAGAACACATTTTGGGGATGAAGAGTAACCTCTAAAAAAGGAAGAGAGTTGCTTGTAGCAGGACAACAATGCAGCTGCGATTTTCACTCCGGAGATTAACCAACATATTGGCCTACGGATAGAAACAAATTTCCCGATCTTATAGACTTCTTTGTCACCAAAGGTATAGACGATAGTTACATATACCTAGAAAGCAGCGACAAACAACAAAACCTACTGGATGACCAGCTCCATGGCTAACAAACAACAAAACCTGCTGGGAAAATTTCAGAAACTAATTGAGGATAATATAAATCTCCAAATGCCAATTACAAATCCGATAAAGCAAGAAGAAGAACTAGAACAATTTAACAGCGTCATACAACAAGCGGCGTGGAGTAGTACGCCATTAAATACAACAAAAACACGCAAGAATGTAATTTATCCCTTGGAAGTTAGAGAAATGGTAGCAGCAAAACGAAAAGCAAGAAAAGCTTGGCAAAGGAATCGAGCCGCTGAATATAAAACTACTCTAAACTTTTCGAAGCCATTAATAAATACTTAAGTAGCCTGTCTGGGGAAAAAGATACCGAGTACTCTCTTTGGAAAGCAACAAAAAAGTTAAAACGACCTAAACTTCAAATGCCTCCAGAAACGATAATGAAACTTGGGCTATAAGCGCAAAGCAGAAAGTAACATTGTTTGCAACTCATCTTGAAAACACGTTCCAGGCTCTTCCTAGACAAACAGTAGGTGAAAACATACCACCAGTACATAAAGTGGACAACTATAATATAGCTGCTGTCACAGTGCAAGAATTAAAAGATGAAATCAAAAGTAACCTAACTGCAAAGACATCTCCAAGATATGACTTAATTACAGGAAAAATAATAAAAGTCCTACCTGAAAAAGAAATACGAAAGCTACTCCAAATAATTAATGCAGTATTCAGACTTAAACACGTTCCAAATCAATGGAAAGTCGCTGTATTAGTCCAAAAATATTCAATAATTTCAAAAATATTCGAGAAATTACTGCTTAAGCGACTCAAACCAATAATTGAAGAAAGAAATTTTGGTCCACCTCATCGATACTTGAAAAAAAGAAAGTTTGTTCTAGTATTTTTTGGATGTAGCACAAGCTTTCGATAAAGTTTTGCATAAAGGCTTGGAATACAAATTATAACGAGATTTACTAAAGCAATTCTATGAAATACTTAACTCTTACATAGCTATCCGGCACTTCCGTGTTAAACTAGATGAAGAATACTCGGAAATAAAGAAAATATCAGCAGGAGTACCACAAGGTAGCTTTGTGGGACCAACTTTATATATACTATATACATCTAATCTGCCAACGATATAGAACAACGTTTGCAGATGACATAGCAATATTAGCAGTTGCTGATAACAAAGAAGAATCCACAAGCAAATTGCAATAAGCGACTATTATGGTTAACAATTGGACGAACAGGTGGCGAATAAAATTGAATGAAGCAAAATCTGTTCATGTAAATTTCACCAATAAAACGGTTGATCCCAGCAAATTCCATATGTAAACACAGAAAAATACTTAGGAATGACTCTTGACGTGAAACTAAAATGGAAAGAGCATAAGAAAAAGAAAAAAGTAGAATTAAACATTAGATACAGAAAAATGAATTGGCTCATAGGGCAAAGTTCTGAGCTTACTTTACATAATAAATTGCTACTGTACCGACAAAATCTAAAGCCTGTATGGACTTACGGTATTCAGCTCTGGGGCTGTACAAAGCAAACAAACGTGAATATCATCCAGTTATTCCAAAGCAAAGTCCTACGTGTAATAGTAAATGCACCGTGATACGTGAGAATCCATAGAGGTTTGAAGATGGATTTCGTTAGCAGCATACTGCGGATAATACACATGCAACGGATTAGTCAACATAAAAATGCTGAAATTAGCCGAATGTTGGATGACACAAATCCAATGAGAAGGCTGCGAAGGAAGAAACCACTTGATCAACTAGATCCAACCTGGATCGGCTAGGTTAGGTTAGGTTAGGTTAGAGTGGCTGCTAACGCACACTTAGACCGTTTCCGGTCCGTTGTGATACCACAGGATCTTAGTCCCCTTATACCCCTAACACTCTATTGTAACCATCCTGTGCTACTAATGTAACGTAAAATGTCCCGCACCTTACTATCTGCAAGATCTGAAAGGTTGTGCATTACATATCTACCCAACTTTAAATGTCATCTTAGTGCCAGTGCAGGACAAAAGCACAAGAAGTGAACAAGCGTCTCTTCCTCCTCTTCGTCCATGCAGCTTCTACAGAAGTCATTTGTTTCTAGACCCAGCCTTCCCGCATGTTCCCCGAAATTGCAGTGTCCCGTTAATATTCCTACTATTATTCTTAGATCTCTCCTCTCCAGAGAGATTAAGGTCCTGGAGCGATTCAAACCCAACCTTGGCCACATTTGTATCGCTCTCTCGCATGTGGTTTTCAACAGAAAGGATGATAATGTTATAGGCCTTAGGTCCTTTGGATAGCCATGCGATCCTTTTCCCGCTTTCGGAATAAAAACCACCCTGACCTCCATCCATTGCCTACGAATGCAGACCAACTTTAAACAACCCTTAAAGATCGCCTCCAACCACGGGAGGATTATTTCCGAGTTGTTCTGGATTTGTTCCGGTATAATCCAATCCGGTCCAGTCGATTTGTACGGCTTGAACCCTTTTATGGCCCACAGAATTCGTTTTTTATTTACGATATCCGGTGCGCGCAACGAACAAGCTACTCCCGACGCTCTCAGTTCCATCGAGTTGTCTAAACTACCCGGGAAGTGAGTGTACATGAGAATCTTGAGTGATTCCTCACTGGATCGGCTAAAAATATAATAAAATTATGTAAAAGGTACTAGCCTAAGGTCTACAACCCTTCAATCGTTAATTTAAAAAATAATGCAAGATAAATTACTAAATGATTTCTAAATCAGTTGTAATAAATAAATAATTAAAAAAAAAAAGGTCAAAGATGCATTTGAGACGTTAATGTACATTATTTTATTTGGTTGAAGATGCTACGTTCAATTGGTGCTGCACAAGCATAAATTACAGTGAGCATGTAACATTATTAATTTAGATTGGTTCTTTAACACTATCATTTTCTTGATATAAAATGAAGCTTGTATATTCAGAAATTGCTAGTATATTCATAAATTTGTACCAAGAATCAATAATATGACGTTCATATAAGAGCTCTACCAAAATTGTGTCTTTTCACGCCACAACCAACGCGACTACTTCTAGGTTAACTCGAGATATATTTCGTTTTCGTTTAAATATATAGGATCGGCATCAGGGTTGTTATCCGACAATTTTCTATCTTGACCAACCAGAGATGGTCACTCAATATCAATCTCAACAACAAAAAGATAACTGACTCTTTACATAATGTGTTTAGCAAATGAAGTAACTGAGAACTTCGCACTTCATACAGAGAACCGCAGCGCACGAATACAACAAATTATTTCAAGAGACAATTTCAGTAGATGGTCAACCTAAAAATACCTACGCATTATGAATTTACCTCTAGCTTTTTATGCTGTCAACTTTTAATTCGATTAAATATTTTTACTGTCGTTGGCGAACAAACTCCACAAAAAGAAAGATTCGTTGTGTTTTGTGAAGAAATCGGCTCAAAAGAAAAGAGGAATATTTTATATTCTTGACATTCAGTTTTGGGCTTCATAAAAAGATACACGGCTTTCCTCAAAAACATGATCCATAGATATACAACAAATTAATTAGATAATATTAAATAAAAGCTCGTGCTAGGTAAAATTTGTTGGTCACATAAAATGTGCTTTTTGGAATTAGGAAAATTCATCAGTGGGAAACTACTTTAATGGTTCACTTAAACTAACAGTTAACTAGAATTCATTAGATAAGAATATAAAATAGTAAATGTTAGGCGAACATGCTATGGCTCCTGGACCAAGTCCACCGGTTAACAGATTACGAACGAAGGGGTAATTAAACTCGTATGAAGGTTATTGTTTAAAGAAACGTCATTTTTGGAAAAGGTAATATTTTACCCTAGGTTGATATAGTTGGCTTTCACGGCGGATGACCACTCTAGGGTGACCACTCATGGTGATATATGATCAGAAGAAAATGAAGTCAAGGAACCTAGGGTATAAAAAGTTTGTGTTACTGTCCTAAATTTGCGTAAACCGCAAGAATACCGAACATCCATGTTGAGCAGCATGGCATAACACCAGACACACCATCTTTATTGTTTGGATCAATTTGTAGTCATTCGTCTGGGAAAATTGAATTATATAATGGACATCAACAGACTTTACATCACTAGAATGAGTCATAATGAGTTATGTCCATAGTTAGTAATGATATCTTATCAAAAATGATCCACCATTCCATCCTCAAACCTCTCTGTTTCATTACACCACTACAGGTTAGTCTTTTCGGGGATATCAAAACAATTTCAATTTCACCCTAATAAAAATATTTAAACACTCTAAATTGACGATAATTTCCACTATTTTCTAGAATAAATATATAGCTACGGGATATTATAAATTATCCACGGTGCTTTTACATAACATCGTTAATAAGTACAAACATTAGTTTGACGACCTATATATTTATACATTTTAAAGGTTTCATCCTTAACCCTCCAAACTAAAAACAGAGAGAGAGAGAGTATTAAAACTCAAATACGAACCAATTTTCGCAGGTCACTGTTTAACAATCTCATTTCCCCGTAATAAATAATGACGTCATTGTGAGAGTGGTGAATAAAATTAATAAATCGGTTAAAATTATAATCCAACCCTAGCATACCATGGTGTACACATTTCTCCTTCCGATATACGACAACTAAGTATTCGGTAATGCACGGGGAATTCCACTACCTATAAACCAAACATGAATGAATTTTCCTGCGCAATATTATTTTGTCCTATATGTATATAAAAGACGATTCGGTTCGAAAACGAAAATAAAAAAAAAGGAATTTCCCAGATAAAATAAAAGATGAAACGTTTTCTTTTCGTAAAAATGAAACAAAACCAAAAGTACCATGTCTCCGACCTTATCGATGAAAAACCTTTTTTTTTTGTTTCTTATTTTCTCCACACTGTACAGAGTATGTTATCATCATATTGTGTTTCATTCGGTATTTGACGTGCGTTTCGAGTACACCGAACCGAACAAGGTAACCTAAAACAAATGCGATACACACAACTAATTGACAGATGATGATAATTTTTTATTGATTTTTCACAAAGCTTTTTATGTATACAATATTGTATGTACAAGTGTATCTCTTTGCGATAGATTCGGAAAAATCGATGTAACGATTTAATTTGAAACTGTTTATGTACTCATATCCAGCTATACACCACACTTATGTATATAGGTACAACCCAGGTACATAGACTTTGTATGATTGAAAAGAAAAACCCAACAACAACGGATGAGTGAATTATTTAGTTCCACATACAAATAGAAAATAACTCTTTTTGTACACATTGACAAACTGTGTTGTCGGGAAATATAAAGAAAAATATCCAAAAGAGTAGTAATACACAAGAAAGCACATACAGGAAAAAAAACAAAAAGCTTTAACAGACTGAAAGTTTATTTTCTCTTTTCAAGACTTTAATGTCACATTTTTTTTCTGATAACACTGATAAAAAACAATTTTTTTTATTTCATTGCTTCAAATAGAAAGGCATCAGTAAAAAAATACGAAAAAGCAACGGAAAGTTGTAAAAAGCTGAGTAAATATTTGTTTTAAAGTAAAATAAATGTTATAAGCTTTTTTGTTGGTACTTCATATCTCTGTTATTACAATTCATTATTGTACAATTCATTTTCTTGTATTAAGATGAATTTTGTTGTTGCAGTCCTGTGAAAATGAATATGAGTCGGGTATAGTTCGAATTCTATAAGTTTTAAATTTTAGAATTTTACAGTGGATTAATTTTTGATTGACATATAATATTATTTTGTAAGCACATTATTTAGAGTTTTGTACTTTGAGGTATTTTGTAATCAAGATTTTGGTGAATCTTTGAGATACGTGTACTACTTGTAGTCATATTTTCAGTTATGTTGTCTGTCTGTCGTTATCTTTGCAATTTGTTGGTCAGCACATTCATTGCAAATGCATTTCCAAAAAATGCAACATTCGTCTAACCAATATTATACGATAATATACTACCTTTGGACTTCTCGGACTCTGTCAATGTTCCTGACTAGTGGCATAATTTGTATTAGCAGATTTTGGTGCAGTATATACTGCTTCTTACTGGGAGAGGTAAATGCGTTGTTAGTATCATTTAATTGCTGTGGATGGACAATTTTCGCAAGTTCTCTTGGTCGATAAATGACAATTGTGTTGTCTTACCAATTGGTAAGACAACACAATTGTCATTTATCGACGTTAACGTTAGACAGATAATGTCTAAAATAAATATTATGTTTATGAGTAGTATATAAATAGAAAACGAGCAGATCAATAGCGTCAATAACAGCACAAACAATGTATATAACAAAAACAATAGATCAAATCTTAATAACAATTCTCATATCATTATAATAATAATAGTGGGATGCGCCCCAAGATTTTGGATCTTGTTTTGTTATTTTGGATAACAAATTGAAAAATTGAAGATGAAAGATTTAGCTGGACAATGTGGTACCTACACACACTACAATTAATGAGTGTATGTAACAATAATATTTTTGAGCTTTTGTTTGGACAACACTGATTTGGACCAACAAAACTATTAAATTCTGGTTAAACTGAGCCATGGTTTGCTTTCAAAGAAATTTTGCTCATCGGAAGTATTAAGTATTAAGGAAGCTTTATGTACGATAAAAGCACGAAAATAAATTGAAGCTCGTTAGATTTATGGTCTTCTGCTTTGATTCAAATCTCGTTTACGATTCATGATGCATAAATAGCTATCAATTTGAAGCACAATCGTTTTCCTGGTGCTATCCAGTTTGATGGGGCAGATTTCATTTTGCAATTAAGTCATGGACCATATAATTAAGTTATTAAGGTAAGTTGGTGAAGAAACTGCAAAAATATTTATCCCATAAAGTTTTGATGAGATGATAAGAATTATAATAGATCGATAACATGAAGGAGTTCCACTTCCAAACTGTACGATTATTGGTTTAACTCGATGGTATACCCAATCGCAGGTGGAGACCTTATTCAAGCCACCATAACCACACAAATATATGTGATAATCGATTCCGTTTGAGATACTTGTTTCTTTTTAAATCAGCTAATTATATGGCCGAATGTCCATAAAACCTATAGATAAGACCAGGTCATGAAAAAGGTAGAGATAGCTAGTATTTAGATAACGAAAAAGTTCAATATAAATGTACAATCGCCCAGATAGAATTTATCTTCATATAAGACAAAGAGCTTTCGAAAACTTTCGAGCCATTTAATATGTAGGGGTGATCACATTATATGTGGGCTCACTAAGGAATGCTTATACAGAGCATCGCTTTTTATGCCATCCGATTTGTGTTCACGATGAACTCGAAATCGACAAGTAAGATAATCACTGATAATTTACCCACCAATTGGATACATTATATATATATAAATATATATATATATATATATATATATATATATATATATATATATATATATATATATATATATATATATATATATATATATATATATATATATAAATATATATATATATATATATATATATATATATATATATATATATATATATATATATATATATAAATATATATATATATATATATATATATATATATATATATATATATATATATATATATATATATATATATATATATATATATATATATTTATATATATATATATATATATATTGAAGATGGCCACATTCATCGGGTGGGTAGTTGATCGTCGTAGAGAGTGGTTGTGTTTTTGGAGTGGCGTTGGTCTTTGTGAATATATAATTATAATTTTGTGCAATCAATTTTACCAACAGCGATAATTAAAGTTGCAGACACTTCTGGTAAACTTTTGCGTTTGTCGAGCCCTTTTATATTCAGGATCTCAAGCTAGTTTTATCACTGAATCTTGTATTCAGCGCTTTGGGATCCGCCGAACAAATGAGCGGTTATCTGTACGAGGATTAGGTCACGTTGATTCAGGTACCACTAGAGGACATACATCCATTTATATTCATCCAGAAATAGGACAAAACAAAGCAGTGAAGCCGTCCGTTCTTAATATAATTACATCCAGGCTGCCGGAATATAAAGGATATACATTAAACTTAGCTGAATTGAATAAGGTGTCATTAGCCGATCTAGAATTTTATAAATCAAATGAGATTGACATTCTCTTAGGTGTTGATCATTTTTTCAATATTTGAATCGACGACCAGAGATCCGAGGAATACATGATGATCTTATACTTCAAAACACTATTTTTGGTTGGGTGGTTGTTGGCAGTATTAACAAAAATAAAACATCCTACGAGGCCACCACTACAGGATTTCCAAGTTATTTATGCGAGCTTAATATCGATGAAACTTAAAGACGTTTTTGAGAAATCGAATCAATTCCTAATGAATCAACATTTTTATCACCAGAAGAAGAACTTTGTGAAAAGAACTTCACCAAAAATTTACGGAGAACTCCCGAAGGCCGTTTTGAAGTTGGGTTGCCATTCAAGGATTCACCAACTTTATTGGGTAAATCACTTAATAAAGCAGTACAACGATTGACTGGAATGGAAAGTCGCTTTTGTCGGAATCCGAACTTTTACGAAATATATAAGAATTTTATGGTCGAATATCAGTCGTTAGGCCACATGAGAGAAATTCCTCTATCTCAAGTTACAGATGATGGGTTCCTTCCTTCCCCATCATGGAGTCATCAGGTGGTATTTGATGGTTCTGCTAAAACTTGCACGGGAATTTCTCTAAATGATTGTTTAGCTGTCGGTTCGACCGTGCAATCTACCTTATATTCAATCATTCTGCGGTTTAGAGAACACCGTTTTATTTTTTCTGCTGACATTCACGAAGAGGATACCAACTTTCAGAAAATTGTATGGCGTGAAAAACCATCGGAAGGTATTTTAAACTATGCACGGTGACTTATCGATTGGCATCAGCTCCATTTTTGGCCACCCGAGCACTATGTGAAATCGCTAAAACCTTACAAAATCGCGATAAAGGTGCAGCAAAAAATATTGAGCAGAATATTTACATAGACGATCTCATGACTGGAGGAAACACAATCGCCGAAGTGGAAAACTTAAAATCCTCTATAACATCAATTTTAGCTACATATGGATTTAAATTGCGGAAATGGATTTCGAATTCACAAGAAATATTAAAAGATGTGCCACTAAGTGACAGAGAGCAAGAAATGAAATTGTTAGAGGATAACACTGATGCCCCAGTGAAAATTCTTGGATTACAATATGGTCCAAGAGATGACATATTCAAATTCAAAGTTACACTATACCAGAGAATTATCAGAATACTAAACGAAAAATACTTTCTGAAGCCGGCAAAATTTTTGATCCATTGGGCTGGATCGCTCCAGTGAACATTAAGATTAAAATCTTCATTCCACAACTATGGGTTTTGAAGTTAGACTGGGATGACCCTTTGCCAACTGAACACGCTAACCAATGGAGACAAATACGAACTACCCTGCCAAAATTAGAAGATTTAAAAATTCCACGATTTGTGCAGACATCAAACAACAGGAAAATAGAATAACACGGTTTCTGTGATGCCAGTCAAGTCGCCTATGCAACAGTCATTTATTACCGCACGACGAATGAGGAAAACGAAGTTCAAGTAAGCTTATTTCGGACATGTGGACAGATTCAACCATTGTATTGGATTGGCTGACTGCTCATCTCCGTCGATGGCCAACTTTCGTGACAAATCGTACTTCACAAATCTTATCATCATTCAGCCGCTCGCATTTGGGACACATGAATTCACCAGATAATCCGGCTGATATTGGTTCCAGAGGACTAAACCCGCACGATCTAAAATCTAATTCCTTGTGGTGGAATGGACCTGGTTGGTTAAACAAGCCAAAAGTCATGTGGCCACCACAAAAAATGATGCATAATATCTCTGATGATGCTCCAGAAACTATAACTCATACTGCAATCATAAATGAAGAAACATATACCATTGATGAGATAATGTCCAAGTACTCATCATTTCATAAGTTACAAAGAATAATCGCATACTTTCTAAGATTCATCCGCCATACGAGACAACCTGAATTACCTAAGAGCATTGGAGTGTTCCTAAGTGGCAAAGAAATGTATGAATCCTTGTTCAAAATTTGAAATTATTATCAAAACAAATATTTTGCGGAAGATCTTAAAGACTTAAAGAATAAAAAACAAGTTAAGCCCACCAGTACATTAAAGTCACTTAGCCCGTTTATCGATGAGCTTAGAGTTGGTGGCCGATTAGAAAGTTGTGACGCTCCGTTTTCTACTAAACGCCCGATCATATTGTCATCAAAAGCACCCATCACTACATTTATTCTTCAGGATATGCACAGAGAGCACAAGCACGCCAGCCCATCATTGTTATTGGCTCTTTCACGGCAACAGTATTGGATACCTGGTGCAAAAGGTTTAATTAGAAAAATCATTCATCTATGTGTTCCGTGTACACGACAACGAGCTACATACCAAACGTAGTTAATGGGAAATCTCCAAGAAAACCGTTTGGAATCAAGTCAGCCCTTTCTAAAGGTCGGAGTTGACTTTGCCGGTCCAATACTCGTGTATTTGACAAGAGGACGAGGACAAAAAAAATATAAAATGTACATTTGTTTATTCGTATGTGTGACTACTAAAGCTGTACATATCGAACTGGTCACCGACTTAAGCAGAGAAGCGTTTCTTGCTGCGCTCAAACGATTTATTGCACGACGAGGTTGCTGATATTTAGTGATAATGGATCAAACTTCATCGGTGCAAATAACCAATTAAACAAAACTTTCAAAAATTGCATTAATACTACTCATGCTTTCTCACATTTTCTATCTAGTCATACTATAACTTTGACATTTTATTCCGCCTCATGCTCCTCACTTTGGAGGAACTTGAGAATCAGCAATTAAATCAACAAAGTTTCATATGAAAAGAGTTATTGGAGATTCAACACACACTATGGAAGAAATGATGACGCTACTTACCGAGATAGAAAGTATATTAAACTCCCGGCCATTATGTGTATTATAAGCTAAAACATAGATGCCCTTACTCCGTCTCACTTTTTGATTGGGCGACCAGCAACAAAGCTACCAGAATATGACCTCACTTATACCAAACAGTCACATTTAGCACGATGGCAGATGATACAGTCTATAAGTCAACATTTCTGGAAGCGATGGAAATTTGAATAGATATCATTACAACAAAGACCAAAATGGATCAAAGAAACTCAATCTCTGCAACTAATTGATGTGATTATTAAAGAAGACAATTTGTCTGTTAGTAAGTGGTTGCTTGGGAAGACAACTGCATCCTGGATCGGACGGATTCACTAGAGTTGTCACCCTTAAAACTAAAACCGGTGAACTTAAGCGACCGATAACCAAAATTATAAAGCTCCCAGTTGAACCTGATAGTTCAAGCGCGCCGGAATGTCCACTACTCTCTCATACTCATCAAACAAACAAATAAGAAAACACCTCAAACCATAAATAAAACTCCATAAAGATAACTTTTGGGCCACTTTGGCCTAATTATTATTTATCGAAGCATCCATAACCATAATTGAACTTCAAGTTACCTAAAATAGTACATAATTATCCACTCATTCTTTTATTTAACTTTTATAAACCAAGACCAGTCTTGAATTTTGTTAATTGCTGGTTTGTGTCCCGTCACTGACTTTTAGACGAACATTGTTTAATATATTTATAAGTATAATATATTTAAGGTGTTCAAACTGAAGAAATTATCGATAAACGTAGATTGAACCATGTTAAAAAAATACTTAAGAGCGCAATTCAGAGAAAATATTTATGGAGATGGTACGTGCTCCTTTGGTGTTTAGAATGGTCTTTCAAAAGTGGCTGCTAGTTATTCTTTTAAATAAAACATGGAAATATTAAGATTTATCAGTTTTTTTTAGTTTTTTTTAAAATGGCCATCACGAGTGCGTCTGCTCGCTTCTATACCAAAATCAAAATGTTTAAGAACTCGTTCACACTTTACAGGAATGTTATCAAGTGGCGTTAAACCGCATGATATATTAGAGGCCCGTTTATGTCACCATAACGTGAGATTAATCGACTTGGAAACCTGATGTTTAGTGACTCGTAGCTGCATCCTGTTGAATATAACAATAATATGTGTTTATTTGTTCAAGTTGAGATCTCAAATTTTTTTAATAATTTGTCTATATTACTCTATATTAAATATAGAGTGTTTAATGTAGTTCATAACCACTCAGTTTTTTAATATTTAATTGTTCAAAATTTTTTTTGACCAAAAATTTGCCAGTTTATGTCGTTTTATGCGAGAAAAGACAAAATCAAACAAAAAAAAAAATTTTATAGTGTAACAGCTTTTCATTTCCATCTTCGATGAAAAATGGGCCAATGATTCCCCTAGCCCAAAACAAGACTAAGTAGTATGTGGATGCAATGATTTTTGAGTTTACTATCCAATGTAAAATGAGTTAAATCGCAAAAAATAATTTTGCGTGAAAAACCTAGCCCATGTTCTACCAACCAATTGACGAAAGTTCTGCGTTTATAATGATCTGTTTCTTTTAATTTTTGTTTTAAATGTAGAATTCCCAAACAAAAAGTGAATGATTCACTACTTACTAAGAATGTCACAATATCGATGTTGAACATTCCTGCGCCTCACTTATGGTCACAGCAGCATTGTTCTTACTAGTGTATCCACTTTTATGAACCGACCAAATATCGCAATGGGTAAAGCAGCGGCAGTTGGGCAGAAGGCACCTGGTTCGGGTTCCGATAGGAACAGGATGCAGAAAGAGATTTTGCACCATCAAGGCTCTCTGTTAGAGAGCAGAGTTTCAATTCTATAAGCTGGCATGGAACTATGTGAAGTTGATTCTACGTAAATTGGATCTGTAGATGTAGGTTTTCGATTGGGCTATGTAAGGACGTAAATAAGCAGTGCGAAAGAGTTTAGAGCGCCTTAAGCTTTCAAAAAATGACAAAGATAGAAACAGAGAGGCAGAGACAGAAATAATAAACGAAATAAGTTTTATGATCTCATATTCCATTTTTACATTACCATAATAATACGCAATTTCATTAATGCATAATTAACTTAACTCAAATCTAATTATAAAGAAACTTTAAGTCACAGTTTAAAGCAAAAATGTTAAAAACAATTACGATCCATAATTTATAGCCAATAGACACACACTGGGTGTCCAACAGTTTACATCGATTACGGAACTAATTGAAGACAAAAATAATGAATCAATCAAAGCAATCGCTAGGTTGCAAAAACGACACTAAAGACACAAGATTACTCGATCTGTATCAGCATACACACTGTGACTGAGCCAGGGTACTGAATGTCATTTTATTTAATACACATTATCAGGAATAACCAACAAGTTTATAATGAAATCTGACACTCACCGTTTGGATCGTAGCCTTTTGAAACATATAATACATGCCTGAAGCTATTTCGTATACATTTGGCAAGACCAGGTCAACACTTCACGCATGATACAAAGTGCTATTGCCAGTGGTCTACTCATA
Source organism: Tipula lateralis (assembly GCA_963932295.1). Classification (NCBI taxonomy): domain Eukaryota; kingdom Metazoa; phylum Arthropoda; class Insecta; order Diptera; family Tipulidae; genus Tipula; species Tipula lateralis. The sequence continues at coordinate 160,887,894 of OZ010737.1, forward strand.
TCCAGCTTAACATCGTCCACAGTATCGCTGCCGCAACCCAACACTCGTATATCTAACAAATATAAACTCCAAAGAGTAAATATTTTTAACGTTTGTGCTTCTGTAATAACTCATAGATGTCACTAGTAGTAACATATTTTAAATTTTTGATTTTCATTTGGTGAAAATTTTTGTGTGAATTTACCTGTAAATAATGCCGTTAATAATGTGATGTAATTTACTTGCACAACATTGGAACCAGTATCTTAAGTTATTGGTTTAAATTATTTTCTATGGTCAGGTGCACAATTGGGCACTGGTAATTTCCACGGTGGTTTACATTTGAAAATGTGTAATTTCAATAAGTTTATTTTTAACATTCTATATTTCATGCAAACAATTGACGCGCCATCTACTTGTGAGTTAATATACAGTTGCTGTCATTTAGGCAAAGTATTGTACCATAAATGTTGCATGAAAATTCTTAAATATAAAATACTAAAGAAAATTAATAATATCAATAACCAATTGAAAAAAGAATAAAATATAAAATACAAAGTTTATGAACTTTACAAAACAAGTGCCAAATGGTCAATCCCATTGATCGACAATATAGAAAAGTGACGTCACAACTAAGTTATGTTACAACAAATTACAAGATTAACAGATTTGTTCATTGTAATTTGGTGCAACAAACCGTTACGTCAGTTTTCTATACTGTCTATCCTTGGGATTTTTTTTTTTTTTTATTAATGGATTTTATTACAACTGAATATAATTCATCTAGTAACTTATCTTTAGTAAGTTTGTTAGTTTTAATTGAGTTTAACCCACTGGTTAGCTCCAAGTATATTATAAGATTACATTAACCGCCCCAAATCTAAAGGTTTCGTCCTTCGAAGCCTTCCAACTGTGTCTGTGTTGGTCATAATATTACGCATATCTGCATTTTGATGTTGACCGAGCCGTTATGCGTGTTTCTTCGCATGTTTCTTGATTTCTTCGCGAACGTATTCCATCTTTAGATCCTTATGAAGGTTGTCGTTTCTTATGTATCATGGTGCATTCACAATGCTACGTAGAACTTTATTTTGAAAGGTTTGAATTATTTTAACATTGCTCTTCTTGGTACAACCCCACAGTTCTATACCATATGTCCATATAGGTTTCAATATTTGCCGATATAATAGTAGCTTATTATGTACTGTTAGCTCAGATTTTCTCCCTAAGAGCCAGTACATTTTTCTGTATTTGATGTTTAGTTCTTCTTTCTTTTTAACGTGCTCTTTCTACTTCAGCTTAGCATCAAGAGTCATGCCTAAGTATTTCGCTGTGTTCGCATGCGGAATGGGATGCGAGTTCAGTAGAACTGGAATACAGTTAACTGTTCTGTTAGTAAAGTTGACATGTTAGGTTTCGTTTGATTCGGCTGAATGCGCCATTTCTTTGTCCATTTACTTATTGCATTAGTGGCATTTTGTAATTTACTAGTTGACTCTTCTATGCTGTCTCCTACTGCTAGGATTGCTGTATCATCTGCAAACGTTGCAATGTTTGTATCTTTTGTATTTGGAACATCTCTTGTATAAAGTAAATATAGTATTGGTCCCAGAACACTTCCTTGTGGAACTCCAGCCGATATTTGTCTAAGGTCAGAGTATTCATCTTCAAATTTAACTCGCAAATATCGATCAGCTAGATAAGATTTTAATATCTGGTAAAATTGCTTTGGCAGGTCTTGATAAAGTTCATATTCTAGTCCTTGGTGCCATACTTTATCGAAGGCTTGTGCAACATCCAAAAAGATAGTTGAACAGATTTTCTTCTTTTCTAGTGAATCTTCAATTATATCGGTAACCCTATGTAATTGGTCTATAGTAGAATGTCTCTATATAAAGCCAAACTGATGTGGTGGAATTAGTTTTCTTTCCTCTATTACTGGTTTTAGCCTTTTCAGCAATAATTTTTCGAACAACTTCGAAATTATAGGAAGAAGCGAAATAGGCCTGTACGAGGTTTTAACGTTAGGCGGTTTATTCGGTTTTGGAATCATTATCACTTCTGAAACCTTTCATTGGTATGGGACGTATTTTAGTATGAATGCTGCGTTTATTAGTTGAAGCAGTTTTCGTAAGCCCTTTTCGGGAAGTTCTTTTACTATTTGACCTGAAATTAGGTCATAACCAGGACATTTTTTTGAACTCAAATTGTTAATAATTTCATATTTTAGCTCTTGTAATGTTACTGGTTTGATGATTAGGTTATCCAATTTTCTAACTGTGTTTATATTTTCTTCCGCTGATTGCCTTGGAAGGGGCTGGAATGTGTTTTCGAGGTGGGCTGTAAACAAGACAACTCTTTGGGATTGAGTATTTTTAATATCAGCACATCTTATTATGTGTAAGTTTGTAAGTCATAAGATGCAGTTTTTTACAATTTTTAATTTGCCGAAATGATTTCTTGTTTAGAAATATTTTTTTACAAAGTAATTTAGGCGAATAAAATACTTATCCATACATGACATGTTTACGTACAATTTAATTTTTTTTTGGAAAGTATTTCACAGTCATTTAATACTGTGGTCATTTGCAAAATGATTTATCTTAAAAATCTTTAAAATTGCTAGTTTGTAGTTCGAACATATTGTAAATATGCATATGCTCGTTAAAACTGCGGCAGTTGGACTGGCAGGTATCGAGTTCAAATTCAATTATGGCCCGACCTATATTTCATTTCAGTCTATATATGCTAGGACAGTACTCTTAGCCCAACGTAGGGCTTTGTTACACATACAGGGTAATTTTTAAATCGTTTGAGGTAAATATTAAAATAGAACTGTAGTGCTCGTTCCAAAATAAATTGCAGCCAATCGATAAAATATAGTTTTATAAGTAAGGTAGCTCATTCCATTGGTTTAATTATAAATAATTAGCAATTATAAAAGAATCTAAATATAATTATATTATTCCTTGAATTGCTTATATAGTTTTTGTTAAGTTTTTTGCGTGCATATAGTAGATAATTTATAACACCTCGGAACATGAATCACAGGTGGGTACGCCCACTATATACCATATATTTATACAAATATAATAAAATAAATAATTTTAATAGTTTCGATCATATCTATTATATAATTCGTGTTTTATATAGTTTTAATAATTGAAATTTCGCAACATGAAATGTGTCTTGTTGTATACAATCGGATACACAATTCACCTCGTACATCTACCTCATATACTCGTATACAAACAAAAACTACATTATGTATAACATAATCCATAAATTTAGCACAGAAATGGCCAAACCCAAACTAATTTATTTAATGTGTAATCAAAATTTAATTTGTATATTAAATCATATTTTTGGTTGACAATTTTTAATTCCAGGCCAGCAGCACAAACAAACACCATTGAGAGGGTAAAAATTATATATATATAAATTTTAATAAAATTATAATCACTTAAAAATAAATTTAAATTATTAAAGCGACGAGAATATGTGAACATTTTTTGGTATTTTTTTTTTTTAATTTTTTTCGTTAATTTTATAAATTCAAAATTATTGTTAAAATATGTAAATTTCAATAAAATTACAAAAACAAAACGTCCTCCCTGTAGCAAAACGCTTTATATATTTCTCATTTATTTACGAACAATAATTTCCTGTGTGAAAAAGATATGTACACACCACCCCCATCCCCCCATACATATACTCGTACATTCATATGTGTTATGATCCGGATAAAAAATTGAAAACCTTTTGGCTTGGTTGGTTTGGTTACTGCTACTCGCAGCATAAACATCATTGTTTGTTCGTATGTGTGTATGTATTGATAAATTTATGATTTCCGCAATCTTATAAAATTAATGTGGATGTAATTAATAAAAATTATGTTACATTTAATAATACATATTTACATATCTACCAAACGCATTAAACCTTTATCAAAATATTTGCTGATCCTACAACAAATGGTGAATATACACGCATGTACATATATGCTAAAGGTAAAATTTGATTAGAATTGGGAACGGATGAATATATTACATTATCATCCTTAATTATAATTAAAAAATTTACAATATGTTTTTTGGGTGGTGGATGATATGAATGATTTGTATTTTGGGCCATCGCACCTTAACGTTAAGTCTTGTATGATTGATGCTGCTTACCTCTTTTGAGATGGTCCTATAAGCACTTCATACCCGGAGTGCAATAGTTAGATGTACGCGCTCTAGCTGATCACTAGATTGCGCTCGGTTCGCCAGTGCCATTAATCGAACAATACCAGCTGTCGTTCTTTTCGCCTTTACCACCGTTTGTCTAATATGATCTCGGTCCATCTGATCCATCCGCACACCCAGGTACTTAATCTTTGTTATTGGTACTGTTCTTATCATAAAATGTAAAATTACATTAACGAAAGAACTTAGATATCCGCCATTGCAATTGCCTAGAATTTTTCCGGCGCTTACTGTAATCGACGAGTGCAGAGCCATTTGGAGATTACTTCAACCGCGGTCGCGGCTCGCTCATCAACTTGTTGTTCATATCTCGCCGGTAAAATAAGTGCCAGGTCATCCGCATATCTCACTAGCTTGGGGTCCTCGAGCCAGGAAGTTCAGAGAACACCTTCATCTTGTGGGAGTGGTCGAATTGTCAACAACTGGCCTATTATGCACCTTTCTAAATTCTTCCCTCACATGCTCACTCTTCTCACAGCTGAAACAGGATGAGAGTCTTTGCTATGTGTCTCATTTCGCAACACCCATATAACAACGAATGGCCTTGAAGGTAACTACTGTTTTTTCTGACACCGAAGAGCTTTTGGTTACGCTTAGTGGTTATATCAATACCAAAATATGCGTCTGTACAGTTTCGTGGCCGCAGTATATTTAAATCCAAATCATCAAAAAAGCTACACTTTGCTGTTTTCAAAACATTGTTTGTTTGGTCATAACTGGAGCACCTATTTAGACTTCTCTCTTAGCCATAGAGCTCGTTATGTGTGCTGTGGATTAAAGTTTTAGGCCCTATTGTAGCTGTACGGTTGTAGTTTAGTGGTTAGGAGAGAATCTCACCATGTCGCAGTTTTGTGTTCCATTCGCACCGTTGACCAAGAATAAGACATAAAAAGCGATTTTGTGTTAAAAAGCATTCGTTGCAACTGACCATCTACGATGTCTATCATTACGTATAAACGGATCGTGCGGTCTCAGTTTAGACACGATTGGGGCCGTTTGCGGACATTTAAGCCATAGATTACTGAAAATTGACTTGTTTAATTAAAACTATTTTAAATATTATTGTTAGTATTCTTTCCAAATACCTCTCTGAACATATGGTCTGAGATCCTCGGGCAGTTTATAGACATACTGTAAAAACGATACAGATTTGTATTTTGTTCTGATAGTAAACTGTCTTAAACTAGCTCTAAATTGGTAATGGATTTTAAGAAATTTTTCTTGCGATGTAGAATTACAATGTACCAGTCATGTGACATTGAGGGTATCGAAATTACAGACAATTAGAGCAACACATGTTCTTGTTTGTGTTTCATGTAACCTGAACCGGCTGTTCTTCTGCCCCTGCACAAAGTTAAGAAAACAATTAAAAATGTTTCCTCGGACCCCTCTTGTCGTAAGGTTTGGTACTTTGTCAACGAGTTCAACGTGAAGCTCACCAAGTAATAAAAAAGGATAACTTAAGATTTTAGGTTTCTATAAACTGACCATAGTCGATTCTAAAACCATCTTGATCGCATAGGACTTGACGTGTGTGACGAATGACTTAAGAATATTGATGAAAACCAACACTTCATCACCACCGACTTTCAACTGCATTAGATACCTTGTGTTCAATTCCAGGAATATTTCTGTACATACTGGATGCAGAAAGATTTTGCGTGTTCCGATTGGATCCAAGGTTCGTGATGGGTTTCAGTCCCTTTAATTTAAAATAAATCAAGAAAGAATATGAGCAAATCACAAATTAACTTTTGTAAGTACATTCGAGCAGTGAGGCAGATGTTACTCCTGGCTTATACACTTCAAGGGTTATTTTACTTTTTACTAGTATATGGAATGATTTTTTTTTTTAAACCTGGTTGAATATCATTTTTATTCTACATGGGGCTTATTTAGCATGATTTTGATAATGGTCGTGTTTTAGTCAAAGACAGTTTGAAGTTGCTTGGATCTGGTAAAATATTAGCTCTGAGGTCTTCTAAGATATAGACATAAATCAATGAGTTAACGTAGCCCTGCATAAAAAAAAGTTAAGAGTTGTTAAATCACACGATATATAGGCGACCAATCGACAAAACCATTTCTGGATTGGATATCATTGGATCTAGATTTAAATAAGTCGATTGTTAAACCCACTGTTTCATGTTCACAACGTTTTGTTGAAATCACTTATAGTTAAAATGCATAATCAACCATTAAAATACTGTTGCAACATGTCTCTGTGAAGCGATTGTTATCATGGAAAAACGGCCCAATGACGCCACCATCATAAAAACCTTGTTTTTCTTGAAGCTGCTGAGTGTTTTTACCTGACCAATGACGCAAATTCTGTTTATTGACGAAGATATTTAGCCAAAAAAGTGCTTTATAACTGAATATGATTGTAATGTGAAATTGGCAATCTAATTCGAACATTTCCAGACCTTTTCGCAAAATTTACAAAGTATGATCTGAGCGATATCCAACTCTTGAAAATGCTGTAAAATCGACTGTATTGGTTCGTTTGTGATAGACAAGCGTCAGCAATATTTTCGGGACTTTGACTAATTCTTTGTCTCATTGAAATAGGTCTAAAAGTTCACACTAATCGGATCGTCCTCTTATCAGATCGTCATTGCGGCCTTAAAAAAATATCTGATTCTAAGCGACATTACTTAATATTACTTTAGTTATGTGTGTGATCCAGATTGTATTAATAAAACTATTTTGAATAGTTGGGCTAGCTAACTAAATTTAAGACATTTTCTTAATTTAAATCTTATCAGTTCTCATTTAAAACCAATCGAGAGGTCGTTGGTCACACCACTTTTTAAATAAATTATTTAAATATATATTTAAAGTGATATAATATACATAATTTCGTTATTCCTACGAATTTTGATACTCTGGGACATTTAAAAGGCAAATCCGCATGTTCTTACAGAACGTGTTTACAACTTGGTAGTATAAGCCAAACCATATCTTAAGTTATGTGAATGACTTGTTTGAGGAAGCTCAAGTGTATATCATCTATGTTCTGGCAACCCTCACATCTCAGCTAATTATATTCTCGCTTGTTTTTGACTCAAATGAGAACCTACGAACCATTTTAATGATTAGTGCACATTGTAGGTGGTCCGCCCAACGAATTTTTTGACATACAACCGCATTTAATATCATACGGTGGCATATTAATTTTTGGTCAACGGCGAGAATCGAACTCAAGACCGCGGCGTGATGAGAAACTCTCTTAACCATTAAGCTACAACCGGCGACCTTTTAATCTTGATACTAGGTCGTATATGCAAGTAGACATTTAAAAAAATATCGATTATGTTCATTAGATAACATATTCCAAACAGTCCTAAATCGAATTTCGTAGACGAAAGACGTGCCACAATACGGCAATTAAATATATTGAATTTAATCTGACAGCTGATAAAATTAATTTTTTTTCTCAAAGTGTTTATTTTCGATATACAAAATTTTTGTAGTTTTTTAAATAAATTTTGTAGTAAATCGATAGTTTAGCAAATATAAGTTAAATAAACAAATTTATAAAAGACATTTTGTGTTTAAGACTGTTTTTGAAGTGGTAAAGTGAATCTTAGGTTATTGTTTATTTTGACGTAAAAAAAAACTCAAGGAAGGCCGGGAGGCCTCTAAGGGGAACTGCCCACGGGCAGGATGCCAGTCAGCACGAAAAACCGATTTAAGCTCCTTATGAAAATGAGGGGATACGGAAATCCTCTACAAATGGAGGAAAACAATAACAAAAAACGGCGTCTTTTCTTTGAAGAAAATACCTCGTCACAAAAATATCTTGTGATCAAACGAACCGATGCTGAAAATAGTTTCCGGGGTGTATCACCTTTTTTAATAGAAAAAGGATTGGCAATGATTACAAGTCATATTAAAGAAACGCAACGACTACGAAGTGGCGATTTACTAATATTAACTAGTAAAGAAGAGGGATATTTGGCTTTAATGAGGGCAACCAAAATGGCGGACATGATCATTAATGTGGAGGAGCATAAGTTTTTAAATACATGCAGGGGAGTTATTTATAGTCATGATCTAATGTATGTAGATACAGCGGAGATAACACAAGAACTACAAAGCCAAAGCGTCATTAAAGTAGAACGTATTAAGAGAAAAATAAACGGAGAACTAAAAGATACTCCGTTACATATTATTACGTTTAACAAAACAGAACTACCAGGAAATATTAAGGCAGGGTTTTTAAGACTGGATGTCCGTCTTTATATCCCAAGCCCAATGCGATGCCATAATTGCCAACGGTACGGACATACCAAAACAAAATGCTTCCGTATACCTGTATGTCCCAAATGCGCCAAACAGATACCAAACGGACATGATGAATCAGAATGTGAGCCGATCAAATGCGCCAATTGTCGAAACCAACACACAGTTTTCGACAAAAAATGCCCCATATTCGAAGTTGAGAAAGAGATTATTAAAATAAAAACAATGGATCGTATCACATACTTTCGAGCAAAAGAAGTATACTACCGTGAAAACGCAAACACAACAGGTTTAATGTCAACCACACAACTAAAGCAAACATACAGTGATGCACTCAAAATTAATACAACAGCAGAAGAGATCAACAAGCAAATAGCAATTAACAACAGTAATAACAAAAATTATAATAGCAACGGTAATAATAATAGCAACAGTAATAATAACAATCAAAATAAGAATAACAACAATCAAAATAAGAATAACAACAATCATCCAAATGAAAATAACACAAATAATATCAACAAAAATAATAATACGAATAGCAGCAATAATTTAAAAAACAATTATATAATAACAACAACAAAACAACATGAAACCAGAAACGCAACAAACAATGAAAACAAAACAACAACAAATAAAAATGAACAGAGGGAAATAACATCAACTAACAGAGATGAAATAAACCAACAACCAACAACGTCCCGAGGACTGATGTCAACAACCCAGCGGAGGTACTCGTTCCTCAACCCGAACGAGCTCGTCATAGCAATAGATGGCGAACAAGGGATGAATGGAGAATAAATTGCTGAGTGAATGGTAAGATCCAATGAATGTTTAAGGATTGGCCAAATAAATGTCCAAAGCATATATGCTAAGAGCGATATGCTACGGAACTATTTGGCCAATACCTGTGTGAATGTATTACTTGTTAGTGAAACATGGGAGCGTGAAAGTAAGACGTTTAGAATGAAAGGTTATCAATTTTTATCCAAACCACGGGCCGATGGCTTCGGCGGGGTAGCAATATTGGCACAAACCAATAATAAGCTAAAACCAATTGCGATGCCAAATTTTGATTATATCGAAGCCATCGCTGCCAAAACTCAAGGTTTGGATAAAAATCTGAGTTTTGTTAGTTTATATGTAACTCCAGTCAAATGCGTCAATGATCGAATGAAAGCCTTTAGGGATTTTAATAAACTATTTCGATGGATACGTGATAAAAGTGACATGATTGTAGGGGGTGATATGAATGGGCATTCAGGTATGTGGGGTTGTGATTACAACGATGAATGTGGCAACTTGTTGGCTGACCTAGTGATAGATTCCGACCTCGTAATACTAAACGATGGGAGGCCAACAAGGATGGCGAATGTGAGGGCCAGAGCCAGTGCGATAGACATCACCATGGTGTCTAACGGACTGGCGGCACAAGTCACTTGGAATGTTACTGATGAGAATTTGGGTGGAGATCATTATATGATCGAAGCGAATATAGGTGGGGTAACTGTTAACATAGAGAGAAAGGTCTTGTTAAACAACAAGGCATGGATCAGAAATATGAATGAGATTCTCATATCGAATGAAATGAATGAGCCAAACCAACTTGAGAGTGAAATAGACAGAGTGAATCACGTGTGCAGTACGCAAGTCAATGCATGTGAGGTTAATTTAAAAGGGTGGTGGAATAAGGAGATCCAGTATTGGTATGATCGGAAACGTATAGCCTTGAGTGAATTTAATAGGTGTATTTGTACCGAATGTAGAATAAATTATGGACGAGCGAATGGAAAACTGAAAAAGGCTATACGTAAAGCGAAAAGGAAAAGTTGGAAGACTTATGTTAGTCAAATGACACATAGGTCGACCATCAAGGATGTCTGGTCACAGTTTAATAGGGTGAGAGGGATAGTTTACCGTGGAAGGAATAATGTTTTGGATGACCCAGAAATGGGAAATGAGTTTTTGCAAATGATGATGAATGTTCAGAATAATTTAGGGAATATTGGTGAAGTTGTGTTACCTGAAGACGAACGAGAAAATGGAAACGAAATGTGTATGGAGTTTAAATGGGATGAGTTCCTGCGGATTTTGAGAACATCAAAATCCACTACACCAGGAACAAATCGAGTGAGTTACAAAATGATTGCAGGTTTGAGTTCGGAAGCAAAGACAAACTTGCTCCGAATTCTAAACAATGCGTGGATGAGTGTCCAAATACCGACAAAATGGAAGGAAAGCAGAGTGGTTCCGATACCCAAAAGAGATCGTGACCGGAATATGGCAATAAACTATAGGGGTATATGTATGTTGAATGTTTTGAATAAAATTGTAAATGGAATGTTGAAAGGAAGGATGGAAGGATGGATAAATGAGAATAGTTTATTGCCAGAAACTACTTTTGGTTTCCGACGGAACCACTCGGCTAACGAGTGTGTAGAAAAGTTTGTGTGGGAAGTACGAAAGGAAAAAAAGTATATTGTGGCGGTATTTTTGGACATTGAAAGAGCGTATGATTATGTAGTGCCAGGGAAACTATACCAAGTTCTTCTGAGCTTAGGTTTCCCGGGCAAAATTTGTAAATGGGTGCATGATTTTATGACTGACCGAAAATTAGTACTGTGTGGAAGTGGTTACAGGTTGGAGGGTACGGTTGAAGTTGGTCTACCGCAAGGTAGTAAAATTTCACCAATGCTCTTCAATCTGTATACGAGCTCGATTCATCGTTTAAACGCGGAAGACAAAGTCATCCTGCAATTTGCAGATGACTTTGTCTTACTAGGCAAAGGTAAAACCATCGGTGAGGCCATGAATCGAGCTCAGGAATGTGTAAATCAGGTAACACAATGTTTGACTGAATTGAATCTACATGTGAATGCAAGAAAATGTTGTAGTATGGCTTTTCGCACGAATGCTAGCATAGATGTACAAATATATAATGAGCGAATCAGGCATGTAACTATGACTAGGTACCTGGGAATCTGGATCGACAAAAGACTTAATTTTAAGGTTCACATGGATAAATTAGCCGATAATTGCAAGATTAGACTGAATACGATCAAACGGGTGAGCAAACCGAAGTGGGGAGCTCACCCGAGTGTAACCGATATAATGCGAAAGGCGCTTGTGTCCTCCAAAATTTCGTATGGTTTAAGCGTGTATGGTGACGGATCAAAGGGTGGATTTGAAAAATTGATGAAAGTTGAGAACGCATGTGCCAGAGTTGTATTGGGGGCGATTAACTCGACCCCAATACATACTCTGTGGTCTGAAATGGGTGACTCACCTTTGACCGTCAAAAGAGAGTTTATTACTGTGCGTGAAACTGTACGAATGCTTACAAAAAGTAACTGTTTGGTAAATGAAATAATAACAACATTGCGAGGGGGAACAAATCACCAAAGTACCAACCGGTCAAAAATCATTGAGGAAAATTTTCAAATATTTTCCAAAATTCGACCGGTAAGTGAAAAAATTCCCCCAAACAATCTTGTGGTGAGCTTGGATTTTGGAGACACAACAAAAGCGATGATGAATGAGTTATCGGTGGAGCGCGAGTTTCGTATGATGCGACTGAATTATTTTGCACACATTGAGGTTTATACAGATGCTAGTGTAAGTCAGGATCGAGTGGGTGTAGGAATCTACATTCCATCATTGAAAAAAGAGAAAATGTTGAGACTAAACGATAGTATCTGTATAATGAATGCCGAGTTGATTGGAATAATTGAAGGAATCAAGTTGGCTATGAATGAAGGGAGGAGGAGAGTAGTTCTATTCTCTGACTCTCTAAGTGGATTAAAATTAATAAAGCAGGGTACCCAAGGGAATGTGTATGTAGATAATCTGTATGAGTACCTTCAATTTTGTGGGAAGGAGGTCATTCTTCAATGGATACCTTCACACCTACAAATTGAAGGTAATGAAAGAGCCGATATGCTTGCAAAACGGAGTTGTTTGCTTGAAGATATATATGAATATGACTTTATGGATGCAAGAGATGTACTTCGTATGCTTAAGGTGAATCTGTGGGCAAAATGGAAGAATGAGTTTATACAAAAGAGCCAGGTAAAAGGAAAGAAGTACTTTGAGTGGAATAGTGAGCCTTTGATCAAGCCCTTTTTCAAGCAGATCAAAGGCGACACTAAAATGATTCGAACAATGGAGCGGGTGAGATTAAATCATGGTAATTGGAAGGAATGTCTTTATAAACGTCAATTGAGTGATAATAATTTATGTGAAAGTTGTTTGGTTGTGGAGGACATTGAACATTTGGTGCTGCATTGTAGCAATTTTAATCAAAAGAGAGCAATGTTCGATGTCCTCACGAGTGGAAGGAATCTGAATGAACTTTTGCGAATGGATAGTAAAGTGTATAAGGCTATTTATGAGTTTATAAAAGAGTGTGACATAACAGTTTGAAAGTGGATCGATGCGTAAAAGAAGAATAAATGAAACTTTTAAAATCAAATGTATAAATTTAAAACTAAAATGTAATTAAAACTGGGCGATATGGCTCCTTTTATTGGAGTTCAGCCAAATAAATAAAAAAAAAAAAAAAAAAAAAAAAAAAAAAAAAAAAACATATTCCAAACGACTTTGCTTAAAGTTATTTTATGTTTTATTAAAAGTTATTTTAAACATTAAGTCACTTAGCCAGAAGGTCATTTAGTTTAGCTTTTAGCTGCAATTTTATCTTAATCAACTTTGTTCCTCCAGCCTGTCTTCTCTTTTCCTTACCACTTTTATTAAAAGCAATGTTAAGCTTTGTTATTTGAGTCTTCTTAATTCCCCTAAGGATCGAAAAATTATTTTTTGGATTTTAATTGATTCTTCGCAAAATTTAATGTTTTGTTGTAAAATCTCATCCAAAAATCAATCTGGGTTTGTTTACAAATTAAATTTGTTCGATTTTTTTTTTGTGTACGGGTCCAATAACAAGATTGGTTGGTTCATTGTCACTATATTCATACTCGTATCGACCAATATATCGAATCATTTCGATTTTGTTTAGTTAACCGTAGCCTGAAATTGCACCGGAGATCAAGATTATCAGCCACAGTATAACTTATTTGCACATTGAATTTGAAATCAATCTGTGGTAGTCGTGAAATGGTTCGGCCCATTAGATTCTGCACGTTATTTTAGTCCATTTTGGTATTTGAACTCGATACCTCCCATATTAAAGGAAATTTAATCACTGCCCGATTTTGTTGGATGTTCTACTATAATGTATTTCTACCATTGGATACTTTTTTTTGCATCCAGCCTCTATCAGCATAACTATTGGCTGGTACTATTTGATATTAATCTGACTGTTATAATAGTTGCTATACCATCTAGATGGCGCAGTAGTTAAATCTGCGGCAGTTGGAGCGGGAGGTACCGGGCTCTAATCTCGATATGGGCAAGATGCAAAAAAAGGATTTTTCACCATCGATAAGTTGGACAATGCGATCGGTGGTGTGAATGAACACATCTGAATCCCCTGTTGAGTTTAGAATCCATAGGCCGTCCCATTGTCCATGTCAGTTCTACGTTATTCGGACCTATAGCCGCACATAAAGTGGTATGACAACGAACCATCGCCGGTCTAAGTGTGTGGAAGCAGCCACCCAACAACAAAAAACAGTGGCATTTCTCAATTTTATTTTTGCATAAATCGACTTTCTTTTTTAATAATCTGGAGTTCGACAAAGAGAGTATTAAAGGCTTTTATACAAAAAATAGAAGTCGTATAAAAATGTAATCCGCTTTTCTAGTAGTGGCTTCGGAAGTTTAATGGTCATTGAAATAATCTGCAGTTTTGCTAAAAAATAAGACCACAAAATGTTGTCTGGGTTGCAATGATTCCTGAGAACATGTAATGGTACTTTCATTTAACTCTATTTTGTCTTTCATCGAGAAATTTTGAAATATAAGATACACGAAATTTCTATGAAAGGTGATCCAAATGTTTTATGTAGAAGTATAATAATAACACTATATAACAGGTGTAACATAATTCTATCAATTTTCTTTTCAGAACAATAACATCAATCGAGACTAGTAACGAATGAATTTCAATGTATTAGTCATGTTATAAAGTGATTCAGTTATGAAAACCTTATTATCGTTTAAATTCTATGGAAGCTTTGTGTCACAAAGAAAAACCTGTTGACGGGCTAAAGAGGATAAAACGTCATTTATGTAAATCGATGATACTGTATAGAAGATGGAAATGAGCCGTGTGGAACGCTTGAATTGATATCATATATATAATGTTGTAAGAAAAATGTCAACTAAAGCCAGTGTACTGCTATTTATATCGATATGAGAAAGGTGCAGTGTTATCCTTTGCTTCGATGCTCTCATAGTTGGGATAGATAACGTTGCACAATTAAGAAATTTAAGTTGACCGTCACTCTTCGCATTGGTATACTGTGACACATAAACTGTCAATCGACTAACGCCTTGAAATGGAGTTGTAGCTTTGGATTTTATGCCAAAACGTGGCATAAATGGAAGGGTAACAAACTCGTATATGAACTCGTGTAGCTCTCTGCAAACTCTTAAGTACCGATGCAATCGAGACCAGCCTTAAAGCGTTTGTAAAATATCAGATTCTTCTTTATATTTAGCAACTCTACGAATCTATGTTTATATATATATATATATATATATATATATATATATATATATATATATATATATATATATATATATATATATATATATATATATATATATATATATATGTAAACGTAATCTTGGACAGTAAGCTAAGCTGGAAGCCCTACGTTCTGGGTAAGAATAAACAAGGCTAATATAGCCATGTACTCGTGCAGGAACGCCATCGGCAAGAGATGGGGCCTGAAGCCGGAGCTGGTTCACTGGCTATATTCACTTCCCTAGTAAGACCTATACTTATGTATGGGGTAAGCACGTGGTGGCAAGCTCTGTAAAAAGTAACCACCAAAAAGGGGATCGAGAAGGTGCAAAGAACGGCCTGTGTGCTTATTAGCGGGGCGCTGAGGATAACACCAGCCTTGGAGGTCATGTTTCACCTCCTCCCCATCGATAATTATGGTAATCAAGTGGCGGTGATTATGCCACCCGACTATCAGCTGTATTTCAGTGGAAATGTCTTGAGACAGGACACATTGACGATAATTCGATCGCTAAGAAAGAAACTGGTGAATCTAGCTACGATATACCGATTTTATGCTTCGAGCGGGTCGGTTGCGAAAACGGCAGCATTGTAGTTCCTTACGGACGGTTCCAAGCTACACGTTAAAGAAGGAGCTGGAGTCTTTTGCGATAAATTGGAAGAATATATATCAGTTCGTCTCCCTGATCACTGCAGCGTGTACGAGGCAGAGGTGATAGCGATTTAGGAGGTCCTGAATTGGTTGAGACAAAATGTGGTTCCCTCGACTGATATCGCAATACATGTGGCAATCAAGTCCCTTTGCACTGTTTCTCTGACATCTAGAGGTTGCCATGTTGGGTTGCCACTTGGCTCTGAATGAGATGAGTGGGCATTTCAACAGTTATGGGGAATTGCAGAAAGGACGAACTAGTGAGGCATGTTACATCTCTCCAACTGCTATCGGAAAAGGCAAAGTTGTGGAGGCCATTAAGGCACTCGAGACTGTGCTCAATAATGAGACGGTAGCCTCAGTGAATGAAAGGTGGACGGATACCTTATCATGTAGTGTAGCAAGGCAAGTCTGGCTAAAGCTGAACTTGAAACGCTGAAAGACAGTGATTTCCCTACGAAGACGTGGTCTAAGAACGACCGTCGAATACTCACAGGATACTAACTACTTGGAACACATGCGAGAAGGCTAGTTCTAGAAGCTGATGACTTTTGCAGAAACTGTATAGGCGATGAGGACGAAGAGACAGTAGTCTACCTCCTATGCACATGCCCGGCCTTGGCACAGAAAAGACATGAATATTTGGGTATATTCTTAATAGACTGCCTCTCTGATCCCGAAAACAACAAGGTGCGAGACTTATCACGCTACATAAATAGTTGAAACTGGTTCTCATAAGGGTAATAGGAAAGTAAGATACTGTGGTATCAAAACGAACCGTCGCCGGTCTAAGTGTGCTGTAGAAGCCACTCAACCTAACATAACCTAACTTACCCTATTTATATATATAAAAAGGGTAAGTTAGGTTATGTTAGGTTGAGCCTATTTTATATATATATATATATATATATATATATATATATATATATATATATATATATATACATATATATATATATATATATATATATATATATATATATATATATATATATATATATATATATATATATATATATATATATATGCATATGTTACTTAAAAAGGAGGGGAAACCGGATGGACACCTTCGGAAAACTTTATAACCACCTATTGCGTTACAGATAAATAGACGAAGTCAACAGAACTGGGGGACTTGCAGAGAACCAGTTCGGTTTTCGAGCGGGTTGTTCTACAGTAGATGCTAGAGAAAAAGAGGTTTGACGTTAAAGTAGTTGACGGATCGAAATACATACGGTGTATCCCAGTAGTAATTACCCTAGAAGTACAGAATGCATTTAACAGCGCAGCTTGGGAGTTAATTCAGAAAAGGCTTAATGAATGTCAAGTAAGCCTGAGTCTTAGGAAAGTTCTCCATATCTATCTGAGTGAACGAGAAATCATTGTCGACTCAGCGGGCGTATAGCTTCTCTGATGGAGGTTACAAGTGGTGTACCACAAGGTTCGGTTTTAGGACCAATATGCTCTGGAATATTCTATATGACAGTATTCTCAGAATTCCGTTGCCCGAGGACTCCAAGCTAGTGGAATATGCCGATGACTTGGCACTAATTGTATCGGAGAGATATGAACAACAACTTGTATAGAGTGAGTAGAAGCCGCAGTCGAAGCCTTCTCCAAGTGGCTCTGCATCGGTTGCAGTTTTGCGCCGGAAAAAACCGAGGCAGTTGTAATGGCCGGTTGGCGGATGCTTATGAAATTCAACTTAAAAGGAATAAGAATAGTACCAACAGCAAAAATTAAGTATCTGGGGGTATGTATGAACCATCGAAGAAGCTTCCAAGAACACATTAGACAAACGGTGGTAAAGGCAAATAGAACAATAACTGGTCTTATTCGATTAATGCCCAGCAATGGTGGACCGAGTGCAAGTAAGAAGAAATTGCTCTCCTCGGTTGTCACATCAGTCGATCAAACACTCGTGATCAACTGGAACGAGTTCAACGAACTATTGCACTACGGGTATGTAGTGCTTATAGGATCGAAAGAGGCAGCCTTCGTACTATCAAGCATGCCACCTATGACGTTAATGGCCAAACATAGAGTCACAGTACTCAGTGGGACAACAACTTTCACTTAACGCAGTTCCTATACGGCCATGGCTTTTTTAACAGCTATTTCTTTAAAATGCATATTAAAGAGAGACCCTGTTTTTTCTACTGTGATGAACAAGATACACCAGAACACACTATTTGTCACTGTGAACGGTGGGAGCGGGAGGTCGTGTGTGTACTGATAAAGTAGGTCTGCTGACAACGAAAAATATTATCCCTAAGATGCTGTCGGAGGAGCGAAATTGGAACACCATTAATACCATGATAATAGAAGCTAACAACATAAATTGATAAAAACATGGACATCCAACACCTGAAGTTACGCAAATGTTTCGATCCCGGTCGTGTGGAGGAGCGGAGGGTGGGGTCTTAGCCGGTAAGAGTATATATATATATATATATATATATATATATATATATATATATATATATATATATATATATATATTAATATATATATATATATATATATATATATATATATATATATATATATATATATATATATATATATATATATATATATATATATAGCTAGAGCTTTGTAAGTAGAATACGAACAGAGCTTTCAATAATGAAATGGTGGTTCCGTCACTATGTATTTGTTGCATATAGACTGTTTGGAAACTTTGATCCATACAGTGGAAGTTCCATATACGAAGTTAACTATCACTTTTATAACCATTTGATGCAGCTTTAAAATCTCTTAGATTTCAATTATAACTTAATTTATGCTCTGCTTGATCGGAGATGCATATATGCCACAACAATATTTAACATAAGTACCCCATTTATGTATATACGACTATGTACATCTATAAAGTACACATATAGATATATTTAGAGGGTTCTACAAACTTATCCTCGATTGTATGCTGATTTGTATCCAATGCAAAATCTAGAAATAATCCAACGACAATCGAAACAGACACAATGTATTACCAAATACAAACAAATAAATATGTATAACCCTTGTAATAGCATTAAGCTTTAACTTTTCCAACCATTTTGTTCATCTTTGCTTGGTTGTTCGTAACTATGTGCTGTTTTGTGTATCCTAACACTGAAGTAGTAGTTTTTTTGTCTTCTACTTTTTTTTTTGCTGCTACTGCTGCTCTCGTAAGATTTATATAATCTTCTTGTTTTTAGAAGGATAATAAAATATTTGAATTAGATTTTTCACTTTTGGTTACAAACGTACATACATATGTACACACATATATCGTACAGAATGTGCTTTATATAGAACAGATTGTTTTCGGTGTGTGTGTTGTACGACACCATATATAAACACAAAGTTTGTGAATCTGGTATTGTTTTGTTCTTATACTTCTTATCCATTGCCAGATTAGTAAGATTACATGTTAGAATAATGTTGTTTTCGAACAGTCAGCCGAAAACTAATTATATATGAGCAATTTGTGTTATAACAGTTGGCGAAAGACATATGTACGTATAAGGTCGAATCGACTCTTTAAGATGCTGTATACACCAACCAATGACGTATATACGATCTGAAAACTTTTAAATATTGGTAAATAAAATATTGAACAAAATTATATAATTTTTCTTGTTCATGAAATTTGTACCCAAAAGTTTATCAATTTAATTATTTGCTATTTAATACAGTGAAAAGACAGGCACATCGAATGGCACATTAACGAGAGAAGGGCAATGCCGAAAATACCAAATAACGAATGGCACGAGAAATGAAAAATTTAATCCCATTTTCTTTTGTACAAAGCCTATATATATATATATATATATACCTACACTATGTATTGCAGTGCTGAGAAGAAGAAAATGAGAAAAATTTAAGAAAATGAAATATTTGACGCTTCAAGAAAGCCTATTAACATAAATTTAAAAATGAAAGTCGAAATACATCTAATAAATAAATAAAATGTGATGGAGAAGGTCGGTCCTTTGCAAAAAAAAGAAAATCATTAATTTATTCAACATTCAAATTTTCCATTTTTTTTTTTTTAGGACTGGAGGTGTGGTGGAAAAATATTCCGCCAGCCACACCAACGTCAAAAATGGTCAATCGCTTTATGAAAATTCATTTTATATCTTGTACACATAACAAAAAAAAAAGCAATAAAATTTACGATTTGGGTGGCATTAGGTATACATATAATATTCAGCTTGACTTACCAATTTAATTGGCAATCTCGAAGTAATAAACTATATATAGCATTAATACGAAACAAATGAGAATCGGAAGATTATGCATATACGTCTTTTGATTGCCACCCAAATCCGCGATGATTTGTGATATAGAAATGACAAACTATATGGCTGTAATAAAAGACTATAAGCGTGAGTTATTCGTTAATTCAATTTTATATAGCTGGCTTTATCATTTTGGTTAATCGTTGGCCCGACCCCAGTTATCCATACAAAATATACAAATGTCTGTCGTGTAATTATAATATTATATAACTGGAAATGATGAATGTCTTAATTATTTATAATTAAAGATTTTGTTCTTTTGATTTTGAGCTGCCTTAAATACATTCTAAGTATTGTTGACGTTTATGTATTAGTCAATGTGATTTATTAACCCAATTTATACTTATTTTTTATATATAAATCTAAAATAATAATTAGTGGATTAATTTCGAACGTCCCAATCTCATTAGACGTTTAAACTCTCTCAACACTACGGCTGTTTAATTTTAACGCCCCAGCTTACGTTGAAGGCCCTAAATTATATTCACCATTGAAAAAATAATTTATAGCCTTAAAGATTTTTAACTGGACCAATTAGCTTTTATCATTATAATTGGTTGTCGTCCTAAATCTCGTTATGGGATCTCAATCCTATACTAGAAACATCACACATACTAGAAAAGCAGATCTATTGGAACGGCACTCCATGAAGTCATTGGACGGATTGAGAAATCACTGGATAACAAGGAATTTCCATTGCGAGCGTTTCTGGACATTGAAGGCGCGTTCGGCAACGCTTCCTTTAGTGCAATTAACTCTGCAGCTGAAAGGCATGGCATGCAGGCCACACTTGTTTGGTGGTAAAGCGCCATTCTTCGATTAAGAAGAATAACTACAGACTTAATTAGTAATATGATGACGGTGGCCGCTCGAAAGAGATTAACTCTCTCCTAGTCATAGTAAATATACGGAAGTGATTTGTGAACTCATGCAAACGGCGATCAACATATAGTTTACACTAGACGGAGAAAACATGTGTTCCAAAACATGTAGCTCATACAATCCCGTTCTCTTCGGAAATGCAAACAGTCATTTGTTTAATCATGAGGTCTGAAACCCAGACGCGTGTTTTGGCTATACGTTTGGGTGATCAATATTTCTAGTCCTTCAGGGCATTGCCAAGTATGGAGGGTGGTGGGCCAACACATAACTGCCCACATCGACTGGTGTAATGGACACTATGGTGACGAAGCACTTCTTCGGGAAATAATTTTGTGTAATTATTACCGGAAATCACACATGGGAATATAATACTCCATCCTACCTCTCCGGTGACGACATGATGACGACAGGATCAGTATGCTATAATCTAGCGAACTATCTATCCCCTTGTTGATACGCTACTGTTACAGCACTCTTTGCAAAGGAGATGAACTGCAGAGATCGTCGTATCTGCAACCTTTCTCACAGCAAGGCTGCTCTAAAGGCGATTGGTTCCAATACTGTTTCATCGAAACTTGTTTTGGAGTCGATAATTGCCTTAAATCGTTAAGGCAGTCTGAATAAAATTAGACCCAGTCACATGGGTATCAAAGGAAATACATTGGCTGACAAATTGGCGAGTTCGGGTTCAGCTTCCACTTTTTGTGGGATATGAGCCCATTTAAGGAGTGAGGTCATTACCTCTTAAACAAGAAATTGATTATCTTTGGAGACCTGCACCAAAAGAGATGGGAAAATCATATCTCTTATAGACTATCAAAAATTTTCTTTGGACCAATAAACCAGGAAAGATCTCAGTACTTCTTACACTATGATAGATCATTTTTAGGACTTGCTGTATAAACTCACGAGGCATTGCTCTCTAAATAGTTATAAGAATAAAAATTCGGAACAGCGCAAACTGCGAACGGTGTGGGGGAGTAAGGAGAAACTGTAGAGCTCTTCTTGTGCTTCTCTTCTTCATATACTCTACACATGGGCAACACTACGTTGGAGCACAATTCCTATTTGAGGTCGACGAAATTGAGAATACCGTATAGTTGGGACTTCATTAGAAGAACAAACAGATTTCGGGACTGAATTGTACGTCTGGATAGGGATGTCAGAATGGCCCAATTGAGCCTGAATGACAAGAACATCTTTTTTTGGTTATCAACTCGTTTGGTTCAATTGAGTATCATGAGTGATATATAGGTAACCCCCCGCTTTACACGGTAATTAGGTTGTACTATTCTATGTACTTTATCTACTTGGTCTATTGTTGAGTTTTCTGATCTCATCAAGAATTCTTAGTTGCTTCTCAAGCAAAATAATTTTCATATAAAGTTTAGACATAGTAACCTTATATAGATCTATAAGGAGTAACTTCTTCTGTTGGTTTGAATATTAAAATTATGGGAAAGAAACTCTAGTTGGCAACTCTTGTAACACTTTCTAAGTGATGAGATTATACCATGGTGCCTTTTTAGGTTTTAACTTATTAGACGCAGCGGTTTTGCTGCTAAAATAGAGAATTTTGTGATCGTAAGATATATTTGTATATCTAAGTCTGTATTTCTGTCGAAAATGGTCGATCCTCATTATTTTTAACCCACTTACGTTTACGTAATGGCGGAATATGCTGTCGTGTCTAATTTAGCGTTTTAATTTCATTCATTGTGAGTTCTTGAACAACATTCATTTTCACTGTTTGTTGACATTTTAAGGGTTACGTTTATCGCTATAGATGATAGTGTTATATAGTGTTAATTATACTGTTATTATATATCTGCGTCTAAAGATTCCAGTAGGTTTCCAAGTTGGTTAATTGGTTTTGTATATTAATCCATAGATAAGGTGAAGACATGGTTTTTTCCTGAAATCATTACTCGAAATTCTTTCTGCAAGACCTGGAATTTTATTTCCATCCGTAGTGCAATAGGTACATTCACTAGTTGATACATGATTAAGATTATCTTTTTGAGTTGATTTTAATAGCTCACAACCTCCCGTTGTTGCTAATTTTAACCACAAAAAATTATAATAGCATCAACGAGGGCTCATGGTTTCCTTTATATTTACTTCCTACTGCAAAGCAATGGCCCAAATAATTATAAAAGTGAACAAATTCTTCCATTTGTATAATCTTTTTTGATAGATGGTAGATAGCCGCAATTTTTTACTTTTTACACATTATGGCAATCCGTTGGCACTCCTAACAGTTATTTTAAGCTTTTTGAACTTCGACTGAAATTTTTCAATTGTTTGGTAGAAGGCTGATCAGAATGTTGTAGTGTTTTATATTTTAAAGTTTTCGCAGTGGAATAAAATATTTCAGCTTTTATGCATATGATAGGCCAATAACTAACTGACAAGAAATTTCGAAGCAGTTGGAAACTTCTCCATTACTTTTCTCTGAGTTGAAAAAATCTTCATAGTTTCTTTCAGATGTGATTCTGATTCCAGGACTCACTTCACGTCTATAGCCCACTGTTTCTTTCCGCATGTTTTTGTTTAATGTTGCCCCATATATTTTCTACATTGGCTTGCGACTTAAGTAATTTTTAGTATAACCAAATCTTTGAAAGTACAATGCACTATTACTTCCTGTCTAATGTATGGCTTTTTAAGTTGTACTCTATACCAAATGCATAAGGTTATATTCATCGAATGGCTATATTCAAAGCTATATTCAAGAATGAATGTCCTTGTTTGTGGCGTTCGTCCGAAGCTCTGCTTAGAAGCGTGGTCCTCGCTTTTTTGTACCAGTTTGCCTTATGTTATGTTCGATAAATACAAGACACCGAGGCCTATACGATAAATTTTTGTTTGGCTTTGGAATGAATGAAGTTCCGTGTTTTTTCAGTCAGAGCTTTTATTACAACTCAGTAAGCCTAAGCATAGTTTAGCTAAACTTTGACCTAGTTAATTCTAATTAATTTTAGATTGTATTCATTAGTCGTTCTTCATCTGTTTTTTTTATAATACATAATATCGAAATTTTTACTCGCACTAGTTCAACGGCAATTTACTTTGCCTATATGGTGATCTATTGCTCTTTGGTGTTGTGATCAAAGTTTGATGAGAAAATTTGTAAACATTACCTAGTAAACTACTACTCATAGCTTGAATTGGATTACTCTGACTGAATATGTCTGACTGGAACTATAGAGGTTATTTTAATGCTGCATGTATTGTTTCTGCTAGTGTTAGAGTATTCTACCTTGTCCACACTGAACTTCTCTTATCCAATACACCAATTAACCCCAAAATCATGATGGATCGTATTTCTGTCTGCGAAGGCTTGGCCAAACGGAATGAAATCGACTCATTTCTGGAATGATATGGTGACTGGGGATGAGAAGTGGTTCAGGAATAGGATAATATAATGTGAAACGATCGTCGTCAAAGTGCGGTGAAGCAGCTCAAACGGTGGCCAAACCAGGACTAACGGCCAGGAAGGTTAGACTGTATATTTTGTAACTCAAAGAACTTGAATAGGAAGTTTTAATTAATTTAATGCATCCATCATATAGTGTGAACCTGGCTTCAAGCGATTACCACCTTTTTCACGCATTGCAAAACTTCCTGAGTAAGAAGAAATTGAGATCAAGAGAAGAATGTGAAAATCGATTACTAGAGTTTTACGCCAATAAGAATCCCAAGTTTACAATGAGAGAGGCATTATGAAGCTACAATGCAACGATGAATATTTGACCCAAATCGGACAATCCGAGACATGTTAAATAATGTCATTAATATCACGCAAAAATAATGCATTTCTTTTTGCCTAACCTAGTATATACGATGGAATGCGATAAAGTCATTGGACATGATTATGCTATTGATAAACTAAAGCTTGATAACTACCAAATTTCTATCAGAAGTAAGATAGAGCTCAGTGGGATGGCTGATTTACCCAACGACTTTATTAAGGCTGATTAAACGCAACTTTTACCAGATGGTCGCATTGGTTGCCAATATTTCTAAAACATCTATTTTAGCATTAAAATGTATTTACCGCAAACTTCTTTACCTTGAACTCGACCTTAGTTGTCTCCGATGGAGTCACGCTTCCGTCAATTTCGTATTATGCTTCCAAATGGATCCTTTCAACATCTCGGAGGAAATTGTGTTCAGGACGTGTGTTCTTCGAATATAGAAAGAGTTTGCCAGTAAATTGGCTCTAATATTAACTAAAAATTTTCTCCTTTCTCATAAGCAAAGGGAAGAGTGCGATGGTGCATCAGATTCTTAAACGTGGTTGTGATAAAACTAACCCCTCAATCTACCGGCCAATATCAATTGTGTCAGCCGTGGCTAACTTTTTTGAGAAATGCAATAACCAACAATTGGTGAATTATCTTGAGATTAATAAAATAATTTCAGATAAACAATTTGGCTAAACCTCGAAGTGCTCGAATTGGAGGTGCAAAGCCTGAACTCATTTATCGAAAATATAGAAAGTGGAATTCGTTGTTCGGTTTGCAGTTTTCGTTGGAATATAAAATGCAGAAGTTTAAGGTAACCATCAACCTTTACTTGAAGGATCGCGCGTTGGGTGCAGGAGCACTGACAGTTACAAGGAGCTAGGACAGTGTTAAATTCTGCCATGCACCCAATTAAAGCTCATTCTGAACCAAAAAAAACAGTTATATTTATTCTATCGAACCACGAGACATTTTGAAAAATACTAAAGTTCGGATCTAAGATGGTTGGAGATTAGTGATTTCGTGATACTACTGATAACGTGGCTCATTCTGGTGCGAAACTGGCGATTTATTAAGCTATAGAATCAGTCAGCGTGCAATAAGAAAATGTAAAACGGTGATGAAGCCTTGCGTGAGCGATCAAAATAGCCTACATATTCGAGAAACATTTCTTTAAGGTGACCTCTCTTTCTCTACACGGAAAGAAATAACTATGCATAACTAACATAAAATATGCATATACTCTATCGTTTTCGAGCCTAGTAGAAATTGACGTAAAATAGGAATTCGTTTGCTTATAATAAGTAAAAATAAAATTTCAGGTATTAAGCATTTCTTGCTTATATTAACTAAAATTTACTTTAAAATTTTTTCTTGATTGAAGAAAAGTTTTGCATGAAAGTAAAAATCAATTATGCATTATTATGAATGAAATAAGCAAAAAGCGCATGAAATTTCCAAGTAAATAAGATTGAATTTATGCTATTTGTACATGTATTACTAAGTAAATTTGAATTAAATCATGGAATTAATACATAAAAATTATGTTCTATATGCTCAAATCACATTATAAATTTTCTAAAATTATGTCAAACTTACTTAAATTTTTATAGCATTGTTTGCGTGATTCAAGTAATAATTTTCCAAATATTTAAAACAAAAACATAAAATTTATTAATTTTAATTAGAATTAAATCTCTATTTTTAAAATATATATTAAATTTATTTAATAAAACACATATATACAGTAACTATGATTTTTAGGTCTAAAATTGGCTTGTTGAAAAATGTCAGATTATATTTCATATCTCATGAATTTTTAGCTTCTGTAAAGATGATAAGTGCTACTTAACAAACTTATGAAGCTACACTATTATAGTTGAGGTCCAATACTTTGATGAGCGTGAATTATTTACATCCTTTTTTCATGCTTATTAAGATGAAAGAATGATAAGAGAAGTTTTAATGCATTTTCAAGTGTACTGAAGTGTTATAAGGTCATCTGCGGGTTCGTTCATTTCATAAATTCAATTTCTTTTTCTGAAATATTGTAAATAAACTCATAAATGCTATAACATAATAATATATTTATATGAAACAAATAAAACTGGCATGCAAGTTCAAAATATTTTAATCGATTGATAGCAGAATAAAATTTAGTTTGTTTTATTTAATAAACGTATTAATTGATTTAGTTTATCAAATAAGATCTATAATTGAATAGTAATAATCAAACATATACAGTGTATGTAGAACAACTGTATGTTTATTTGACGGAGAAAAGAAAACATATGAATATTTGATTAACTCATATTTGATTAACGCCTAAAACCGAACTTCTTGTTAAAAATCGCTCAAACTTATACCAAAGAGATTACAATTTAAGAAAATAAAAAAAAAAAAAAAATTTGAAAGAAAATCTTTGTATTTTCATGGAAAAATAGGCGTCCTCCTTCGAATGAGGACGTTAGGCAGAAACGTGGTACTTTACAAAACCACCTTTTTCCAAACACATTGTTTTTTCAAATTTCTTATATGACCATCTAACCTTTCCATGACAAACACAACAATTTGTTTGTCAAGCTTCTCTGGAAAGTGAAATCCTTCACTGACTTCTATGAAACTTCTAGATTTCCTCTACTTAAAGCTTCTTGATGATGCAGCATCTTTCAAATGTATGGTCATGTCTACCTTGAAGTGAATAGAACCCACCACCATTTCTTTCCTCGTATGGCAATTCTGTATAATGATATACATTGATCACGAGTATTTACCCTACCCATTCCACTATTGTACGATGAAAAAGCTAAGGATTGTGTTACATTGACCTTAACCTGTTTAGTTTAGTTGTACCAATACATTCGTTTTTGAGGAGCTGTATGGTATCCTGACATTAGCAGTAGTGATGTTCGGACTTACTCTAACCCGATACTTTTAACCTGATACTCAAATAGTCCGGATTGTCATTTGAGTACTTTTCAAACTATCAGGTTAAAATGAACCAAATATACCTTATTGTGTATTCGTATCAAACCAAACATACTGAAATGAGTTTTTACTTTTAATTTTGTTTTCTCATTCTCTTCGTTGGTTTTTAAACATTCATTCACCAACACATATTATGTGTATAGTGTATGCTAAAAGAGCAAACTATTTTAAAGGAAAATATGTATTTGCGGAAAGAGCAAGACTATAGATAAACTTTAATGTTTATTGTATTAGATGAACGAGCAAGACTATAGATTGATATTGAATATCGGTTTATATGAGTAGATCGTTGTTTTTACGTATATGAGTATATCGGTTTTATGAGTAGTTCGGTTTATTTGACTATGTCGGTGTTAATGAGTACTCGGATAATTTTTTGTATTTCGGTGTTTAGGAGTAGATCGGTTAATTTGAGTATGTCGGTGTTTATGAGTAACCCGGTTAATTTTTGTATATCGGTCTTTACGAGTAGATCGGTTAATATGAGTATGTATTTCGTTTTGTCGGTGTTTTTTAATAAATTGGTGTTATGAAATTTATGTTTAGAAACGAACTAACTTTGAATTGGATCTGGAATTGACGGAATATGAAAATCTATTTATTTATTATGGATGTACATAAATAAATTATATATATATATATATATATATATATATATATATATATATATATATATATAAATATATATATATATATATATATATATATATATATATATATATATATATATATATATATATATATATATATATATATATATATTTTATATATATATATAAATATATATATATATACATATATATATATATATATATATATATATATATATATGTATATATATATATATATATATATATATATATATATATATACATATATATATATATATATATATATATATATATATATATATATATATATATATATATATATATATTTTAACCGATCGGTTAAAAGTATCGGGTTAAAGTATCAGGTTAACGCTGTAAAAGTATCGGTATATACCGATACTCAAAAGTATCGATTTGTCCCATCACTAATTAGCAGTATTCCAAAAATGTTTCGAATATCGTTGCTTTCAAAAATCGTGATTATTTTTCTACCGAACATATGTAATTGTTTGATCGATCATATTATTTACAATTTCATCAGTAAAAAGCATTTGAAACGATTAACGCGGTGACGAATATTTTATTTTGACCATAAATCGTTTGTTCCAAAAGGCACGTAAGTCGGATGTTTTTTCGTCCATTTAGGTTTTTAAAATCAAAATATGCTGCTGCGTCAGAGGTTTGCTCTTCTTCATCAAGTTTCTCATTTTTCGATAAGAACGATATTCTTTTAAGATGGATCTTAAGATGGATATTCATTACAAAATATCTTCATCAAAATCTTCGGTGTCTGTCAATTCGTCTAAGTTTTGTGGAATAATGTACATTTTCAAATTATCATGGACACCAAATTCATGAATTGGAATATCATCCAAGAAATCTTCCAATCGGGAATATTCTTTTGTCCCATAAAATAGCCGAGTATCCATTTCACTACAAAACTACTGTTCCGCCTGACGTACTTGTTTGAGGATGATTATATTTAAACCAGGATTATAGATAGAAAAAGTGAAACTATTAAATTTTAAATTTTACTGACGGTAAATATAGTATTTCTAAATTTATATTGATTCACAAAAACAATTACATTTTGCACAGTTTTTAAAAAAATAAGTCTTAATGTATCTAAAAGTCAGATTGAAAAAATCGATTATTTATATAACCGATGATAAAAGAATAATAATTACAGACGTATACTTCAAACGAAGATGTTTAGGTTTTTCCCCAATTTATATAAACAAATAATCGAGGAAAAAACAAATTTTAAACCCATTATATTGGAAAAAATTAAGTTTTAAACTGACGTTCCCAAATGAGTACGATCGTTGTTAATATGGGTTAAAGTAGTCTTACAATTTATTACTATTCACTTTAATCCTACTACTGAATTTGTTACACAATTAATAAAAAATATTCTATATAAATATCAAATGTGTTACCTCACCTTGTTCATATTTGAATTTTTCAGTTCAAGCATTCCCTCGTAGAAATGTTCCTATGATTCCTAGTTTTCTGGCTGAATTTCAATGATCTGAAGAATATTCCAATTCTTAAATTTTAAATATTCTATTTTCTTTATAACAGATAAAATAACAAATTATTATGGGCAAAACTTACAAAATTCATCCATTTACAAACCTTATTTTCTGAAAAATTTTACAATTTTTCCATATTCGTCCGTGAAACTGAACCACTATTAATTGCATTATTAGTCAAGTATGGAATAAAGTTTACCAAAAGTTTATTACACACTAGTTATATTTTAAATATAAATTATATTCTTGACTTAAACAATATAATTAATGACAACTATTGGTCTTCATTAAAACACTTGATAAAAAAGGTTCCTATGTTTGTACTATGAACGTCGTATTAAAACTGACGCTATTATTACACTTTTTCTGTCAATTTCGTGGATTTAACAGTAAAACTAACCTCGTATCATTTCTAAGACAACTATGCATGAGTTAAGCAAAATTTGTGTAGACTTTGCGATTTACTCTTGAATTTAACACTTTCTTCATATGATAAGAACTATTTACTCATTTCTAACTTACACAAAAATATTGTTCAAAATATAGTAATCATAAAAACAGCCAAACACTCATAAAAATGTTCGATTTAAATGAGTAAATTTTTCTTGATTTATGTAAATTGAGCTATTCTTGAATGATGATAAAATTTACTTATTTTATATAGCAATTGCACAAATCAATTATACTATGCCTAAATTAAGCAAATAATGATATAATTTTGATTTACTAGAACTAAGAAAATCGTTTACTTGTTTGATGTAAATTATTTTTTTCCGTGTAGAAGAATAGTGCCAAGAAGCTTTTAGTACTGAATGGACCTGAGTAATTACTTGTACTCACCAGCTTATGTTATCATAAAATATGGCCCGAGATAAAGTCAGGTTCATTTAAAGCTTCAATTGAAAGACGTTTATCGTGACGCTATCCAGTTTAACCTAAAGTTACTGAATCTTTGATTATCTCACACATTTTGTTGTAACCACCATTTTGATCCTCCTAATATACTGTTTTAGTTATTTTTTAACTTTTCAACATCATGCACGTATTTGAGGTTGTTTTTTTTTGGTTAAAATACTGAAAAATAAACCACAAATATGTATTTAAATATGTGGTTGAAATTTTAATTATTTATTATAAATACCTTTATTAACCTATGTATAGTGGTACGAGTACATGTTGAAAGGTACATAAACGTATGTAGATTATCGATTAAAAATTTATTATATAGAAAATACGTATCAGATGTAATTTAGAAAAAAAAATCTTAATTGAAAATATTAAATTTTCATTTTTCAACAAAATACTTTGCACGAGCTACATGACTAGCATATTTTACTAACTCTAGGGTGTATATATGTAGTGTGTGTGTATATGAGTTCCTCGTACCATTTCAGTTTTTAAACTAAATACAAACAGCATACATAAATATACATGTTTTAATATATTCAATATTCATGTCTGGTTTACTTAGTAAACATTATTTTTATGCTCCGGTAAATTGCATTAACCTACATTTAAAATATGCCAAATATTTATATACACCTATATACCCAACATTTCAATATATGTATATGTACATACCTGCCACATTTCTTAACTCTACATAACATATTTCAGTTTTGTATGTTTGTGTCTTGTATATGGCACCAACATTAAAACCAATAGATTAAGAATAAATATAACTTTGGTTTTACATTTACTAAATATTTTGAAGAGTATATATTGGAATGTCGAACTGTCTCACTTTTTTTATATACTTTGCAGGAAACGTAAAACTTATTAGAACTTGTCTTGTCGAATAGTATTAATTACAAAATAGAATATCGATTTATAAAATTGGGATTAAGGAAGTCAATGTGTGTACTTTTTTCAAGTCAAATATATGTAATTGAAAACCGCTTAACTCTTTGAAAACTCTGTATACTCTGCCATTACACACACAAGACAAAAGTTTGATAAATTATACAAACCAATGAAATTTATTTTTCATTAACTATAGCAACGACTTAATATATAAGGCAATTTCCTAACCCACATTCAATTTCCCGTTGATCTTCTTCATTTATCGATAAAGAAAATATTTTGCTTCTGTTTTCTATAAATTAATGTTTTCGTTCAACCATGAAACTTTATTTTTTTAATACGATAAGTTTATCTTTTCACTTCATAAAATCAACAAAAAAAAAATTGTATTGATTTGTTGAAAACTACTGGATTTGTGTGTATACTATGCGCGATTTTATAAGACGAGTTTACCTTACGATGTATGGTTATAACAATATTTGGCTTCGGCTCCCACCATGAGATACCACGGATTCCGTTCAGAAATCTGGTCTGTACAGTTGTAGTGTCCGTATTCTGGGATTGATTGTCGGCATAGCATGGTTTAAGTCGGTCAATGGAAATTTTCGTATGTCGTCTATCTGATCAGCAGAATTTAAAATATCGTACGCTGGTTTCAATCTGTCAATCGTAATAGATTGATGTTTACCTTTAATTGAAACTATTTATCGCTTGCGTAAACGCTGTATAACTTTAAAAGGTCCGTCGTAAGGAGTTTGCAACCCCGTTTTAACTCTATCAACCCTAACAAAGACATAATCGCAATTATCGAGCGATTTGGGAACAAAAATATCTGTTTGTTCCGCCTGTCTGGTTGAAGTAAGGATGAGATTTTGCATGGTGATGCGGAGTTGATTGCCAACTGTGTCGGTTGGTGGCAAAGACGGAAGAGGACTTTCGACAAAGAACTCACCGGGTTACTTAATTGTTTGGCCATAGACCATCTCCGCAGGTGAACATTTCAAATCTTCTTTAACCGTTGCTCGAATACCAACTAAACGAATGGTAATTCAAAACTCCAATGAATTGTTTGTTCAGAATTCCAATGAATGAATTGACCCAAAAAGTTTCGTTAACTCAGTAAAAAGTTTGGACTCAAACTGCGTTCCTTGATCAGTAGTTATGTCAAGAGGATCGCCAAAACGTGATACATAATTTTGGACAAATGTATTAGCTATGGTAATTACAGATATATCGTTCATGCAATAAGCGTCGGGCCAGCGAGTAAATCTATCGAAACAGGTAAGTATATAAGTATATCCATTAGATGGTGAAAGAGGTTCAACAATTTCTAAATGGATGTGTTCGAATCGACCAGGTGGGATATCGAACTGGCCATTAGGTGATTTAGTATGCCTTTGGACTTTAAATTTTTGGCAGGCTAAACAGTCTCGTACCCAATGGGTCACGTCCTTCTTAATACTAGGCCAAAAGTAGCGAGCAGTAATCAATTTACGAGTAGCACGGATACCAGGATGTGAAATTCCATGTAAAGTATTAAAAATTATTTTGCGTAATGGATCTGCGATATAAGGGCGATTGTTGCCTGTTGAAGTTTCGCAGTAAATTTCGAAGCCAGGTAATTTAAAAAGCTCTAGTTTCATATTGGAACTAGAAAGACATTCGGAACCAGAAAGTAAATTCTGAAGTTCTAGGTCTGCTTTTTGTGCTTTGATAATAGTATCATAGTCGAAGTAAGTCTCGACTTTGGCTGAATTTGTATTGGTCGAGCGGGAAATAACATCCAGCGACCAAAGTATCGGTTGTGCCGGAAAAAACCTCCGCAACCGCATCATCTACTGTGCGGGAAAAAGCATCCGCTACTACATTGTCTTTACCGATCACATGTTGAATGTCCGTGGTAAATTGACTACTATAATCCAAATGGAATGCTTGCCTTGGATTACGTTCAGTTTTAGACTGAATTGCTCTTGTTAAAGGCTTATGGCCGGTGTAAATGGTGAAATTCCGACTCTCGACAAAGTATCTAAAATGTTTAATCGATAGATAAATTGCGAGTAATTCCCGATCGAATGCGGAGTATTTACGTTCGGTCGTTTTATGCGGAGTATTTACTGATGCATGGAGCATGGCGCCAACTGCCGTGCTCGATGCATCAGTATAGTCACGCTGAATTTAGCATCGTTCAGCGGATGAACTAATAAGGTTACATTAGCCAATTCACTTTTAAGCGAAATGAATGCATTCTGACATTCTTCGGGCCAGGAAAAATTCTTCGATGTCTTGGGCCTTCTTTAGTAGAGCTGCAATATGTGAGTGAATTGGGGCAAGCAATTCAGCTAACTTTAGAATAAATCGGTGGTAATAATTAACCATCTTGATAAACTGCTGAATGCGCCTAATTGTAGTGGGTGCTGGGAATTCCTTAATGGCATTAATTCGTTCTGGCCAAGGCAGAATACCATTAAGAGTAATCTTGTGGCTGAGGAAAACAAGAGTTGTAACTCCAAACACACATTTTGTGCTATTGATTTGAACATCAAACTCTGCTAATCGTTTAAATAGCGTTTCCAAATGGAGTTTGTGTTGCTCCTCGTTAAGTGAAGCTACAAGAATATCGTCCAAATACGAATACGAAGTCCAAATCTCGTACGACTTCGTTAATAAAACACTGAAACGTTTGTGCGGCATTTTGAAGTCCGAAAAACGTGATATTCTTCACCAAATGTAAAAATGGTAATGGCCGAAAATAATAAAATAGCTCGCCACTCAACCAAGAGGGAGGACACGCGCGCCACAATCGAGAAATACTAACACAAGAAAATGATAATGCAGTTGCGTTCTACTTTGATAATGTAGGCACGTTCTACTTTGAAAAGATGTCGACACGAGAAAATATCTATTCAAAAGTAGTAACAACTGACTGTACTAAATATGCTATCGAAACGAGAATATTCTACAGGAATAAAGATGGTGCACTTGTCATTGTGAATATAATATTTACCTCGATTATATGATAGAAAGTGACGTAATAAATTCGGCATTAATGAAAAGTTGCATTTAATAAATAAGCAGCGGTTTGAAATATTATTCAACAAATATTTTGAACCGCTACAGATCTATACTGATGAATATTTTGTCCGTGGTATGTCGAGAAGCTGGTACAAGTGTCGTCTACACAAGTGTCGTCTTAACTAAGTAATAAGGTCAGATTGTTAAATTTGATCGTTCGTAGCGTCTAAAAATGTTCCAGGAACTCGAGTCGTACATCCGTAAGCCAGTTCAGCTGGAGTAGCTTTTAGTTCGTCAGTGTAAGTCGTTCGTAGTCCTAGCAAGATTGAAGATATACATTAAGGATTGTATAACTAGCTTCTCCTTCGTGCAAAACCGATTAGGTTAGCTGAAGTTCGTGAAAAAATTGTGATTCGAATAAGATGCCTTGGTCCGTAACAATGGACTCTGCCACACCAAAGCGAGCTATCCAATACGAATAGACAGCAAACACAACATTTGCAGCAGTTATATCAGACACTGGAATCACCTCGAGCCAGCACGTGTATCTATCAATCAATGTAACGCAATACCGCTGATTATATTTTAAGATGAATAATCAAAATGCGTTGAGAAGTTAATTTGTAGGCAACAAGCGGAGATTTTGCATGACGAGAAACTTTAGCCTTTTGGCAAGCTACACAACTTTTAGCCATCTTCTGCACGTCTTTTTTTTATTGATGGCCAGATTACATTCTGAGTCAGAAGTTTGATGGAAGATTTGACGCTTCCATCAAACTTCTTGGCATATGAGCATTTGGTTCATATCATATTTTTTGGGGACTTCGATTATATGATATATTTCACTTATTCAGAGCATGCCTTGCATTAAGTACTCGGAGTACTCTTAGTTCTCGGTGCAGGAGCAAAATAGTTTTTATTCCAAAAAATAGAAATATATATGATTGTACGAAAATTTAAAAGCATTTGAACCTACACATTATCTCGTCATTAACTTTTCTGAAACCTCTTGATCGAATCGAGGATGTTTACTAACAAAATATTATTTATCATCAGTTTGTTGGTTATGAATTTTTATATGTTGCTGGATTGAACTATTTTACAATACGATAAAATCTGGCAAGACTGTTTTAATCGTATTTACTAGGTGCCTTAATTTAATCTCTTCTATTTATAGCGAGTGAGAAAATGTCCAGATCGGGCTATGTCAAACATCATGGACAACTTTTTCCATTTTCGACAACATAGAAAACTTTTATAGGATTGTGACCCCTAAAATTATTTTCTTCATTTATAAGGCCCTAAATTGTTGCCCATGTTAACATATGCTTCTCTTGATTGGTTGCCCATGTTAATTTATGCTTCTCTGGATTAGTTCTATGCATTCTACGCCACTGTTTTCCTTGGTATCCATTTTGCCTCTTCCTATACAGTACATATCTGTATTTTAGCTACTGCATGATCTCTTTTGCGATAAGGGATTAGAAACTTATTAAAAATTCAATATTAAAACCGTTACTTTTTGTATAGATAGCAAATCTGTTCTCAACTCATTACGCAACCCTTTGGCAATTTCTTAACTGATCAAATAATGTAAGCAATAAATAATTATCTTCTTTGTTCTATCAATAGTGAGATGAGCATGTCTAAAAGAAAAATTGGATTGATTCTCATCCCTGCTGTTAGCAAAATTTTTAGCTCGTGATCCAAACCAAATTTGCATTTATCATGGCAGATATTTATGGATTTTCCCATTATTTTCAATCACGACTTGCGTATATTCTGACCAACCTTCTATACAATTTTATACATTTTTAATCGTGTCTTAGCGTCCTCTTCTTTTTTTCCGAACCAGGGAAACTCAGTTCAATAATTCCAATTCCAAAAACAAGCAATCCTGTTGAGGCATCCCAGTTTGGAACTGTTAGTCCTAAACTTTTGAGATAGTAGCTGAAAAAAATCAAATTCAGTATAGTATAATTAATAATAGTGTACTCATTATCTGTTCATCTGGACTTAGAAAGTTCCATGGCACGAATACTGTGTTATTGAATATCAATAATATTCGACATGGTATGCAGATTCGAAAACTGATTTGTCTCATTTTTCTATGGTTCCCCGGCAGTATTTTGGTAGGTTCTATTCTAATATTCCTTCCGTTAGGTGTTCCCCAAGGTTCGGTACTTGGGTTTTATATTATTTATGTTCCTTGTACATTAATGACATATAATCCTCGTTTTACCATTATTCGTTCCTCACTTTCGCTGATGATGTCCAAATTTATCGAAATAGTAAAAGTTAGATCAGCAATCAATTGTTTTAGTAATATTTTTCTGGTCACCGATGATTTAGATAGAATTACAATTGGTTGATCTCCAATGGGCGTGTCATTACGTTTTCGCTTAGACTCGTTTTATTTTCAGAATAAGTAAATTTTCGGCTGGTTCTTGATTTTTCTTTTCTAGTTAATGGTTTTCATTTTTATTAAGAAACTACTCACAACTAAACAACTTGAATGGCAAGCTAGATTGATCATATAGCTATAGCAAAGAGAATAAATATAAAGAGGAATATATTTTATATCGTTTTCCCTTGCGAACGACAAAAAAAATATTTGACAATCTATTCTATTTTACAATCGAATTATAATCTGAAATAGTAAGCGACGTTTTGAAATAGTCAAATATTTTTTTGCTTTCGTTCGAAAGAGAAAACGAAATAAAAATTTATGTTTATCCTATTTCGTTTTCCATCACCAAATAACTCAGAAATATTTTGTTTATATGCAACTGCGGTTCATATAAGATGTTCCTCTTTATATTTTTTCTCTTTGGCTATAGTTTAAGCTTAGTTGTCAGTTTTTTTTAAATATTGTCAGCTCCATGCTGCTCATTTCATTGGAAATGAGCTTGTACTCTATAAATAGAAATTATAAAGCATTAAATAAATATGGCGATACTCTAACATGTCATAAAGACACTCAATGCACAAATGGCGTAGCTTTTCAATGCACAAATGGCGGAGATT
Source organism: Tipula lateralis (assembly GCA_963932295.1). NCBI lineage: Eukaryota > Metazoa > Arthropoda > Insecta > Diptera > Tipulidae > Tipula > Tipula lateralis. Next base: position 160,925,565 of record OZ010737.1, read on the forward strand.
TGGGTTGGAGCAGCATAATGAATTACCATGTTAACCCGAACAGCGAAGTAGTTTGAAGAACTTTAATCTAAAATAGATGTAAAGCCCTTCATTCTATATGTTAAAAATAAAAAGCTAGATATGAAAGGAGATTCGTTGTTGTGGTTCTAATTAAATCTTCATAACTCTTAACACCGAGCATGGGTAATTGCAGAGTTTCATAAGTTCTATATAGTTTCGGTATTTTTGGTTTTTTCATCAGTTTCTTTAAAATGAATTCTTCTATGGAGCTTTTAGGACCCTAGAGTGTGTCATATATGAATCAGTACCATTTTGATCGTTTTACATTATACGAAAAAATTCATAATAGTTGCAAATATGTTACTACGGGGTTCTCATTTATTGCATTTCTGTTTGTGTCGTCAATTTTGAGCAAATTAAATCATTGTTTGTCAACTTTATTTCTTTTTCTTCTAAGAGAGTCCTATTTTTTTCTTAATGCCAATTTTAACTTAAGATTTAGAAACCCCATTTCGGGTTTTTGTATTTGTTTTCAACAACGAGCATGTTATTCAAAACTATTAAAGAAAGTGTGAAATAAAGTTGTTCTAAAAACTGTGGAAACCATTAAATTTTTGTAGGAATGAGCTTCTTTGATATTAAGGCATTTGCACTTTATCTTCTAAAGATACCCAACATAAGGATATGTATTAGAATCATATGTTATTCTTCACTAACACTAACATGTAAAACACAATTTTATAATTACGACCGATAAACTATACACAAATTACGGCCTGTTATAGCTGTACTTTGATAAAACTCTGTTAACGATAGTTAATCGTTTTGCTCGAGTCATTCCTAGAAGACATATCACATTACATTTTAATAGTTATTATACGTTTGTTAGATAATAAGCTTACGACGGTTTCTTGGAACGCTGAGTCGAGATAGAATACTTTTGGTGTAAAATACCAACTGAAAGCTGAAAATTCAAAATGACAAAAGCGCAACGTCTGATGAGTACCTCTGTGATTTTGAGGGATTGACAATTATAATGTACGATGGCGGAGTGAGAAGTCTGGTAAAAATGAAACAAGGCATATTCCTTTTTTCAGCTAAAAAAACTATTATTATAGCAACGTCTTTTAGCTCGAAACATTTAGTTCAATATTTTTCCTATTTTACGATCCCTTCCAAATAATAGAATTTCTTTAACCCTTCAAAATATGCGTATGTTGCATCGATGAACTTTCATAAGAGCCAAATCTCTTTCCGTGTAGTCATTTATTTAAGTTCGGAAACAGAAAATAGTCACAGAACATCAAGTTTAGAGAAGAACATCAAGTTTGGAGAACATGATGACTTTATTTAGGCGTCCTTATATCACCACAAGGAAAATCAGTAGACCACTTGTGAATCATTTTACGTGTTGTAAATTCCATGCACAAAATAATGTAATGAAATTCAATTTTTTCAATGAATTTCAAAACTGAACTAAATGACAGATCTATTTAGAATTTTAATTTGGTCTAGTAACAGATGGTATTGAAAGATGACATCTAGGATTTGCGATTGTGGCGTCCTATGTTGCAATTTTACCAGACTTTTCGCTCCTCCCTCGTATATCGGAAGGGGATCAAGGTTATTACGCTTCTATATCATTATTTGTTATAAGTCACTATTATAAATGTTTGGACATCTAAAATCCGATAAGGATTTAGCGCGGACATTTTCGACAAATACCTTTGAGAAAACCAAAAAGACCATCCGAGGAACAACAAGAGTTTGAAGGACATTAGAACGTACAACCATTTCCTATTAAAGATACTCGACTAGATACCATAAACCATTTTGTCATTTGGATTGAAGCCTGTATGGGCTGCTTGTAAAATTTATGTGGTTTGTGTAAAATGTAACTTAAGTTTAAGTTAGGAACGAGTGGGAGTAGGAATCTACATACTCTCGTTTAAAAAAGAGAAAATGTTGAAACTAAATGACAGTATCTGTATAATGAATGCCAAGTTGATAAGAATAATTGAAGGAATCAAGTTGATTATGAACTGAGAAAAGATGAAAGCAGTTCTATTATCTGACTCCCAAAGTGAATTAGAGTTAATAAAACGGGGAGGGGGTACTAAGGTAAGGTAAATGTGTATGTAGGAAATTTTGTGGGAAGGAGGTGATATGATTGCGAAATGGAGTTGTTTACTTGAACAAATAAATGAATATTATTTAAGCGATGCAAGAGATGTATTTCGTATATTTAAGGCGAATCTGTGGACAAAATGGCATAATGAGTTTAGGCAAAACAGCCAGGTTAAAGGAAAGAAGTACTTTGAGTCGAATAGTGGATTATGTCGTTTTTCAAGATCAAGGTCCTCGCAAGAATGATTCGAACAATGGAGCGGGTGAGATAAAATCATAGTTATTAGAAGGAATGTCTTTATAAACGTTAATTGGGTGATAATAATCTATGTGAAAGTTGTTTGGTTGTGAAGGACATTGAACATTTGGTTCTGTATTGTAATAATACTAGTCAAAAGATAGCAATGTGCGGTGTCCTCTCGAGTGGAAGAAATCTGATTGAACTTTGCGAATTGATAATAATGTGTATAAGGCTTTATATGAATTTATAAAAGAGTGTGCCAAACGATATGCAAGTGAATCACTTAAAAATGTAAATAAAAACTTTGATTCGTTTAATCTTCATGAGCGTTTTATAAAATAGAGCAAATTTATGTTCTGTATTTTTCCCTTGGAGACGTCTCAAAAGTAAAGTGTCAGTACATATTACCAAAGATTATTATATACTAAAAAGATAGTTCAATCAGAGTAACATTTTAAAATACAAAAATTATTATTCTGGGTTCCGCTACATAGTGATGGGTTCCCCTGGTCTATAGTAAAACAAAACAAAACAAAATCGTTCATATTGTAAATTTTTACTTTGGTTAAGTCATCTTTATGTAAAATAATCTTTGATATTACTTAAGTCTATAAGGTATATGTACTGACCTAAGTAATCACGACTTGGCTTTGTTTGCCTGAAAGGAGTATTTTATTATTTAAGGTTTGTTTCCGGAAGTAAATGTAATCGATTCATGAATATTTAACAGATGCGAGTTGCACGTTTAACAGATGCGAGTGCAATGTTTAACAGATGCGAGTTGTCTTCTATTCAAACTTATAAATTTTCAACATTAATTTCCAAGTTTATCCACTATAGTTACATTTGGAACAATTTTATATGTATGTGTCTTGTACGTTTGGGGCGTTTTGTTAATTCTGGAATAATTATTGATTCTGGACTCAATGTGGAGTATCTGATTTGAACGAAATAGAAATTTTCAATGATTCAATCTATTGACATAATTTTACCCATATTAGACAAGAGAACAAAATTATATAATTTTTCTTTTTAAATTATAATTCTTAAAGTTAAGACGATTTTTGTATTTCTTGTTCTAATCACGCGATTAATATTAGAAGTATATAGTAAGTTAAATTTGACATTGCGTGTTTTATTTTAAGCTTATTTATTTGTTATATATGTGTTTATATATATATATATATATATATATATATATATATATATATATATATATATATATAGATATATCAATATATATATATATATATATATATATATATATATATATATATATATATATATATATAAATATATATATATATAAATATATATATATATTTATATATATATATATATATATATATATATATATATATATATATTTATATATTTATATATATATATATATATATATATATATATATATATATATATATATATATATATATATATATATATGTATATGTATATATCCATATAGTCTGATACAATAAAAATTATAATGAGGTTAGAAAATTTTTTTAACAATAAAAGCTGTATGTTCATAAGCTTATGTTATTTTGCGTGTAAGCAGATTTTATTATTCTACCGCCTATTTTTGCTATACAATCTTTACGACATGCAGTGTTTAAGTATATATTCCAAGTATTATGGCACGTTAATGGATTACTATATATTCCCTAATTATGACCTATTTGCACAATTTAACTTTTTCCACTAATTTATCAACAGACTATATATGAACATACCGACAAACGAAAAAAAACTAGAAAGCTCAACTATAAATTTATTAAAATTAAATCTGAAATACGAGTAAAGCACAAACGAAAATAAAAGAAAATTAATTTATGATTATTATTATTGTTATTTTAATGTTCTTTTGTGTTTATATTTTAAATTAAAGAAAAACTTCTTAATTTTGTTCTAGCTTAAAGCTTTTATAATGATTTTTATTTTATTTCGAACGATGAACGAAACGTGGGAATTTATATAGTAGATTGTAATTATAGTAAATTTTGTGCTTTTTTTCTTTGAATTCCTAATTATTAATTTTTATACTTATATAATTGGTATTTTGAGGTAAATCACTGGAATGAGCTACTTTCACACATAACCCTACAATGTACGTAATTTTTCAGGTCAAGCAGTTATTACCAAATAGAATATAATTTACTTGCTTTCTAAGACAAGTTTTATTTATTTATTTATAATCAATAATTTAAAATTAAAATAAAAATTTTATATAAAAGGTGGAAGATGGAAAAAATATAATTCGGTTTATCACGTTAAACTTTCGACCTACATTTTAAATTTTAAAAGCTTCTACATTTCCATTCGTTCGTTTTAAGCTTTTTTATAATATTTTTGTTTTGATTATATTGAATATGTCTATGTACATATACATAAATGTTTTATCATATCATAACATTTATGGTTGTTTGAAAACAGAATTTTACCTAACAGAATACATTTTCGAAAAAAAAATTATAAGAGGATAATGTTTGTGTGCAACTTTAAGATATAATTTCCAGATAATTTTATAGATATTACATCGATCGCATTATATCAATTTTGGGTGTATTACTTGAAAAATAAATACTCTGTTATCCATTACCTTAATAATTAGTTGTTTCAATTACGGTTGAAGAAGGAGCATATAATCGATAAAAAACTGTTTGCTGTTCGAACTACTACAAATTCGAATTGCGCAAAATAAATAAATTTCAATTAGCCAACTAAGTAGAATGTTTGTTCACCAAGATAATATTTTTATTTTTGGAAAGAGTTAATGTTGTTTTAAGCATGGAAAATTATTTGGATAAAAAGCCATCCGTTACCATTTATGCATTCACTAATAGTCTGTACCTCCTTTCTCAAGCAACCCTGACCAAATTACTCTAGTACACCGGTAAGTGTATGTGGAAAAGTATAATTGAAGCGATTTCATCTTAGTGGTTACTAGATTATATCTTAACCAGTTAAATAATGGAAGCTATATTGGGGATGGTATGAGATGATTAAAAATGATAAAAACAAATGACTCATCACTGCTTCTCTTGAACATTCTACTTTAAGAGAGTTATGGGTAAGTAAAGCTATAAAATTCATCACAAAGGATCACCACTGGATACTTGAGTTGTTAGAAGTTGTAAAATTTTTTAACGCTTTTCTCTGAAATTTCATCATAGACATAACTGGAACCAGGGCCGGCCCTAGAGCCGAGCCAGTAAGGCCATGGCGTGGGGCGCTTGGCTGGTATGAGCGCCATTATGAAAAAAAAAATTAATCCTTCGCAAGATATCAGGGCTTATAGGACTTAATAGTAAATAAAAAATTATGGTACGCAATAAAAAAATTGCGTTTATATAAAATAAGTAGTAAATTATTACATTTTTAAAAATATTTTGCATATTAATCACAATACCGTTGGTAGTCATAGCAACCATAAATATTATTGTAACACTACCTACACAAGTATTAATCTTTTAAAATAATATTTAGTGTTGCAGTTTTCAAAGTAAGTAGTGGTCAGTGATTTTAAAAATTAAAGTTGAGTGTTTTGAAAATTCAATCGAAATTGCAACGGTAAAAAATAGGTATGTTGTATTTATTGATGAATGAATATAAAATTTATTTATTTTTATAAGATATAATTTTTTGTTTTAATATAAGCGTTCTAATATTTCGTTTTTCTACACTGTTAGGCTTTATATTTAACCCATAATAATGCATCCAAAAAAACTAAGTGGCTAGGTAGAAAAAGAAAAGCAGAGCAGGAAAAGCAAATACAAAAATGTCAAAAGATTTCTTCTTTTTTTAAATCTACAAATGTTGATCGGCAAAGTGACGATTCAGAATCGGAAAGTGAGCTACAACATATTGAGACAGAGTCTACCTGTACAGATTCAGATCTGATAAGTTCATCGAAATCAATGGACGTTAAAGAATATTGTTCCAATCCAGAACCTGATCTCGAATCAAATTATAGCATTGTTGACACATTTGACGTAAATTCTCATTCGGAAACGGTAAATTCTGAACGTAATTCTGTAGATGTTGTTCCAAGTATCCAAGACTATTTGTCCCATATTGGGAAATGGCCGCAAAATATTGGCCCAAATATCGATTTACTTGTAAGACGTGGACCAGAGCAAATAATTAATTTTGATTTTCCATTGACTGTTCAAGAAAAGGAAGGAAGAATTCGGAAGTGTTGTTCTACAAACTATTATCGAACACTTCCTAACGGTGAAAAGATTCTACGAAAGTGGTTGGTTTATTCAAAATCTAATGATGCTGTTTTCTGTTTTGCATGCAAGCTTTTTTCTAAGAAAGAAATTTCCCTAACTGTTAATGGATTGAATGATTGGAACAATGTGTCAGCCAGATTAAAAGAGCATGAAAAAACAACTGAACACTTAAAATGTATATCAACATGGAATGACTTGGTCAGAAGATTGAATGAAGGAAAAACTATTGACTCATTTAATAAAAACTACAATACGTTGGCGAAATGTACTGGAGAGATTATTTTAAATCATTAAGATACACGGGTCACATAATCTTGTTTTGAGAGGAACATCTGATAAGTTATATGAAGATAACAATGGAAATTTCTTAAAAATTATTGAGCTTATAACTAAATTTGACCCAATCTTGAAAGAACACGTACGTCAAATAAAAAATAAAGAATTACACGTACATTACTTGGGCAAAAGAATTCAAAATGAAATGATTACGTTGTTAAATTCTGCAGTCAAAGAAAAAATTACAAACTTAATAAAATTGAATAAATATTATTCAATAATGGTTGATTGTACTCCAGATGTTTCCCATATTGAGCAAATGTCCAAGTGATATGTCCAAGTAGTGATGAAAAACGCATTGAGGTGCATGAACATTTCTTAAGTTTCATTGAAATTGATAATAGCTCTGGAGCTGGAATTACAGATAAGATTATAGAAGTATTAGAGTCACAGAACTTGTCAGTGGCCAATATGAGAAGTCAAAGTTATGATAACGGCTCCAATATGCGCGGACGACATAGTGGTGTCCAAAGTAGAATTCTTAATTTAAACCCAAGAGCTTTTTTGTTCCTTGCAGTGCACATACCCTAAATTTAGTGGTGAATGATTCTGCGAGTTGTTGTGTTGAAGGTATAACTTTTTTGATATCATTCAGCATTTGTATGTTTTTTGATCATCGTCAACTCAACGCTGGGCTTTATTAAAAAAACCTATAACTGGTTTAACGTTGAAAAGTCTTAGTGAAACTAGATGGACCAGTCGAATTGATGCTTTAAAACCTCTACGATATCACCTCAAAGAAGTTATTGCGGCTCTGTATGATTGTATGAATGAGGATGGGCAACCTAATGTTACCACAGTCACAGCAGCGCGGAACAAGTCAGAAGCCACAGCTATATTGTAAAAAATTGAAAAATATTAATTTATCTGCTCTTTAATTGTATGGTATGATATTTTGTTTGATATTAATGTAACTAGCAAAGCATTTCAGGCAGTTAGTTTAAACCTGAGCCAAGCAGTAACGTTGTTATCAAAAAGCATGGTGTTCCTGGAAGACTATAGAACAGATGCAAAATTTGATTGTATTTTGGAGGAGGCCAAAACAATTGCAATTGATTTAGATATTGTTGTACAATTTGAACGCGCACGAGTCCGCCGTCAAAGAAAACAATTTGATTACGAACAACATGATGAAGTATTTGATGATCCTATACAAAACTTCAAAGTTAATTTCTTTAACAATATATTGGACAACGCGATACAAACGTTACGTGATCGCTTTCAACTAATTCAGGAACATAACAATAAATTCGAATTACTATATAACTTTGGCAATATCACTAATATAACGGATGATGACATACAAAAATATTGTATGGATTTAGAACTTCTCCTAACTGACGGTGATCAAAAGGATATTTCCGGCTTGGATTTGTTTGACGAATTAAAATACATAAAAAGTCATTTGTCTACAGATTGTTGTGATTCTTCTACTGAAATTCTTAACTATTTGCTAGAGAATAATTTAACAACCGCCTTGCCAAAATTATATATTGCATTGCGAATCATAATAACATTGCCAATAACTGTAGCGAGTGCAGAGAGAAGCTTTTCTAAGCTTAAATTAATAAAAACTTATTTGCGCTCTACAATGCTCAAAGATCGTCTTGATGTTTAGCTTTCCATTGAACGCGATTTAGTACGAAAATTGGAACTGGATGATCTTATAAACAATTTTGCAGCCATGAAAGCTAGGAAAAAAGTTTTTATGTAAGTAAAAATAAAATTATTTTTTGAATATATATAATTTCTCTCTTTTTTCGTAAATAAAAACAGTCCTGAAAGATTATCTAGAAACAAAAGTTTTATATACATATTGGTGTTAAGAATATTTTGTATTAAATTTAATATAAAAATAAAATACATTTTCACATATAAAAATATTTTTTTAATAACAAACAAAAATTTTATGTTGAATTTTTTTTTTTTTGCTTGTTAAAACATATGGGGCGAACTTTAGACCCTTGGCCTAGGGCGCCATAAGAGCTCGGGCCGACCCTATCTGGAACTCTAAACTATAACATTTTAGGACTCTAACACTTTTTAAAAATATAAAGAGTGCAATGTATTCTTCTTGTTTATTTCCATAAGAAGCGAGAACGGCCTCGAAATTTTATTTTTGTTTTTAAGCATTTTTACTTTTCGGTCAATCCCTTTTAGAAGTTAAACTTACGAATATTTGTTAATTTTTTGTGCTTGCATTTAAGCATTGGCAACTTTTGTAATGTTATTTTGTTTCTTTGAAATAATACATATGCTCACGATGGAAAGTTTCATTATTTTATTTTTATTTAAATTAAATGATTATTTTTCACACATGCTACTAAATAAAAGTCCAGTTTTGTTGGTTTAGCACATAAATAGTATAAACTTCACATACGTTTATAGACGTGTGAAGTTTTTGCTAATTTTCTCCTAAATTTTTGGTTTTGTTGTTTTAGGATAAATTTAGTATAAACTTCACATGCGTAAAAACGTCGGCTTTTGAAATCTATATCGTTTTCGAAATTCCTCATCAGAATAAAAATCTAAAGGATTGTTATAATCCTTATAGATTTTTGGCCGTCGAATTCCTACCACCATACTTATATCTCGAGCTTCCAATATTTCCGAATCCGATGTAGATGATGATGACGATGATTCGATGTGCAAATAAACAAAATTTAAATCAAAACTCCATTAATATATTACATTATCATTTTATTGTATTCTGATTATAGTAATTCGTACTTACATTTGGCATTAACTATAATAAAATTTAAATGAAAATTTATGATTTTAATTTAATTTTATTTAATAATGAACCCTGAACTTATATTTTATATTCGCAAAACTATTCGGTTAATCGCTTTGAAGTTTGAATAAATATTTGTCAACAGTATTAATCTATGGCTTATAGGCCGTAAACGGCCCTTACCGCGTCTCAACTGAGACCTTATGAACGATTTTTTAACGATTAGTGCACATTGTAGGTGGTGAGCCCAACGAATGTTTTTACACACAAACGCGTTTTTATGTCATCCGGTTGCATGTTAAATTTTGGTCAACGGCGGGAATCGAAATTGAGACCGCGGCGTGATGAGAAACTCTCTTAACCATTAAGCAGAAAAAAAGCTATAAACGGAAGTTAGAAAATTCGTCGGATAGAGATATATCACTACTCTCGGATTTTATTTTTTCTATTCGCGTTCAATGTGGTTTTAAATGCAACAGAATTTTTTGTGCACCTTGGATTAATATTTGAAAACCAATACAATTTTATCGCAAGCACAAAGGATTTGCACGTTTATGACTATTATATTCTGGTGCAATAAGAGGAATATGGATACATAGCTAAAAAAAATCTACTGTTTATGATCAGCAATGAGACTTATATAGCATGCATTGAGGATATAGAAGGTTAAAACTCTTTAAAATGAACGACCACTTAGTTGAAGGTTTTCTTCAGACGTGAAGCAGGCCGAGTTTCTTTTTAGCCGTTTACCAGAAATAAGCTTGCTCCGGATGACAGAAAACCCGATTCTGTGAAACATGAATTCATTGGGTAATATGATTATCAAAGATGTACTATTCAACGTTTCATTGTGCCAAATTATGATTCTTAATTGGCTTTACATAAAAAATATTCAAAAGCTCATGAAGCTTAGAACTAAACAAATTAAAGCTTCTTTCTAAAAACCTCACATTTGAAAGCTACTAAAAATTTATAAGTTTATACACCAAAATATAATATGTTTGGAATGACTTCATCACGTACTATGTTCTCCAACATGAACAGGTAAAGACTGTTGATTTTGAGTAACTCGTCATTTTTAATAACTGAATAAAGAATATTGCAAGTACTAACACCGAATATTCTACTTTCTTTAGTAAACACACTGCTCTTCCACAAGCTCATCGATATTAATGTTATCCACCTCTAGTTTCATGTTAGTGGCTAAGGGCACAATCTCGTTGACAACAGAAGCTCCACAAACCCATCGCCAAACCTTGTGCTTAGCAGAAGTGATGATTTTATTAGTGACTGCTTCCCATTTGATAATCTTGTGGCATGCAACGATGTGAATCAAGGGTAGTAAAAAGATCACGTGTAACGCAAGCGGTTTTCTTGAACTTACACATTATACTTAGACGATTTTTCTCGACTTTATACTTCTTAAAGGCACGTGGAGGTTCTGAATGGTAGACAAGCAGCGATTAAATTTTTAAATCACGGTCCTAATTGTAACTATTTTTCTTGGCTTGTGTTCGGGCAATGCATTCTCCTCTTCTGTTATATAGGTTCGCTTGGGCATCTTTTTCAAAAAGACTCGTGTCGTTACAGTTCAAAACTTGTTGCGGCAGATAACCTTCAGAATCTATGAGCTTATTGAAGTCACTGTTGGTTCTCCACTGCCGGTAGGTCCGATCTTGCCACTTTACTAATTTTTCGAACCACCCACGGCTTGCCTTAAATATTTTTTATTTGGTCGTTAAATTCCAGACTTCCGCTTTACGACACCGGCGAAAATCCTTTTCGCCTCCTCACAAATGATGTTCTCCTTAATTGTGTCGACTAGCTAAAGCATAATTGTCAAATGTTGATTCCAGATGACTTATTATTCTTGCTGACTGAACCTCCTACATGACCTTTCAAATAATTGATGCGGTGAGTGTAACTAATTTTCCATTTTGGTTGTAAAATGGAACAAAAATGGAATTTTTTCAACGCTCTTAATGTCATAGCAATTTTCGTTGAAGCATTTTAATTCCGCTTCATCATTTTCTGAAGCCGCAGTATGTTTATTTTTCTTCGCTGTCCATGATTTGTTTCATCATTCTCTCTAAATGTTATATCAGCTGAAGTGTTTCGTTTGGCTTTTGTTTCACTAATGGTTCTACTTTATACTAACCTATTTGTGACCAATGCATAATTAAGAATTTATTTATAGGAAAACTCCACTTACCGTTCCCGAATTTTTACAGGCTTTCGAAAACATGTCCGACGATGTTGAAATTTCAAATGACGTATATGTGTATCCGTTTGAGCTTAGTATTGATACAGATGAAAATTCGGTAGATGAAGCACATGCAAATACATATCAGAAACAGATACAGATTTCGCCAAGCATCAATCACAAGCTGGGCTGGAAATTAGAATAGAGGATGAAGATTTAAAATGAAAACGATGCAAGTGAAAAAGGAACCATTCCTCAATTGTCACAGCCCAGAGTACGCCAGAAATTGAAACCGGGAAACGAAGATTTTCGATTATCCGCCAAATTGTTCAAAACAAATCTACGGAAAGGCACAAAAATCAATCCTTTGACATTGAGCGCAGAGTCAAGGCCTATTGACATTTTTGAATTATATTTTCCAAAAGCTTTTATCGAAATGATATTACATATTACGCAAATAATGATGATTAGACCCGTTAGCCGGTTACAGTTCCTTACCTTGTCGATGGTTGTATTGGTCAAATGTGGATGCTGTACGTATAGTGAACGCATTACGAAATGGATGCGACGAAAGACGTTCGAAGAAATTTTTACAAATATACATTTTTGTAATATAGATGCTATCAAAGCACCAAATTATCGGTTTGTCAAAGTGCGTCCGCTTATCGACCATTTAATTAATGTTTTTATAAAATACGCACCTATAGAATGAATCGATGATTCCATACTATGGGTGCCATCCTTGCACTTCATAAGAAATAAATCAGTTCGATTTGGATACAAGGCCTGGGTAGCGGCCAGTCGTTTGGAATATTGTTACCAATCCGATGTGTTTCAAGGTCGTATCCAGGGTTCAAGGCTTTCATTTTACTTCGATAATTTTTGCACTGGGCCAAATTTAATAAATGCACTCAACTGTGTAAACTTCGTGAGAACAGGCACACTATCGGGAAAAAAAACTTAAAAATATTACAAAGACCAATATAATTTCGGAGAACATACTGTAGGTGCAGCTCGAAGATATAGAGCACAAAAAATGGTTTTAGTACAGCGCGTTGTTGTAAAAATGTACAATCGCAATGTCCATTAGAGGTCCATTAGAATGTAGAGGTAACAATTTTATATGCCAGTAATACTGTGGATGTTGGATTTAGCCATAGTTTAGACGCCCGACTCGAGCTACAACAGTAATTTTGAAATTGACCTTTTATACAATCAGGCCAGAACTAATTTAATTACTCAAAAATTAAAACTTTTTCTCAAACTCGTAAATCAAACAAATCCCCTTTTATGACATTTATAACAAGCAAATAGTTTTTATTTGCGAACATAAAAATTATTTTTAATTATTTTAACATTTTCAACTCATACACATTTCGAAATTTTAACAATAAGATTAATTTTAAAATTGATTTGAAAAACCGAAAAAAAAAAATTAAAAATATTATATGTCATTATGTGTATATAAAACTAATTCCATAAATTTACATAACACAATTCGACACCAAATATGTATTAAAAATAAAAATTTAATAAAAATAATTTAATTTGAATAACCTACAATAATAACATACCGACATGCAAATACATAAATAAAATTTAATTTATGTTCAACATTTTATTTTTATGCTGAAATTGAGTTATTTTAATAAATGTATTGTTCGAATTGAGAGCCCCCATTTTTTTATATTCATTCGTTTTGTTTAAACAAAAAAAAGCTAACAAAAAAGCTTTATTTAAACAAAAAAGCAATATTATTTTTGTTGTAGGTGACACGTTAATAGTTTTGAAATTGATTTAATTTGTATTTTATTTTTATTCCTTCGATATACACATTGCATCTAAAGAGTAATCCAATAAAAGGTACTTTTTCCAGTTGGGAGTCTCATTGGGATTCTGGACGTGACAAGTGTCATATCACGCGAGAACAACGTTTACAAATTGAGAAATTTATTTCAAAAATCAGTTCTGAGAAAAATTGTTGTCGTGTTCTTTTTGTTCAAGAATTGAAGCCAGTTGAGCTTCCGTTGCGTCATCGATTTGGGTTATGGGCAATGCAAATAAATAATGGGCTAAAAAAATATGTTCAGCTTAATCGACTCATTGTTTCACGTTTGTTGGTGATGGTAAGTCAATTATGGCTTCAATCATGGATGGATCGGGTCTTAATCCTGCTTCACGTACTAGATAACCTAAATATCGAATTTCCCGCATTACGAATTTGCCCTTTTCAACGTATATTGTTAGGCCGGCCGTTCGTAGTCTGTCTCCGACCAACTCTAACAGTTCAAGATGCTCCTTCAATGTACCGGTGACGATAAGCAAGTCATCTAGGTAAACAAAAATTTTATCGTGCAGCTCATGTGGGATTACAATGCATTACAATTAAATGCGGTCTTATCTCTAGCTGACTTCGCAAGCGGAATCTGCCAGAAAGCGTCTTTAAGGTCTAGTCCTGTTATATATTTAGTATCCGACAACCTACCCAACAATCCATCGATTAACAGTAGAGGTTATGCATACTTTTCCGTTACTCCATTGAGTTTGCGAGCATCGAGGCTTAATCTTAATTTTCCATTCGACTTCTGGAATATAGTTACAGGTGAGCTCCACGCGCTCCTACTCTCCTCAATTACACATAAACTGAGCATTCGGTCGATTTCGTCGTATATTGCCTTTTGGCGCGCTGGTGAAATTGAGTAGTACCGTTGTTTAATAGGCTTACAACCATGTACAACGTCGATCTCATGCTCGTGCAAGTTAGTTTTTCCCAATCCATCTCTAATTTTTGTTTTCAGCTTTAGAGTCATAATTATCGATTTCGCTGATATTGGGCGCTATCTGGAACTTTTGCCAAACATCTATTCCTAAGTAAATGGGTGACTGGAGGCTTGGAACAATGCAAAAATTAATGTCTTTAGTTTTACTACCGAATTTGACCGGGATCCACACATATCCCTCTATCTTATTTTTAGGTCCATCAACTGTTGTGATAAAAGATCCTAGTTTTTGATAAGTTAATTTAGCTTCAGACAAAAATTGCAACGCGTTTTTTCCCAATACACTGACAGATGCACCACTATCAAGAAGACCTTGAAAGTGTTTACCAGCAATAGTCACTTCTGCATATGGCCTCGGATCGTTTTAGACTAATATTTAACTATCGTGCTGACACACACATTACTTAATCGACGCTTTTCTTTAAAATATGAAATAACCCGATTAATCTTATTTACATTATTAATATGCGCTTGTTAATGGTATTGTGAATTTGGCTTGAGGGATGGTAGTTAGACATTTGTTCTCTGTGTTGCTTCCCGAGTGTAACTCCCTCGACATTCTCACACTCGAGCGCATGTTTTTCGCAGAATTTACCATACATTTCTGGCATGACGGTTTCCTTACGTTTTCCTCACCGCAACCGAAACAGAAAATATTTTGGAACCCTTTTGTACAATCGTGGGACCTATGTCCCAGATCCTTGCAATTCCAACAGATTAAGTTTGTCTGGTTATTATTGGCAAAGGGTTGGCTATTTCCCGCTTGATTTACTCTAAATGCGTCTACTTCATTATTGAATTCATTATTATTTTGAATATTTGAAGAGTATACATAGTGAAGTGGATTGGTAATGTTATGATGATTATTTGGTTGGTTAGGCATTCTGATTTCATTTAAATTGGGTCGCTTTTTCGGAACCGCATCTGAAAATTTTCGTGGGTCATATCCAGTTCCTTCCCACATTTTTTGTAATTTTGGCATAATCTGTAAATTAATTTATCTTCGGACATTCGATTTTGTAAACGTGAGTTTAACTTTTGGACACTCAAAACGAATTCCGAGGAAGATTCCTTATTTGTTTGGTTTTATTTTTTTTAATTCTTGTCTTGATGTATTAGGTGTGTTGAATTGGACTTGTTCCAGATTATTAATATTATTTGGACGATTCTCCATTTGCGAAAACAGATATGTAACGGATGCTTTGAGCCGTGTGTGATCCATTTGTAACTTTTTTCAAAGTTCCTCACTAGTAGATCCTTGTGGTTCTTCATTGGTTGAACTATCTCCAATACTAACCGAATTGAACAAATTTAGGCTCCTAGAAGTACCTGCAATAGGACTCGAAGTTACATTTTGCTGTTGAGTTTTGCTGTTACTCATTTCCAAAGCTCTCTTTGCCTGCAGAAAATCGGTCCAAAACTTCATGTACCAGTTATAGAGTCGTCTAAAGTTGCTTTGGAGGTTCGATAAATCACCATTCTCTCCATCAGTTTTTATCAAACGTTCCGTTATCTCCCGGAGGAAACTCCCGCTCCTTCAGATTTTGTTACCACTGCGCTAGCTAAAACGATTCACTATAAGGAGAGAACGGAACGTTTGATAAAAACTGTTGGAGAGAATGGTGATGATCCAAAATCAACTAACCCAATTACGATCCAATCCCTCAGAGTACTCTTAGGTTGTTGGAGTGCTATAATTGGAAGCTAATCACGCAATATTTTACCAATAATGCATTATAATGAAAAATAAAAAAAATATCGTTTTGATTATTTAGAATAATACTAAAGCATGTGCTCAATGTGCTTTGAATTAGAAAAAATCAAATTCATAATCTATAAATAAATATTTATCCGATTACTTATAAATAAATTTACTTATCTATTAATTAATAATTAATTGATTATATGTAGTTCATATGATCGTTGAGATATGTATTATATATTATATTTTCACTTGACTATTTTCTGCACAGATCCAATGGCGGACTCTTCTCCTTCGGATATAAATATAAAAATGCTATTGATATCTAGTATATAGATATACTATCTCCATAAGATATTTTTCAATGAGGCCCCTATATATAAAAAAAACTTGGTAGAGTTTTTCTTTTAACACGTGGAGTTATTCAAGTAGCTTACAATATCGTGGCGATATATCTATCCCTTATCGAATGTACACTATAAAAAAACCGTGTAACTACAACACTAAATCGGTGCTACTTAGTGTCCATCCGATCGGTGTTAAATATTTTTTATCCGTTTTTGTGTTTTTCGGTTAACATTTTGCAAATGTTTTTAAAATTATGTGAAGTTGATGCTATAGTGTTTTGAGCCCATTAATAAGTTAAAACACCCATTTCTTGTAAAATACGTGGGTAGTGAACCATGATATGGTGTTTGGGTATCAAATTTGTATTGAAATGTTTTTTATAAGCAGTATGATGCTCTTGAATTTATAATTTTAATGTGTTAATATCTTGTTCTTTTAGAGAAGGAGCAAAAACAATATTTGTAATTTTAATTAAAAATAATAATACATTGTATTTTTCAAAGAACTCAGTGTCTCCACTATTCACAATATCGTGGATAAGAAGTGGAAAATAACGTAGCAAACACCAACATTGCGAAGCTTTTTGTCGTAATTTTGTGCTCTCTATATTAATTAAGGACGGATGGTATTGAATTCATCTATAGACAATAACTTTCTTTCCATTGTTATATAAATCAGAACAAGTTTTATTTCTTTTTGAGCGATACCTTCTAAGACATCGTGCATGATGTCAACACTTAAACTATCAAAAGTATTGAAAAAATGTAAGTTGTTCAATAAACATTTTTTATAAGCTCCATGCTCTTTATTCTTGACATTGATTACGTGGGTATCATTTTTCCTCAAAAGATTTAAATCTTCAATAAAATCAGTTTGAATCAAATTTCAACGAATTTCACAAAAGCGACAAAAGTAGCTAGACTTAAAGGATTCATTAAAACCACAAACAGAGTTAGCACTAAGATTGCCATGTGCAAGAGAAAAAATTGTACCTTTTATAGTTACACGTCTATCATTAGTTTCAACTATTATACCATTATTTTCAAGATATAATAAATCTTTCAATATTTGTTCCAGGATAGGATCATATCCGAATTCTTTTATATCCGAAAAGTGACACAATGCAACTAAATGAATATTTTGAACCTCACTATTGCAATGGCCTAAATTTAACACCGTAAAATAAAATGCACAAATCTTGTGAACTCCAGTTTTTGATCCTAAGGGATTAACAGTTTCAAATTCGTAGCGATGTTCAAATTCTACCTGCGAGTCACATACCAAAAAAGCTAAAGGTAAGAAATTTGTCGGTTCTTTTAAAGGTTCTGCTCTATGATAATGATTTGAATTCGTTAGCAAAACATTGGACTAACAGTAGCTGACTTAATTTTACTAGGCCATGGATGAAATCACCATGTTCCAAAACTTTTTAGTAGTGTCACTGTACTATTGACGCATAATCTGCTGGATTCGATTTGGTTGGGATATGATAACGTTGTGTAACCTGTGACGTTTGGTCCACAGTTAACACACCCAGACCACTACTACAAATAATCGAGATGTAAAGCAATTTCAGAACCACCATAGAATGGATGTACAAAGCATTTACCATCTAGGTGTACTTATAGGTGTACTTATAGGTGAAACCTCCCATTTCTTATGCATGGAGAATGGTTGGTCCCTCTCTACTCTCTCTCTCGAAGTCTGAAATGCGGAGCTTGGTGTTCTCCCGAAACCTCTTATTTGTTATTCATGGAGAAAGGTTATTAAGAACGGATACGAGAATTAAATGTCTGTGGCATAAATGAACCACTCATACTGGATCATACCAGTTTATCAGTTTAGCCCCAGTACTTTCAAAAGGATCTCGTTTGACATCTTAGCTTTTTGTTGTAGAGCAATTAGTTTGAACTCTACTTTCGCTCTTTGTTTAATCGCATTTGGATGATATTTCAGTTTGATTGATTATTTGCACTGGACACAAGATTTTTGAAACCTACACACGAAGTGTATCATTAAGTGACCTATTGTTTGATGCTTAAGCTTCATGCCAAAATTTTTGGTAAGTGTATCAACAATAGATACATATGAGAAAGTATTCGTCACTGGTTGCTGACAATTAATGGTATCTGTCTTAGGAATCCATCTACGATCCTGTCGTACACCGATTGCAAACTCTTTTGGTTTAGGAATAGTTTTGTAAGTTATTTTTTTCGTTTATATGTCGTTTTATAGGATTTAAAAGGATTTTGGAGAAAATTCAATTCGTCGTCTAAATTAACCTCAGTTTATTCAATTAATTTTTTCTTATGTTAATTTCTATCGTTTTTGTCAAAAGCGTCACTTCTTCTAATATTGTATTAAAGTTTCTATTAGTGAGATTTAATTTTAAAAGATTGGTGCAAAAAGTTTCTTCAATTGGACTATAACTTCCTGAGAATAATTGACTATTGGACGATACATTTTTAATGTGAGGTGGAAAAATTAATTCATTTGTTGTGTCAAGTTCAGTTTTTACATTTTCAGTATGCTTCCTCTTTATATGTTTTGCTTAACCACTAAAACTCTCATACTGGTTATAACAATTATCAAAGCCACATGGCAGAAGGTTATTTGTTCAACCACTGAGAGAGTGTATTAATCTGAGGTGTCTAATATACATTTTATAATGTTGAAAAATAGTGTTACAGTTTTTAATTTTACATTGAAACATTTTAAAATATTATTTTAAATTTTAATTTAACAATTCAATCTGTTTTTAAGCTTAATTAGTCTTGGCGTTAGTTTTTTTAATTCAATTTTAAAAATGTTTCTTGTATAAAATGAAAAAATGAATAAAATATTGGTGGATATAAACAACAAAATTTATAAAAACTTTTAAAAAAATTAAGACATACTTTAACCCCAGAGTGTTTTTTCAGTGGTATCTCATGTTCATCAATTAAAATGCAATAAGAATCAATACATTTTTTGGTTGTTCCCGTTGCTAGAAGTATTGGATGCTTATAGCTGCCATCGTTGACCGTAAACGTAGTACCAGTCTAAAAAAAATAAAAAAAGGTAAAACCGAGTACACTAAATCAAAATTAACTAACGACATACTTTTCTAAATGCAATCAAGGTGGTTGTTACATTACTCTGTGCGGTTGCGCCTTTGCGTCGGCCCACTGTCTTCAACAGCTTCGACAAAATCAAAAATGCTGTTATGTCAGATTCGTATTTTTCGTCATCTGTCGCAAATTCATCGTAAATGTTTATATTTCGTTCAATACCATTAAAGCTCAGGCCAATTATTCTCTTTTAAGAGTTAGTATGAGTAAATGGTTAGAAAACAACAAAATTTGTACAATTAAAATTGTACAAAATTAAATTTGGAACAAAAATTGTACAAAATTTGTAAACTGTCGATTTCTCGTAATTTTTTGACTTTGCTTTGTTATATCTTACAATACAGGCCTTAACATCAATTTTTGTATATGAGGCATCTAAATATGATTATTTATCAGGACTGTCGTAAAATAATTTTCCCATTTATTGATACATACTCAAATTTTTCATTCATAAGAAATTTTCCTGATTTTTGTTTGTATTTCGGCTAATATTTATGTTCGATAATATTTCGTTTAACGAATATGATCACATGAGCAAAATGGATTCGAGAAAATGTATAAACAGTGATTATATAACGTAACTCCTCTTTTGCATTTGATTCTTGTATAGGAAAACACTCTAGCACACAAAGAATACACAAAGTCACAAAAATTATTTTTTTATGTTTTGTTATCGTTGATTTTTTTGTTTCTTTTTGTTTTTGATGGTACATTGTCTGTTACTGTTAATTGTATTGTATTGTAAATAAAAATATATAAATTTAATAAAATTGATAAATATCTAAAAACCTAAAAAAACAATTCCGAACAGATAAAATTTTATGTATATTGAAAATAAATTACGAAAACATAAAATTTATCATAAAACAAATACATCCTCTCGTCGCAACTGCTCGTAGCAAGCTAAAACAAAGCAACAAAGTCAAAAATAAATTAAAAACGAAACGAATGCACTAGAAGACAACAAAGCACAACAAACGTAATTGACCAAAATATCAATTTTATAATTTTTATAAAGAATGAAAGTAATTTAAGTCATACAATTCAAACTGTTTTAATAATCCTAAATAAAAATTCTGTAAGCCTAAAAAAATTAAAACGCATAAAATTTAATGTAATCTAAAAATATTACGTAAAAACAAAATCATACTGACAACGAACACGTGCTTTCGCCTCCAATGCTCGTAGCAAACTAAAACAAAGAAACAAAATCAAAAATAAAATAAAAATGAAGCGAAATGCACTAAAGACAACGAAGAACAAAACTGTTTGCATTATTTCTAAAAAAAATTGAAACGAAGGAAAAATGGAAAAAAACGAGCGGGATGCAAAATAAAATCATATTAGTACTTGTATGTGGGAACCAGAGCACAATATAACAAACAATATGCTTTTAAACCCGATATTACAAATTCATTTCGTTTTATTTTTCTATTCACGATCGAAAATATAAAAATTTAGATTCTTAAATCTTCAAAAACATGAATTAAAATATTGGTTTAAATGAAAATTATAAATTGAGGATTGTTTATAAATAATCATTTTCCAAATTTTGGGAAGTGAGTAATTGGTTATCGGGCCTGCCTACCAAGTTATAGGAAGTTAAAAGTAAAAATTACGAAAAAATCAGCTTTTTCATACGATTGTTGATGTATTTACCACTTTCTAACCAATTACACATACATAGGACCAGCCATGTTTTTCGATGGGAAACGGCCGTATACATATACGCATTGTTTTATTCATAACCAATTTCTAGTATTTTCCATTTAATTTCTGGCCATTTTTTTATAAAATCCTCAGATTTCGTCGAATATTTTATATCAAATTCAAACGATATCTAGGAAATAAATTATGCAAATATTAAAGCATTCATAATATCAAAATTCACTGATAAACGATTTTTAAGGTTAAAACAAAAACAAATACACTTAAAATAATTATGACACCGCAAAGGAATTAAATAATATTCCTTAATAAAAAAGAAAAAAAACGGATTTGTTTCACAACCTTAATATGTACATATGACTCAAGAAAACTTACAATTCAATTACCACTGTATACAGATTTTAGTACATTCACTACCACGCAGCCTCACTCTAAATAAGATTATTTTTAAAATCATTTGAAATTCGAATTTGCCTGGGTAGATAAACCGTACATGGAACACCGTAGAATGAAAGAGACAAAAAAAACAAACCGCATCTTATGTATTTATATAATGAACTTAGGTACTCCAACATGACCTTCCCAAACTAATTCGCATATCCCAGAAATGAGTCACTCCAAAACAACAACTAAAAATATAGTACATGAATAATAAATGCAAACAAAACGGTCGTACAGCCGGAAGAGATTCAAGAGCTTCCAAAATGCACTGTTTGGTTTATTGGCCGTACTTCCTTAAAACTACAGAATAACAGCGTATAAATGACAATAAAGAGATGCAGAGCAATTGGTGTAGCCGACTTGTGGTTTCAACAGGAGGATGCAACGTGCCACACAGCTGGCCAAACCACCGATTTATTCACGATCATGTGATCTAAAAGCTCGATGGAGAGCTGGAAAATTTCCAGAAAGCTCTTATTGGATCACCCTCATATGTGCACAATACATTTATTTATTTTATTGTAGTTTTAGTTCATATTATATGTTTTTGTGTTGATTGGTAGGTAAATTCAACTGGATGTACAAACAAATATATGACCAAAAAAAACTGATATTTATTATCCGTACCGAAAAATTAACACATAAAAAAACTGTTGTAGATTTTGTTTTTAATTTCAACTGAAATGGTTTGATAAAAGTTCATAAATTAAAACCAAAAAAAAAAAATTAAATAAAATAAAATATACAAAATGAAATAAACATTAGAGAATTAATTTATATTATACAAAGCTTTCGAATCATTTATTTAAAATAACTACAGTATGGTATAAAAAGTATATCGATATACTGTTTTTGGCGACAGATTATGTTTTTGGACTGTGAACGATATGAGTAATTGGATTTGATACAATGAATATATGGGATTAGTAACGCACACATGTTTGTTTTTCAGTTTGTTAATACTGTCATCAAGAACCAACTTTTATATTCTACTTGTACATATGAAATAAAACCTCCGGTCCGTGATTCAAAAAATCGCCGGTGATGTTGAAAAGTTCACTGAATTGTGCTATGCACCGAAAATGTTTTCGATTCAGTGTAAGGGTGAATTATTACAGAATAATAACTAAAAGGCTTAACTTGCAGACAATCTGACTCCATATTTTAAGCCAGCTCTTACGATTGTTGACATTAGTTAAAAGATACACAACGACCCCCACTTAAAAATTGAAGAGCACTCCATCAATGTCGCGCTTTCAGACATATATGACAAGAATAATTGTTGACTCGTTCTCTCCCGCCAAGGTCCAATGACAACGAGTATGATCAACACTCTGTATAATTTTAATTTAAGATATTTTGATTTTAGAAGTAAACGTAGAGAATATAAGGACCGATTACCAGCGTTAAGGTGAAACTTGATATCCTCTCTCATACTAGTATAGCGAGTAATGAGAGATCCAAGATACTTGAATCTCATCACTCTTTCAAACGTGTGGTTACCACTACTAAAATCAAACGTATTGGTCTCTAAAACCAGAGATCAAATATTTGATTTTGAACTCTATGATTTTCCTTGCTTGGAGAGAATCATTCATAGCAAAAAACCTTAATCAGTGATTGATCAATTTGGACGAAATTCTTGTGGACAGTCACCGATAAAAATGTAGGAACATAATTTGTTTGCTGTGCAAAAGACAGGTTTACTGCGATAACTCTTGTCTGTTTAAGCGATTACCATTTGTGATTATAGGGTATAAAGCCGCAACTTTTCGTTCTTCGAGTCATTTCAGCACATCAATCTATAATAAAAACGAAAACATAATTCGACAAAGTTACGAATATCAAAGCAATGAAATTATACAAACAACTCCAGGTGATCGATTTTTTTTAATCTCTACTTTGTCATTGTGAACTCCTCAAAAGACTTTAATACAGAGAATGTAAATACAGAGATGGCCATGCTGGTCCGGAATGGCGGGCGAAAATAAAGAAAAGAAAGTTTTTATTTTCAAACAAAAAGAGTTTAACCATAATATATGTCTCCAAATCTTTGAAAAAAATTAAAAGAAGCCAATTAGATCAATAATTGACAGGATCACTAGCAGAATTTTAATAAAGCAATTTTTTAACAAACAGGAAAACCTCCAAGTTCGGTACTACTGTTAAATAACATTTATGAGCAACTAAATATGGAATACTTTCCATCCATCCACCCCACTTGTACGCGAATCCTGCAATCTATAAATATTATTCAATACATTCTAACAATAATAGACTTGTGAGCACAACCTCGTACATATATATATATATATATATATATATATATATATATATATATATATATATATATATATATATATATATATATATACATATATATATATATATATATATATATATATATATATATATATATATACATACATATATATATATATATATATATATATATATATATATATATATATATATATATATATATATATATATACCGTGTCTTAGGTTTTTCTATAAGCGGAGGTTTGTACTATAAGATTTCCGTACATACATACTTCTATTAAAATTATGTAATCACATCAACATAAAATAATTCAGTAAACTGAAACCTAATTATCTAGGATGACTTAAAGAAATCAGATATTTTCGACTGCGATATCTTAGAAGTGTTAATATCATCCACAAAATTATCAATTTCGTGGAGTTTATTTAAGAATCCTTCATAATTTTTTCCCATAGATAATATTTTTCGAATGCAGTCAACTGATCTTTCGATGTCAGCCAACGATGGACATTTATTAAATTCGAGTATCTTGTTGTCTTCCGGGTCTGAACTATTACCCTCATTTAAATCAATTTCAATATTATTTGTAAGTTCAATTTGAGCTTTATCGCTAAGGTCTTCCGAAGTTTCTACATGATCGTCTACTGTATTAACATCTATGCCATTTGTTATTTCTTTCACAGTAATATTATTCCATATTGACATTAATGGCTCTACAGGTTCTTCAGCTACACTTTGACTTTCATCGTATATAAAATAGGCTTTTTTAAAGCAATTTAAAATGGTATCTGATTTAACTCGATCCCACGATCGTTTAATTAAATGAAGAGCATCAAGTAGACTGATTTCAACTTCCGATGCAACTGACTTATCATTTTGTTCCACAAAGCTAATAATTTTTTTGTCCACTAACTTTCTATAAAAACCTTTCAAATTTTTAATTGCACCCTGATCCATCGGCTGCAGTATCGATGTTGTGTTTGCAGGAAAATTCAACATTTTTATAGCTCGCAAATCCGAAATTGGAAGGTGGGATTCAATCACGGTAATTTGTGGTTGGTTCACAATAGAAGGAGAGTATATACTGTGCTTAAGATTTTAATATAAAATAATCGAATATATAAACAAGTATCGGCTGAAGCTCTGTACCTTTCAACCATTCGTACATTAACCATCTGTCATTTATTTTAAATTGTTTACAGCTATCCGTGTAAATCTTTTTCGTTACCGGAAATTCCCAAGATCAGTTATAAACTTTATCAAAAAGGTTATTATTGTACACGATTATTTTGAGAATATGTCTCAAGGAATATGTAGACAAAGTATGAGCGTGTTGTCTTTACTCATGAACTAAGTGAAGGTTGACGGGCATAATCACATGTCCAGGAATTTATAATGAACTTTGTGGTAACTGTATATGGACTAAATTATAGTTAGTACGAGCATATTATTATATTCTATAGAGTGGTTCCATTAGATATTTGAAAAACAATAATCTTATAATACCTTTTGGGTTGTTCGAGTAGTTTTGAATGACATTTGAAACAATTTGTAAGGTCGGCTTTCGGCTTGGACATAAACAATACGGTATTAACAGTATCTCCAACAATTGGTTCCAATCTGGGATTTGACCATAGTAATTTTCGATTTGCATCTTCCACATCTATATTTTGACGATAAGTGTTTTCTGCAAGAAATTGTGCTTTACAGAAGCAGTTATTAATGCTTACAGATTTAATTCGACTCCATGCTCTTTTCATAAAAGTTAAATTTTAAAACTTTGAAGAGAATTTTGATCCTTATTTTCCAATGTAGATAGAGTTTTCTAACCATGAATTCAGCCTGAAAATTGGCT
The DNA here is from genome assembly GCA_963932295.1 of Tipula lateralis. NCBI lineage: Eukaryota > Metazoa > Arthropoda > Insecta > Diptera > Tipulidae > Tipula > Tipula lateralis. The sequence goes on from OZ010737.1 coordinate 160,951,629, forward strand.
GCCATATTCGGATTACTAAACTAATTTATTGGCACGCAAGTTATTAACAATAAAATGGGACGGGCAATTATCAGCTATAAATAAAACTTCCCTGTCTTCATCTTTTAAATTTTTTAGCCAATTTACGAATACGAGGGCGGATTGAAAATGTAGTTACCAAGTGCTAGATGGCAGCACGTTAAAATGTCATCTGAATTCATCGATTGGTTTATTTGTTGTAGGCGTTTGAAGTAAGCAACTTTTGTGTTTCTTAAAAAATTACAAAAACGAATTTCGTGCAGTGATTAAACACTGTTATTTGAGGCAAAACGGCGAAAGAGACAAAAGAAAAGCTCGATAAACATTACAGTGAGCTGCTTCTTCAGATTACATAGTAAAATATTGGATTGCTGAATTCAAACGCGGCCGAAGAAACAGGAAGGCCAAAAGAGGTAATTACTGAAGAAAATATCGAGAAAATCCTTGATATCGTTATGAATGGTCCGCGAGTCAAGTTGTGTGAGATTGTTGAAATGGTAAATATATCACATGGACGTGTGTTCAACATTTTGCATGAACATTTGAACATGAAAAAGCTATCGGCAAGATGGGTGCAGCGTTTGCTCAGTGCCGAACAAAAATGAGTTCGAAAGACCACTTAACAACGGTGAAACGTGAGTCCACTACTACACACCTGAAACCAAAAATCAATCGAAACAATGGGTGGAAGCTGAGGGAAGTGCTCCGAAGAAGACAAAGGCAGTGAAATCGGCTGGCAAGGTAATGGCCACTATATTTTGGGATGCACATGGAATATTGTTCATCGATCATCTTGAAAAAGGATCCACAATCATAGAAAAATATTATCGTGCATTATTGGATCAATTGGTTGATGCAATCAAGGAAAAACGACCACATTTAAAGAAGAAAAACGTGCTCTTTCTTCAAAATAACGCACCGGTTCACACAGCGTTAGATACGATCCGTAAATTACGTGAAATACACTTCGAATTTGTTGATCATCCACCTTATAGTCCCGATTTAGCCTCTGGTGACTTTTTTCTGTTTCCAAACTTGAAAAAACGGCTCGCGTATTATTCAGATGGTATAAAAAAGTTGGAATATCGTCTTACTAAGTGTGTCGAAGTAAAAGGAGGCTATGTTGAGAAATAAATGGTTTTTGGAAAAATAAATTTTGTTTTCCTACTTAGGTAGCTTCATTTTCAATTCGCTTTCGTATACTCCTCCAGTCGTCATGTTCCTAAAACAACGCGGTTTCACGCTTTTTCTGTATGATTTTCCATACATTTTTGTTTATGGGATATTTATAGTGTTCACTATTGGTGTTGTAAACAACTGTTTCATACAAATTTCAAGGGACTGACAAAAATGTTCTTAATAAGCGAATGGTCACTATCAATAGGGTAAGTTATAACGGATTCTACTATTTGCAAAAATTGTTAATTTTCTTGTTCACGTTATTAGTTTGAAAAAGATTTTGTCACCCTCGCCAGTTAGCCAGTTAAGTAACGAAATAAACATCTTGATAATCTTAAACAAAAATGATTTTGACATTCAGTTTATTGTCGAAAAAAAATTAACTTAGTTAATTATTTCAGAAATTCTAATTGTTAAATAGTTATAAAATATTTCAACAGATGGTGCTTTAGTAACAGTTTGATTTGATAAGAGATGGCGCGTTTACCTACGTTACGAAATAGAATGCAAAAATTACACGTTTTTTACATGTAGAACACCGCGTGTCACTTACACACGCAGCTGTGATGATACAGTGGAGAACATGTGTTCGATTCGGAGATATTAAACATCAATACCGCCTATTAATTATGTTATTTAATTTGTTTTTGTTTTATTAGTTAACATACATACATAATAATAATAATATAATTAAATTGAAAATATTTAACTAATAAATTTAAAACACTTTGACATATAACTTTCTTTATTTGTAACCAATCTTCTTCACAAAAAGTTAATATTAATTAATTATCCTGTTTTTAAAATAAAAAAAAACTTAATAATAATATTATGTGAAAAAGGAAACCCGTAATAAATTAAATTATAATTAATTATGATTTTCTTTGTTGCTGAATATGTAGATGCTGATACAAAGAACAAAATATGTTTTGCCATTTTCAAAAATTATCAGTAGAAAAAATTTATACACTCATAGGATTGATTTACATTATAATACTGAACTGTTAACTGTATGGCTTGTCACATAAAGCGAACATTTCAATTTCCTGTATCTGTTCTAGAAATGTATTTATTTTTTTTTAATTTTATAATTTCATTTTAATTATATTTAATCCAATAATCATTTGTTGTACTATTTAATATTGTTTATTTGTTCTGGAAACTTCGATCGACTGTATCGCTTTCCAAGAAAATCAATCAAATGTGTCGAAATAAATTTAAATTAATGCTTGGATTGTAATTGTTAATTAATTTCTTTTTATATTCATAACTGGTTTTAATTATTCTTGACGTTACTAATGTATAAAAAATATACCGATGGAAAAACTAATTTAATTATCAAAACACTCATAATCCAAATATAATGCATTTCCTGAAATACCGGTAGTGACAAATGAGGTGATTAACATAGCTAGAATATAGTTGTTAGATATTTTTTTAAGAGTATTGTTCCTAAGCCAATGGGACTTTACATTTCATCCAACCAGATGTTTTTCAGTTCTTCTTCTCAGCGCAGCAAAATTGTTAAAATAAATTATAAGATTATTCGATAATATTTTCAAGACTCCAAAAGCTCAACGATTTATCTTTCGAGATTAGTTTTTTCAGGAGTAAGACACGTGTTGTTCAATCGAATATTTTTCATCTTACTGCTCTGCGCAGCGAAAATTGTTAAAATGATTTATAGAAAAACTAAAGGTGTTGCAAGATTCCAAAAGCTCAACTATTTCTCATTCAAAATTAGTTTTTCCAGGAGTAATGCACTGCTTAGCACAGCAATACTTGTTAAAATTTATTATAAGAAACCAAAATATTTTACAAAATTCCAAAAGCTCAACTGTTTATTTTTTTTCAAGAGTAATACAAGTGTTGTTCGAGATTTTATTGAGAATTAAGACTTGAGTCAATAGGACTTTGCACCACATCCCACTGGATGTTTGTCAGTCCTTCTACTTAGCGCAGCAACAATTGTTAAAATTAATTATATGAAAGCTTAAGTTTTTGAAAGATTCTAAAACCTGAGTTGTTTCTTTTTCGAGATTAGTTTTTCCAGGGGTAATGCACGTGTAGCGCAATGTGTGTAAAGCTTCATCAGACTTCTTATGGAACTTTGGATTGTTATCATTTCCAATAACTATGAACAAGTTTGGAAGACCAGCAGTGTGTTGATATTTGCACCCATATATGAATAATATACTCGTATATGTAATATTCATTTATATTCTTGAAACCCAAAAGTTTTTGGGGTTGTCCAATTGAAACACAGGAATTTAAACACAAACTTAAACTACAAATATTAATAATTGAAGTAAATAGGGTACATAAAAATGTTTGATGACATTTTCCCAGGAACCACGAGCATGTCTTTCGGGCCAAGTCACGCATTTCACCAACGTGATATTAATCGATTTTTAAACCCAAGCCGTTTTCATCAAGCCGACCCAAACAATTGTCCGTTATATTGCGTAGAATTTACCTGGTCTGTGAAAAAGTTTCAAAATTTGCTTTGTCCACCACAGAATGCATAGTGTCGAATTTATGCAAAAAATGACGTTTTTTTCATTTCAGTGGGGTTTAAATTTCAAAAATGCTGAAAGTTCTTTTCAAAATAATGTTGCTCATAGATAGTGAAATCCAAGTATTTCGAAACTACATGAGGCCAATATAAACTTATGTTACATACGAGTAGACTGGTAGGGCCATACACGTTTAAGCCTTAAGTGAAAATTTCAACATACGGAGGGTTTTTTTCAATTAACAGTTCGAATTAACATGAGATCGTTCATAACTTTAATGGTTCCTAGGGAAAATTAATAAAAATTTAACAATTTAATTAAATGAATTTTTTATCAAGGTAAAACTAATTGAAGATCTACGTAAGTTGAGGCAATGGGATTCGCGAATGACATATAATATACTTCTCTAACAATTATGTATATTTTTGGACATTGATAGAGGCGGATCATGTACCTTAGAGGGCTGATACATGTGGCCTCGAAAATATCTACGATAGGCCAAGTACATTTAACTAATTATTGGGAAAACAATGATGTTAATCGTAAAGTAACCAACTTTCTATTGACTGCCCAGGTGGCACAGTGGTTTGTAACGGTCACTCACGCAGATTGCATTCAACTCAAGTTTCACCCAATCTGCGTTACGGTTCCATTAACAGAATCTCTTGATGAATTATTGGTGGGGCAGCACGTTGCCTGGCTAGGAACAGTCTGTTGGGGGGGTTTCCACCATCCATCAAAAGCTTGAAAATGCTGCTCACTCCTTGGTTCTTATTTTAGTTCGATAAACCGAAAGTTGGTTAGGTGAAAGTCCCATTCCACTAAGAATCGAAGTCACAAATACTATTTAATATAACCCCAGATATTAGACCTAGTCATATTGGATATCACGGTTAATGATGATCAGATGTTGATGATCATCCTTAGTTCCCTTCCCTAGCCTATAAAACTGTATTACTCCTAAAATTTAAGAGTTTACCCTTATCTCGAAAATGGAACTTAGATTCTCAGATCATCACTATTTTTCCACACTATTCACACTTCATTATATTGCTTAATTATAACTTAGCCCTGGTTCGTCCATATGGTCTCTAATAACCCGCCTTTGAACAGAACTTTTATTGAACACAACAACGTACTCACTTATTGAACAATTTGCATTAGGATGTAAATTTCTATGTACCCAAAAACATATGATTGCATTATATAGATAGGTAAGTATATATTTTATGTGTAAAATACAAGTGTTATAAATGTAGAATTATATATATATAGAAAAAATATAGTTTATAAATAAATGTAAATAAAAGAAAAAAAAATATAGTTGTAAATAATAAATAATAAATAAATACATAATTGTAAATATATATGTATAGGGTTAGTAATAAGTTAGCTCAATCCTAAGTTGTATCTATAATTTAATGGTACTCTAATGTTGTATACCACATGCAAGGTTACGCCGACTCAAAATGGTTTCCATTTCCGCACGTGCACATAATTTTCACTCCAGATTGTTAATGCACACCCGATTTATAATTGCGCAGATACCGGTAAGTTTATTGCAATTTATATGATTTTCTTTAAATGCTAACTGGTACAATTATGGCAAGAAAACCCGCGAACAGTGGGTTTTGTCCACGTAAGTCTATGTTAATCACGAGTTTAAATAGAACTTTAAGTTACTTACGGTTATAAATTTTAGTAAGGCCTATCCATTCAGGTGGCTTGTAAAAATTAGCACACGGGTTTCTAAACACAAGAAAAACAATATTTATATAATGCACAGCAACTTAGGTGCTTAGACTTATGGAGGTGAATATTTACCTTGCCCATAACAATGATATATATGTATATATAATATTATGATATTATACTATCAATGAGGATTTATTAAATTTTGTTTGTTCTTCGTTTAAAACGAGTAATGTTTCCCACTGTCAAGCCACAACTGATATGAATAATTTGTTTTGTGCTTTCTAATTATACCGTACACTTACCAATTTAGAATCGAAAACCAGAAATGGAAACGAGTTTGATTTTTTCTTAGATTAATTGTACTATACTTCAATAATATTGTATTATTGATTCAATAACAATCCTATCATGCAATTTGTTCAGAGGTAAATGTAAATGTAAGTGCAATTTGTTACGGTGCGTAAGTAAATATACATTTATATTTGGAAACCCACCCAAAGACGGAAGCTGTTATCATGGAATTTGGTACCACGTAACAATCTCAATGTTACAGGTTAAAGCTGCGACAGTTGGGCGGGAGGTACCACCACTTGATTACGATCGATGGTGTGAATGAACACATCTATGACCTCCTATTGGAGTGCACAATCCATGAGCTGGATCCCATCTTCCATGTCAGTACTATAGGCTGGTATGGAGCTATGCAATGTGCAGATGGTTAGGTACATCGGACCTATAGCCGTACGTCCTCGATTTGGCTGCAAAGCGTAAGGTTAGGACGTAAATAAGCGAACCGCGAAAGAGCTGGGAGTGTTTTGAGCCTCAAAAACAGATTGCATAGAAATAAAAGAAAAAAAAACAACTTTCTATTGGTTTAATTTGTTAATCTTTGTGGCTTGATAACTATAAATACAAAATTTTACCAATAAAGTAGTTTATGTCAGAAGCTGAGCTCGTGTTATAACATGACATTGGGGAATGCGAAGAAGCAACAGTGTTCATATTTTCCTATATATTTGATATTTTGACGCTATCCATCCCTAAAATATAACAGTTCATTCTTAAACGAATACAAATTGAGCTTTAAAAAATAAATAAGCTCGAAGCTTATAAAATCTTTCATCCTGAACAAATCTTAGTAGGCTACCTGCTTTAATTCATCATGTCTCGGGTTTGAGTTCTAATCTCACCGTTGACCAATAGGTTAACTTGATTCACATAAATAAGCTCATTCGAAGGAGTGAGATAATTCGGTACTGAGTGAATGTTAAACGCAATAATTAAACAAGTGGATGGAATGGAACTATAAGCTTTATAAATAGGTTTATAATACTTTTAGATTAAATTACTTTTGGGTGGGTTTTATTTTGGGACTTAAACGACGAAATTTCCAATCAACTCTCCAGTATATCAGAGACAATTAATACCTAGAGTTTTTAATGATGAAATATACTTAATTAAATATTACATTACTCTTTAATTAATTAGACTTTATTTAATTTCTGACCTTTCACAATTGGCACCTTATGGACGTGAGAAAGTTAGACACAATCCGAAACCCACATTGTACAAGACTTATTATACGTTATCATTCTTTAGAGACACGTTTTAGGGCCAAAGTTTTTTACTAACGAACTGCCATAACATTAGAGATATACAATACATGTTAGAAATTCTAATTTACTTCAGATTGATAAACATGTAACCCGCGCCTATAACAAAGGAGAAAGGTTTTTTAAAATATGACGTGATATGTAAACCCGTACTATAACGAACTAGAAGCTAGTACAAAAAGAGGGTTAGGTTCTTAGATAATTAAAAAATCTAGTCTTATTTCCTTATAAGAACGTAGTCCCCTTTAGAATTTTCGACGTATATGTTCGACGTTCTGGTAATTAATTTAATGTAAAATAATGCACACTATTATCTTCAGAAGAGCCAGAATATATTTGATTTGCTTGGTTTGTAATGTCATGGCTACTAAATCTGATTTATAAACTTCTTCTTCTACTAACAAATCCTTAGTGTTCTTATTAGCCATATCCACTTCCAATCAATCTAGAATGTTGTAATATGCATCGAATTTTCAACATGCATTTAATGTTGTAATTTTCAGCGCTTTTAGCGATCAGGATATAATTTCTATTTCATGCTCATTTGAAAATAGCTCCCAAGTTATTACATCAATATATTTTTAATCAGTTGTGTCTACAATCTATGGCAATGATCTTTTATTGTAATCAGTCCTACTGGTATAAATAATGTTTTGATCCAATGGCTGGTGCAATGAGGTATAGTGTTAGAACGTAGAAACACTATTTGAATGCTAGAATGACTCAAGTCATTTCAACGTCTGGCACAACACAATTAAGACTTCGATTTCTAAATAAATCTGCAGTTATGAAAGCTTTGAAATTTGCTCTCCAATACGAGTACTGTAGGAGGTTTTTCCGCGATGTTTATATCGTATTATAGTGAAACCATTTTGCAGGTTACCTGTACACATATTACTGTCAGTTGTCACAACTCACCATACAAATATGTAGAAAAGCAACTCAATGGAGCTTTTTATAAAATCGTCAATAGTACTTCTGATTATATCAAATAACCTCGTAGCAAACATATAAATGTTGTTGAAAACTCATGTTTACTTTTGGGTCTCATTAAAACAAAACTTTAAAACAAAAAACATAATTATTAGAACTTTAAAAAGTAAAATGAGAGTTAAAAAGTTTTTATTACTGTATATACAAGATAAAGTTGGTATTAAGACATGAAAAAAGTTTTAATTTTCGATAGAAGAAATCAATTAATCTATAAATATTGATTTACAAACTTATTAAATTTCCAAAATTGTAATTGAATATGCTGTGAAGTCAATAAAAATCTTGTCTATCAATTCTGCAGGGAACTGATGAATTCATTTTCTACTTAATCCATAATCGCCAATAGTTTTAAAGTAGTTAGTAAAACAAGACACAGTTATCACTTGAACACCGTTTAAAACGGCGTTTTTCCTTTGGTCTAGTGTAAAAATTGATTTCCAGTTCTGAAACCACGTCTAGTATCTTGGATTGTTTTATATAGCATACGTTTCCCAAAAAAGCATCCTCCACTACCAAACCGTTTTTTTTTCATTTATAAGTCAGTTAGCTGTCAATATTTACATAGGGTTTCTTTATTCTACTTGTTTAGCTGTCTACTACTCGCAACTATCTAAATAGCTTAACTTAATTGTTTACAATTTATCGCTTATACAGAGATATAACAGAATTTATGCGCTCCACGCTACTACTTCCCATCGAATTTAGTCTGTCACTGCCGACACTACTGTTCTACAGCAAATTGTTTAAAGTGTATTTGGGCATGGAATGATCTAAGAACAGCTGTGAGCCTTTCATTATTAGTCCGGAAACATGTCAGACAGAGGGTTATTCAAAAGTTACTGTTACTTTCCTAAGTTATTAAAAAATTGAATATATTAGTAAAGAATTCGATGTTGATCATTTCTTATACTCCACATTAAAAATGTTAAACCAAAACCTTTATCAGAGATAAACGAGCTTTTTCACTATTAAAATTCAAGGATTCCAATAAGAGGCTATAAAGTATAACGAGACGTTATGCCTTGGCCTCATTCCTCCATTTAGTGCTAGCGCTGATTTCAATTTCCGTTAGCGACGACATAGCTGATTTTTCTTGATGACCTCTACAGATTCACCAAAATGCTCCTTATATTCACCAATTAGATACACACTCTTTGGTTCAATGACCTTTTGCCCTCGTATGAATTATGCGCGGTTGAAATCACATTCTAGACAATTTCTCTCGTGTCTGTCAACTTAAATAAAGTCTTGTTGTAAAATGACGTCTGACTAAGAAATATTAGGCACTTCCATCTGTTCGTACAATTTAATTCCTTCACACAAGTGCAATTTATGTGATGGCCAATTATCAAACTTCTAAGTTTAGAATAGCAACGATAAAATATTTAAAATCTTCAGCTTATTAATTTAATAAATATTTCGGCTGCCCTTGGTTTTCAGAGTTGGAGTAGCTTTAAGGACCGGTTGAGGTCATTATGAAAAATCTATTAAGTCGTCGCTAAATGAAAATGGAAATCAGCTGCAACACTGTGCGGAGAGAAACCAAGACATTATGTTTCGTTTTTTTAAAATATCATACAAACTGAAGATTAACAAAGAAACCAAAATAATTCTAAAAATATAGGTTCCTAGATCCTTGACAGACAGACTTCTACAATACAAACTCAGTAGAGTTCAGCAATCAGTCTGATATTAGACTATTTATTTAACATTTAGTCTTCTGTTATTATATTTGTATAGCTAATGCATTGAACTATAGAGAGTAAAATTTGTAGAGAGTAAAATATCTCTAACAGTTTTAAGACCAAGGTCCTCGTTGCTGTTGATTTTTCCGTATCATGGTCAAGGTGTTAATCTAAGCAGACCTTTGTTTGCTAAAGGATTGAATTTATATCGTATAATTGTATAAATGGAACTTTTAAACGATACTCCGTTAAAAAGAAGTATTTGATGGTCTTTACAATCAAGTGAACGTACCTTTAGTTTTTTGTCGGAAATCCAAATTGATGTACTGCTTATTGGACATTTAAAGGCATTTCTGTAATCAATTTTCACCTCATATCCAACTGGTATGTCGTATATATATAACGGTGAAAGTTCGAAATCGGTGGATGCCCACATGTATTCTTTAAAAAATTCAAATAAGAATCATCAGAACAGATGGTGCAAATGGCAAATGGAGAGAATTCAGCTGTTAAGGGTTAGAAGAAGGTAGCCATACGAATAGGTAACAACAAATTTTGGCATGAAGTTCTAGTTGCGGATATAGTGGATGCCAAAACAAAGGGATATGCAGGAGAACCTTGTGAATGGACAATATGTGGTTCGAGACTGGTCGGAAATGGAAGAATCTGCTGGGACCAGGCATCGGCGTGCCGAAGGATATTGAAAACGTGTCATATCGGAGAGAATGATGTCCACTTTGGAAGGAAGAAGACGCCGAAGAAGGTCGATTGGGATGTAGAACGGTTGGGATGTAGAAAGAGAGTAACTGCAGAACGTAAGCAGAATCAATTCCTACATCGTGCTATGAGGAAGTCGTCGATGAGGCTAATGAAGCCAGGAAGACGAAAAACATCCGGGTATTGGGTAAATATGCAAGGAGGGTTTTTTCATAGAGGAGAAAGGAGATGCCAACCAAAAGTGGATCCTAGATAGAAAACACCTAGAAGAAGAAGAGGCCTGATTCATGTTCGTGACGAACAGTTTTGGGCGATGGGTAGTGTGAAGAATCACAGTGGCGCCTGTGATAATTAACTATTATTTAAAAATTATAGCAGTAGCTTAGGGGTTGCCCTGTAACCAAATGTTAACACATGAACAAAATAAAAATAAACAAAAAAGTCGGCGGAGCAACGAAATACGATATTCGCGAAGTGTAGTAATGCAAAAGGGTAATGGAATATTCCACAAGAATTTATGTCGTATAAATAGGTGTAGTTTGGAACAGTTCAGTTTGGAATTTTAAAGTGTTATTATCGGAAAGTGATAATAAGTCAAAGTGAAGTGTTTAAAATTAATTGAAGTGATAATTATTGTGGAAAATAAGTGTGATTATAATAATTTGTAAATCATTTGTGGAATTTTTGTGTGGAATAAATTTATTGTAAATTTTAAAGTTTGCGAGTTTTATATTCGCAATCCAGTGATCGAACCGGATAAAAAATTTGATTTTGTACTCGGCTTACATTACATTTAGTCAAGACACAATTTTGCAGACATTTTTGTATAGACGTATTCGGTATACATTTTTGTATAAGTTACGAGTTATAGATAGCATGGTTAACTGATTGAGAGCAATAATCACCGTTTAATCCTGCGAAAACTACTTTCAATATTTATACAATTTTAATAGTCAATTATTTTAAAATTATATGTTTAAAACTAAAAATTGAAGTTTTGGTATTCAATGTTACAGTAAATATCTTTGGAAACAAATTGATGTGAGTGTACATTCCAAAAGTTACACTAGATTACATATTACTAAACTTGCATACATTCAGTTTAATAAAAAATTGAATAGTTAACCGAACATTTACCAAATTGTGCTGGTATATGTGAATATAGTCTAAATTTGCAGGTACAAGTAGATAGACCATACATTTACCAAAGGTATAGGTAAACGTGTACATTCCCCGGTAAATCTGGGCATTCGCCGCATTTCGAACTTTGACCGTAACATATGCATATGGATTTGAATAAGTTAATTTTTGGTTTCCCTCTACAAAGAGTAGTCATCTCTTCTCGGTTGACAAGAGTGCATAAATATTTTTAGATAGTATATCCTTCTGACGATACAAACCAATTTGTATTGGAAGTCACGAGGAAGTTAGTTAAATTTTAGTGTACTTCATAATACACATAATATTATGTGTCTTTTGGTGATTTAAGTCACCAAAAGACACAACTTTAGGTGAGTATAATTAGGGCTTTCCTACTCCCAGCAACGAATTTATTCCCAACTCATTAAAATAATTGATAAATTGTGCTTCTTTATAACAGGTTTAAGAATGTAATAAACAGCTGATATGACAAAGTTTTCAGATCATATCTACATTGGCCTAATTGACGTTGAGCCCATAATGATAACTATCCAATCAAACTATTTTCATGATTGACTCATATTTAGTTGCTTAGCAGATATAATTCAATTTTTTAAAAGCTCTCAAAAGCTAGTCAATCAATCATATTATAATTTTGTTATCTGAATATAACATTTAAGTGGGATACATTTTACAATGATCGTCCTACTCGCATATACGGAGAAAAGCAAACGTATCGAGCTATATAACACAATATAATAGAGCTTTAACTCATTTCTATTAAAAGTTTAATTATTACCAAATTTTATAATCAAAATACGGAAATTAAATTTATTTATAATAATCATCATCATCATTATAATAATAATAATAAAATAAACCTTTAAAAATAATTATTTATTTTAGGTTATTTTAAGTATTTACATTTTAGAAGTTATTAGTGAAATGAAAAAAAAAACGTGTTTTGGGAACAAACACAGCAAGATCCATGAAAACTCAGCCACGAAAGTATTTTTTTTCCACTTCATTAAATATGTTGTTGAAGAACTTTTTTCGTTTTTCAATTTTTTTATTGTTGTTGGTTATACATTAAAGCTTTTTCACTCTGGAGAGGTATTTTGAATTATACAATGTGTATGTATGTGTTGCACGAGTCAGTAGTTTATGGGAGGAAATTATGGGAATTATACTTCAAACATTTTGTATTACCATGGATTGTAATATTTTGTCCGATTTATTGTTTCGTATTGGGAAATAAGATGAAAAGTTTAAACTATCGGAAAAACCTATATATGGAGTCTAGGTTACCAATATATATAGACAAATTAAATGAGACAGTATAATAATTTTGAATCAGGCAGTTTATTATATCTCCACAGACAGTTGATCTTTGTTTTGTGGTTTTCTGCAATTTATGGTACAAAAAAAATCGTTCATATGCCCACCACGATTTATGATGGCTTTTTTTAACCTCATTATGCAACAACCTCACAAAAAATAATCAAGTGGTGTTAAATCTTGGCCTTTTGCTGACCAAGGAACGTCTTAATTTCTGGATATAATCCGATCAGCAAATTTTGTTGACATCAATCCGTCTTGTTGAAACCAAATACCGTTGACAAGTTATTCCTTCGAATAGTGCCTCAAAATATATTTATATGCCACCAGTCCATAAGCAACACTGAATTATGACTCTTGAAAGGTAAAGTCCTGCTGAATATTTAACTCCATAAATTCGACAATTTAACTTATTGCCGTACCAAATGAGCTTTATCGTAAAAGACGATTTAGACAAACGACAAGCACTTTCACTATTAGTTGCCACTGCATCAGGTGTACGAACAGGATGAATATCTTGATACAGTCAACGACCTTCCAATGAATCAGTTTTTTCAAAATGAGTAAAAATCTTGCCAATTAAACGCGCTCAGTAGAATTATTTTCCTAGTTAATTTGAACAAACGCAATGCGTTGTTGTGTTGTTAGCGACTGACTTCATAATGAAAATAATTATTTTTCACGTTTCATATGACAAAAAATGTTTTTAAACAGAAAATATTAAGTACTAAAATTCATTGATTGAAAAACCGATTTACAGATCCTAACCATTCAATTTCAGCGATTACATTAAAGCAGAGAAGCACCATGCGTTTCCTGATTTCTATGACTAAGCAAAATAAATTGTTCCTGAGGAAAACGACTCGTGTTATCACTGAGAAAAAGGGTTTCAAAAAATTGGTTTATTGTAATATTATAATCTTCGGTTTTATTAGATAAGTTGTCAGGCCACAACCCATTTGAAGTTTCGCAACCAATGTCCTACTTAATCTCTTTTGCCTCAGCCAATTCAACTTGTATATAAGTTCGATTAACGTAGGCCATTTGCATATTAATAAGCTCCATGTCACGCTATATGAATTCATTCAAACCACCAATTAGAAATTAGATCAGGTCTACCTCATCTAAAACTTAATATGTTGGAACTATTGCTGCTGTTAAAAAACTTTATTAAAATATTAATTAAGGGCTCAATAGTGAACAACTTATACTAAGAATAGAGTGTTTGTAATAAGACATGAAAGCTGGCAGCAAATTCAAAATATTTGCGGTACACCCTCTTTGTTCGAATCATAGCAACAAACTTACTCATTTTATATATAAAAATTGCAAGCTTTAAAATACACTATTGTAGGCCTAATTCTAAAATCAAATTTATCACAGTCGAAATGGAACAGAACAGAACTATCATAAATCCATAACAACTATTCCACTTCTATTCCAATCAACTCATTAATCTAAAAGTAAATCCATATCTTTACCTGAGCACCCTTAATTGAGCGAGGTCATTTATTATAAAGGGTATCTTAAATAATTTATATTATATACTCAGGGCTTTCCAAAAATTTGATCAAGCTCTAAATGTTCCGCCCAAATGCCGGAGTGGTTAATGCTGTGGAAGTTGGAACGGGAGGTAGAGGATTCGAATCTCGATAAGGGCAGGATGCGATAGTGATTTTTCACTATCTGATTGCGATCGGTGGTCTTAATGAATACATCTATGACCTACTGTTGGAGAGCAAAACTCTATGTTCCACGTAAATCGGACCTATAGTCGTACCTTCTCGATTAAGGATGTAAATAAGCGAACCGCAAAAGAGTTGGGAGAATATTGAGCCTCGAAACAGATTGCATATAGTATAATCTATAAAAAAATCTCTATAAGTCAGAAAGAGAGTCACAACCTAACGAACTCGAGTTGTTCGTTGAAAATTTAAGGTGGACTTTTAGTTCTTTGGATTTCTCAAAATGCTTTAACGCTTTTATTCCGAGAATTCAGTCTTATTATATTACGATTTGTGCTTCAGTGTACCTTACTGTTAGTTAGGAGTACTAATGATTCCTGTAATTTTAGTTTTTAAATTATTTATAAACACTCATTCTAAAAAAAAGCCACTTAGCCCCATATGCTGTTTTTTATTCATTATAACATTTCATATTCGGATTACACAGGTGAATTGGAAAATAACTTTTAGAAGGTAGAACACATTAAAACATTTTATTTCTAATCGTTGATAGCATTTCAGTTTAATTTTTAATCGATAGTCAAGCATGCAAGTAAAAACAACTGTAAAGTTTTGTATACAGATATAGCTTTTCACAACGGATGGATAAATATTCGAAGCTTTTTTTATTCCTTTTATCATCAACCCATTATACGAGTACGTGTATTTTATTATGAATTGTTGTATATACCTGAACTAAATAAAATCGAGAGCGACAAAAACTAAATAAACAAATCGGAAATGAAAATTTAGCAGGAAGTAAATATTTTAAAATACAAACAATCGATAATCGATCATCTTTTGATTGAGGTCAGTTCTATTGCTAAGCCAAAACGACGATGGTATGTGAATTGAATGGGAAATACAATTCAAATCAATTCTGGATGATTTGCTACTTTTAAATGATGAAGTTTGATTCAGTTTTACAGAACTTGAAATTGAGCACACGGTGTATCAAGGATCAGGATCTTACAAGGCTTCATGAATCAAAGCGAAATTGAAGCCAGTAATAATTCTGAAAAACTTCATATCAACATAATTGAGATACACCTCAAGTCAATAACTTATTCCGACAATCCAATCCACAAATCAAATTTGATACTCGCTAGCGTTTTCGCATAAAGTCATCAGAAACTGGAAGAAATAGTAATGGTGGGAGGACCTCCAGGCTAATCCAGCCTATGTTAAATGTTAATATTGCGATCATTCGTCGAAGTGTTCGAAAAAGATGCGGCTTGCGTTGAAATTTTCCTTCAGCCCGTTTAACCATTTTTATGGTTCAGTATATTCCATACTTCTGCTAAAATTTGAATATAAAAGTTTATAGCTCGTGACCAATTCCAGTGACTTTGATGAACTTTAGCTTATATATATCCTTCTTTTACCGTTTTATTCAATTTGTGAAGTATTGGTTCATTTATCATTTTTGGCCATCTTGAACTATTTATTCAAGATGGCCAAAAGCACTTATTTACTGTGCCGTTGGCTTGAATGATTGCTTCTGTTAAGCTGTTCGCCACCTTAAGTAAAAAGTTGTTCAGTTTAATCCATTTTAAGCATATATAGTTATATTAATAAGTAGCACAGATTTTAATTAAGCTCTGTTCACTCTCTCTCTCTCTCTCTTTATATATATATATATATATATATATATATATATATAGGCATATATATATATATATATATATATATATATATATATATATATATATATATATATATATATATATATATATACATACATATATATATATATATATATATATATATATATATATATATATATATATATATATATATATATATATATATATATATATATATATATATATACACATATATATGTATGTATATACATATATATATGTATGTATATACATATATATACATATATATGTATATATATATGTATGTATATACATATATATACATATATATGTATATATATATATATATATATATATATATATATATATATATATATATATATATATTTAAATATATATATATATATATATATATATATATATATATATATATATATGTATATATGTATATATATATATATATATATATATATATATATATATATTTAAATATATATATATATATATATATATATATATATATATATATATATATACATATATATGTATATATATATATATATATATATATATATATATATATATATATATATATATATATACATATATATGTATATATATATATATATATATATATATATATATATATATATATATATATATATATATATATATATATATATATATATATATATATATATATATATATATATATATATATATATATATATATATATATATATATATATATATATATATATATATATATATATATATATATATATATATATATATATATATATGTATATGCCAAGTCATCGGTATATCCCACTACCTTGGAGTCCTCGGGCAACGGAATTCTGAAAATACCGTCATATAGAATTCCTCATCAGTGGTCCTAAAACCAAACCTTGTAGTACACCACTCTTAACCTCCATCAGAGTAGCTACGCCCGCTGATTCGACAATCATTTATCATTCACTCAGATAGCTCTGGAAAACCTTCTTAAGACTCAGGATTACTTGAGCCTTTTCTAGATTAACTTCCAGGCTTCGATGTTGAATGCATTCCATACGTAGGGTAATTACTACTGGGATACGCCGTGTGTGTTTGGATCCGTCAGCTGCTTTATCGACCAACCCCATGACATCCGCTATACAATCTACTGTAGAACAACCCGCTCGAAACCCGAACTGGTTCTCTGCAAGTCCACCAGTTCTGTTGACTTCGTCTATTAATCTATGACGAATTAAGTGCTCATATAGTTTCCCAAAGGTGTCCAATAGGCAGAGTGGTCAATATTCTCTATTCTTAAAAGCTTGGTTTATAACATCTAAGATTATTTTTGGGTGGACGTCAGATGCAATTCTGACCGCTTCTGGTGGGATACCATCTGGTCCTGCACTTTTCTTCATCTTTAGCTTTCTCCATGCAGTCTCTAGTTCTGCCCGAGTGAATGGTAGAAATGCTTGTGGTAGTATGGACTTATGGTTTGCTCGCTCGTGAAACGGGAAAAGCTTCTTAACTATGGTGGTGACAGTTTCTGTTGTAATGGTAGGTACCATTCGGCCAAATTTCTTAGTTACAATTTTATAGCCATCTCCCCATGGATCTCCCGTTTTGCCAGCAATTCTTTTCCTGTCACACCTGCCAGTCTGTAGTACCTTCTCACATGCCTTCCTAGGCGCATCCACTAGAAGCGCTGGCGTTGTAATACGACATGGATCCAGGTGACGCTGAATTGCACTGCGTAAATTTTCTTGTTTGGATCTCCCTATGCATTAGCTCCTATTGCAATTTTATTCTGCTCTACTCTCCTATTTGACTGATTTCTATATATTCACTTCGAACATAATAATGCGATGATTACTCAGTCTTTTGCTATCTAGAACCTCCCAGTTCCGAAGCAGTTTAACAATTCTTTCGAAACCAAAAGTAACATCGAGGCAAGAGCCGTGATTGCTATTTTCATAGGTTGGTATCTGCCCTTCATTTAAACTATTAAGATTGCAGGAAGCGGCCCAGTCTGCGAGCATTTGTCTTCTGTTGTCTAGTATTTCACCTCCCCATAATGGGGACTTTTGAGTTGGAATCTACGCTTACATCTTTATTGAGACTCCGAATAATCAAGCCATGTTCATCTAGTCTTTGGACAAACTCTTCAAACCGGTTTATTGGGTGAAAAATAGCAACTCATAATACTTTCCAGTTTCCAGATCTACTGTACTTTATATTCCTCCCCACATTCCATCTGCATATGCTCACTTTTCGCTCAGCTGAAACATCAAGCACTACGATCAGGCAGTTCTTTGCTATATATATATATATATATATATATATATATATATATATATATATATATATATATATATATATATATATATATATATATATCATATATATATATATATATATATATATATATATATATATATATATATATATATATATATATATATACATATATATATATATATATATATATATATATATATATATATATATATATATATATATATATTCATACTCGCTAGATGGTGCAATTGGATGACTAGACGAAGATATATACTGTGTGATTTGTATTTGTGTGTGGTCGTATCTCAACAGTGCTGGTGAATTGCAGATTCTAGAAATTAAGATTGTTCTATTTGTGAGGAATAGTTAATTGGTATGTTGCCCAATTTGGTCGGCCAAGTTCATTGTGTACCAACAAATTTAGACAATGTTGGGTTTAAATATCGAGTTTAGGCCATAACATTTCCTAATTATGTCCTCTATGTTTTTAATTTAGTTTAATGGTTGAAAGTTCACACAAATAATAAACAAGCGTAATGAATTTATAAATCATATATGACATTTCCATAACCACACCGATATATATGTACAACATTTGGATGCCTTCGAAGCATATATCATAATAATGAAATTCTATTGTTATGTGATCATTGCATTGTTACCCAACAAAAGGTTTTTGTTTTCTGTTAACACTCGTAAACGGAATTTATTACCCAAACGGAACATAGAGATATCTTATCGTACACATATTGTGTACTCTACACATATATAGAGTTGCTTTAATTTCATCTTTCGATATATCTATTGTGTTATCTGATTACGTGGCGGCGATAACAGATACAAAGAAACCAATGGATATTGAACAAATTAAATGATTAGTACGATTACGACAGAACTATTTTTGTAATGAAGCTGTAACGAGTATGTATTTACCAAAATAATAAAACTAAAGTATGACGTTTGTGAAATATTTCACAGTTCACTTTGGTGATTGTCATTGTGTGGTTCTATTCAACAGCATTGCTAACCAAATCGCGAATATAGGTTGCTTCCTCTCCGATGACACTATTATGGCAGATGACTGGAGAGTCCTTAGCATTCCCAACTGTTCCATTCCAGAAAATCTAACCTCACTTTAAATAAAGAGGCGATTATTTAGACTTTCGGTTAGGAGGCCGCACTGCAGTATACATTCCAACTGTAAAAATATTGGGCTCGAAAATCACATGTATGGTGTTGTTCTATTACAGCTAGTGGTCCTGTGTTATATAGATTCAAAAAGTATATCTGAAATTGATTAATGGTTGAAATTAAGGAAACGAGTAGAATAATAATACTGATCATCTTTTACAGCACTCTTTTGCTACCACATAATCAACAAGCTTGAATAATAATCAGCCAGGACATAAGCAATGAAAATCAAAATAAAGACCCAGTCAGTCTCTTTTATCTGATTTAGTAAATTATTCAGTAATAAAAGATTAGTTTATCCACCTTCAAATTGATGTTTCTCCCATCGAAGTATCCAATATTTCATTGCTGTGACATTATACTGAAATCTGTCTTCACGTTGAAAAAATCATCCACCTAATAAACTTAAAATTTCATTTAGTTGCGTTTCGAGAGATATAAGTTGTGCAAAACAATTTCCGGGTTTAGATGGTGCTAGTAACACATATTTTCAAAATGTGTGGTTTGTTCATAGAACATATCGCAACACAAAAATAATTTTTTTAACAGCGTGAATATCGAGTTTTGTGCCAAACAAACGGCATTTGCGGAAAGCTTTGCTTTGATGCTTTAAATCGAGAAAAAATGCAGCTGGACCAGAAAAGAATTGTGTTGAGCTGCAGAACCGGGCAAAACTGTCAATGGGCAACATTACCGACAACAACTCATCAGTATAATGATTTGCTCGAAATCAGAAAGAATGACGGTTGTGAAGTATTTCCTAAAAAAAAAATTATTCCTAAAATCAAAAACAATAATAAAAATGTATATATGTATTTGAAAATACGTAATACAAAACAAATTCGAAAACTACATAAAAACGGGTAATTGTTATCCCATTGGAAAATTTTTGACAACTGCCCATTGGAAAAATTATCACAATTTCTAAAGATAACGGAATAATAATATTTTAACAAAAAAACATGTATTTAAAAAATTGGTTTTTCCGAGTTTTCCGATTATACTAAACGGCGGGAACTATAGCGACAAACATTTTTCAGTAGGTCTAGACCTATGCAACCGGAAAATCAAATAAAATTTACAAAAAGTAGGGCTTCTGGTAGTTAGGATTAAGGACATTTGAAGACATTACCATATATTTAAAGAGACATCGGGCTTTCCGAGTTTTCCGATTATACCAAACGGCGGGAACCATAGCGACAAACATTTTTGAGTAGGTCTAGACCTATGCAACCGGAAAATTAAATAAAATTTTTAAAAAGTAGGGCTTCTGGTAGTTAGGATTAAGGATATTTGAAGACATTACCATATATTTAAAGAGCTACCATATATTTAAAGCTATGTTTGTAAATAAGAAGACCCTAGTGAATTTTGTCGGAGATCGGTTTACTGGAAGCTGCAGTTTTCCTAGCAGGTTTTCCATTTTTGCAAATATTTTGAAAAGTATATTGCATTTACCAGAAAACTATTAGAAACTAATTGTTTGTATATTAAATTTCAAAACAATTTGGTTTAGATCATATTTTGAATTTTACGAAAATGACATGAGTTTTGAGTATAAAAACTATAGTTTGCTTAATTTTTCCAGATTTATAACCAAAGTTCTCTTCGGAATAAAACTTCATACTTAAGCTTTTCTATACGATGCGAGATATATACGAAATGTGGTAAACATCAGTTGCAGCTCCCGTAGGAGATTTTCTAGTTTTAACAATAATAATTAAATTTGTAGCAATGGTTGACCTTGTTGGTTTTTTAAAGTTAAACTTCGTCGTAAATGGTTTGTTTATAATCTTTGCAATCTAAATCCGAAGCTCTCTAAATTCTTTAGTAGTTCGCCATTGATGTCCTACCTTACGCAAAAGTCAAATCGAGAACGTACGCCTTTAGACATGTGCCGTTTGTTCGGTGTGGTAAATGGTTTTTGATTATAAAAGACAGTTTTATCAAAACACAATGAAGTGTGGTGTTTTCGAGATACATTTGTAAGAGAAAGACGGGTGTTGGCCACAACAATACACCCCTCCATTTGTTTTTATTTGTTAAACATCAATCAAATCTCTAGCGGTGCATTCCAAACTAAATAATTACTTGGCTATGAAGAATTCAATATTTCTGCCGACAGGTCTACTTAATTTATGGACTAACATTAGGGTAAATTATCATAAGGTTAATGTATTGACAATCAATATTATCAAAATTACACAATCAAAAATGAAATTGTTTATGGATAAAAGAAAACAATTGTTATTTTTAGTTTTGCTCATGAACTATTACCCCTATAATGATGCGTTCGAATTCAAAATAAGTATGCATATACTAGAGGTATTGAAGGAAACGATAATGCGACGAGCTTTTGAAGCAAAAGAAAATAAATCAAACTTAAAATTATTATGTTTCAGTATGTTTCTAAAACATTACAACATCAAAACATAATATTCAGGCAAACATTAATTCCTAAAATAAAGGTTACCTAAACATCAGTCGCCGTCGTATAAGCAGCTCGTACATTATAAAAAACTTTTAACACCTGTGCAGGCTATCAAAACGAGAACTGAACCCTGACATCTTATGATTGTAAAATCTTATTTACGCTTAAAATGAAGATCATTCGTTTCATTTTTGATTAAATTTAAGTTGCGGAAAACTATTATCGGATTCGTTCGAGTTATGAGTTAAAGCGACTTCTTGGTAACAGCGATTTCATCGTAATCATTAAATTCAATCGAACTAGTTGGCGAGGTCTTGTTTCAAGATCTTTAACAACGAATAATAAAAAAGGCAGCAGATCTCAAATTAGAAATCAAAACCAAAAACGTAGAGCTACGTAACATTGTATAAAAGTTCATGAATCATCAAAATATATGCAACGCGAAGTTGCTAATGTTATTATTCTTATATTTATTTGTTTATTTTATGGATAAGGAAATGGTCGAGCTCCGTCCTAGTTGACCATATTGCAGAGCTTATTTAAAAACTCATTTTATAATACCATTTTCATCCATACCCAATCCTATCATAATCGGTTAGTAAATGACTGAGTTCTATCCCAGGTGACCATATTTGAGAACTTCTTCCAAAAACCATTTTTCCATCCAACATACAAAATCCATCAAAATCGGTTGAGAAATAATCGAGCTCCGTCCCATGTGATCATATACCAGAACTTTTTCCAAAAATCATTTTGGAATCCCATTTTCATCTAACATACACAATTCTATTATAATCGGTTAAGAAATAGCCGAGTTTCGTCTCAAGTAGCCAAACTCTGGAACTTCTTCCAAAAATCATTTAAAAAATATTCGAAGTCTGTCCCAGGTGGCCATATTTCAGAACTTTGCCCAAAAAACATTTTCCAATCTCATTTCCATCAAAAATATTCAGTTCTATCAAAATCGGTTAAGAAATGGCCGAGTTCCGTCCCAGATGGCGTTATTCCAGAACTTTTTCAAATATCATTTTATAATCCAATTTCCATCCAACATTATAATCAGTTCTATTATAATCGATTAAGAAATGGTCGAGTTCAATCCCAGGTGGTCATATTCTAGAGCTTTTTTGAAAAACCATTTTAAATTTCAACTTCTATCCGACATGCCTAGTCCCATCATAATCGATTAGGAATTGACCTAGTTTTGTCTCAAATGGAAATATTTCGGAACTTCTTCTTAATGGATTCTATCCGCTGTACGTCATACAGGAAGATCCCGACTGCGTTTGCGTGACGAAGTCGAACTATACCTTCGTATACTTGTAATGTCGCTACTGAAAAGCTCGAGTTATGAATCGAGATAAATGAAGGACCACATGCTGTATTTGAAGTTCATTTGTGGGTATGATAGCTAAAGAACGATGGTGAGATAGAGAGTCGCATAATTGCAATTTGTCACTGCCACTCTATCAGAATCCCCAAAGGAATAGACGAAAACACGGCATAATGTAATTCGATACTGTATATATTAACTGACATACATCCCAAGTTAGGAGAATTATTTCGAGTATTTCAATACTAAAATGTATTAATTATATTCCTTAACAAATGGTTCTGCTCAAAATGATGTTTTTCCTCAGAATGTCCATCGTTTAAGAATAACAGGAAAATTCGAAAAAGTCGACTTCAACAAATTCTGTACAGTAACTTGAAAGATTTCCTTAATTTTCCTAAGTGCCTAAAACTATATGTTTTAAAACATTTAAATTACTTTTCTATAGAGCATAGATCTTGACTTATACAAAATGTACACGAGGAATCTTGGGACAATTAAATTTACCATAATTCTGTACTGAATGCTTCGAATCACACTGTCATCACTTAACTTGCGTTATTATTAAGTTCGATACATATCTATGAAAATTAGAAGGCAAATATTTAAAAACAATAATTAACATATAGTTGAATTATTTTACTCAAATCGTAATAATGAATAAATAAATTATTACATAATATATGTTTCGTTTAATATGGATTTTAAATATTATTTACACTAACACATTCATATTTAATTAGGATTAGGAAAAACTTCACATTCCTACGCACATACGTGAAGTATATCCTAAAAATTTTCCTAAATTTTTTTTTTGTTTTAGGAAATACTTCCCGTCAATCCAGAATGATATAGCAGCATGGCAATGCCCATTGCACTCCCATCGTCCAGGACACCAACCGCACTTAACAAAGGAATACAGGTGAGGATCACCATCAAAACTATCACTTTTAACTATCATTGGAGTAATAATTTTCTATATCACATCAAAAAAACACCGTTGAATCCAATTAACTGAAAATACATCGTTGTATTTTTAAATTATCTTACAGGATCTCATCATCTCGTTTACGATGTTCTCGGACAGCCTCTCCTTCTGCTGTATAGAGTAATCTCCTTTCATTACAATGCAGCTCAAAAACGTAAAACTGGCATCGTTGCGCTCTTCCGGATAGTATTGTCTATGAGGAGTCAATTTCCTCACTCTATGGAATTGCATCTAAAATACCCTTGTCCTGTTAAAAATTGGCGAGGATAAAAGTTAATTTCTCTAAGCCGTCGTTCGAGCCAACGGTGAAACTTTTAAATCAACTTAGTTGTCCATCACTCAGTAGTACCCTCATCCCATATTTGTTGCCATTCTTTCAGAGTTCTAGATCTGGCCGTTGAAGTAGCTTTCCTTCTTCGAAGATCTGTACTGTGTTGAGAGATATCTCATCGTTCCAATGCTAGAAGATCAACTTAGATCACTCTGGCAACAACAATAACAACGACTTCAGACACTATCCGACATCGATATGCGACCCTCAGTACATCGTATCGCTTTGTGACTAGAATCCTCTTCCGGTACATTATTATCCTCATCGCATCATATTGCGACCCATACTGATCCAGCTATGCTCATAAGCAGTCTTCCCTATCTTGCTTGATCGCCTTATTTTTATTTATCAGCCTGTACTAGTAGATTCTATATCACATGAACTGCGGATAAGCTCACAGCTAGTCAATTTGTAGTCCAGAGTTACTCCAAGTTAATTCGTCGTGTATTTCGTTAGAACTATAATTTTCGGTATCCTTTTTTTGTAAGAACGATCATAATTTCTGTTTTTGGGACTGTCCATTGTAATCCATGTTTGTTCATTCAAGATGCCACCCTCCTCATAGCTTCGTTCGTTGAGTTTATGTCGAGCCAAGTCAATTGGAGATGTGAATATTGCCACTAAATTTTCGGCGTAACCAACCAGAACCTCAATTTCTGGCATATCCAGTTTTAAAAAGTTGACATATAATATGTTCCCAGAGGTCCGCTTCGAGAGAATTGACCCATGCGCTGCTACAGCTGTAATCTACTTTTCTTTTTCCCCACCTGTAGTATTAATAAAAGTATTCGATCACTCAAATAACTTTGTTTCTTTAAAGTGCCTCGAGTATCTCCAATTTGCAGAGTTAGATGCATTCTGTACTTTTAGGTTAACCAGAAAGACTAAAGATCTCGCCTGTTGATGAGCAGTTTCCACTCTTGGTTCGCACTAATTAGCTAGATTTCATTGGTTGAATGAACTATACGGAACCCATGTTTTTTGATTAAGATACCCAACCTATAGTCTTGTCTCAACCAAGGTTTTAGCAGTTTCTCTAAAAGTTTTCCTATCGTATCGAGCATACAAAGAGGTTGTAAGTTATTGGGGAATCAGGATTGCCTCATTTCCCTTTATCGCGAAGTTGCTTAGCACTCCATCTTACATCTTGAAGCGAATACAACCATTAGACATACATTAAATTTGTTCAATAGAAAGTCAGCTTTTAGGAGACTTCCTGTTCTTCATAGTACCAACTGCTATAGTGGCAGTTGTTCTTCTGTAGATTTGGAAATAACTTGAACGGCCTCCGTTTTGCTTAGCTTGTGGGTAACAATATATATTGTGTACTCGAGATCCATGTCTCCGTCCACATCATCACAAATCACCACCCAGGATCGAATCTTACTCGCAAGGAGGGTGATGGTGTTTTTGCAATGCTTTTTGTCTGAACTTTAAAGCATTTTTTGTTAATAACGCTTTTTATAGGCCGAATCGTGTGGATAACATCTCCTGACAAGCTAATGCTTCAGTTTCAAGATACTAGGTGAGTTTTAAAAGCCAATCACTCAGGTACTATCGTTATATCCGATATTTAAAATCCAAAAGCCCGGCCTTCTGTGTTGTTGCCCTATTTAGTACACAAGTTCAACCTTGATGTCATATGCAAAGCCAGCCTCGCTCTTGCACCGTGTTGTCGCAATTCTATTCAATTACAAGGTCAGGAATTAAGTGAAAGTTAGTTGGTCCAGGTTATAACTCAGTCAATCAGTATTGACTTAAATAAAACAAAAGCTGTGTACATACCTATGGAACGGTTATTCACTTTCGTAATCACTTAAAAAAACACTTTAATTTAATAATTAAATTTTTGTATTTTAATCACACACATATTCAAGCCTAATCATGCTTTTAATCATTAACATAAAAGTAAATCATAACAATGACTATTGAAATACTATACAAAAATGTTAGGCAACACGACTTATTATACGTAAATAGTAATACAAACCGAGTTGAACCTATTTATGTACGATTAATGAAAGCACACGCAAAATATGATGATTTATTTTAGTTTTCGAATCGCATGTTTCTTAATTACTTTAATTTTTGTACATAAAATAAAAACGAACAACAACAAAATACAAAAGATCAAAATATGCTAAAAATAAAATTTACCTAAAAACCAAATTAGCTTTTACATTATCTAAATTGAAAATTTAAGCTTTTTTCGTTATTCGCCATAGTTAAAGCACAAACGTTATATGATTTTGACACAGGGACAAAAGCACAACCAACATAATAAATAAAATCGGTTTTGGATAATTATTATTCATCCCATGTAGCAACATAAATTGATTGAACAATAACCTAAACTATATAATGATAGCGTACTCGTATGTCTGTTTATGTGTAAACATTGAAATTTGATATGTAATTAACATTAAAATTAAACATAAATTAAACTTTTTGTTTATTATTAATTTTTTTTTTATAAAGGGTGATCCAATAAGAGCTTCCGAATTTTTTTCGGTTTATGACATTTAATGGTTGAAAATAATTTCTTTTATATGTTGTCCACGACTGGCTCTAATATTGTTTCGAGAACTTCGGCCGATATTCCGTTAATTACACGTGTTATGTTCGCTTCTGCAGTTATTGAGATGGCTCTGGGTCTGCTACCGCTTATGATCTTTGGATCAGAAGGTGTGCAGCGCAAACAGCCGCTCGCCTACAAGGCCCCTTTCGGACACTGGAGGTAAATATGGAGGAAGGTGGGCAGACACATAACTGCCCACATTACATCGAACAAGATGGCGGAAAATTATGTTGTGTAATTATTACTGAAAATGACATATGGAACTTCAAAATCACATCCCACATCTCCGATGGCGATATGATGACTGGAACTTCATATATTTTTTATGTAAACACCCGAAATATAAATGAAAAATAATAAAAACACAATTTTTTGCTTTTAATGTTTTTTATTTAGTTTGAGCTTTGAGCATTTATGGCGCTTTAAATATTGCATGCTATGTGGAAGGCATACTGAATCGGCACCGACAGTACATGTGAATCGAGTTTTTTCCTCAAACTTGTCGTTGATTCTACAATCGGTCCGAATTTCTTCTGATTTGTTAATCCGCTGGGCTTTTTTCTGCTCTTAAGGTACACTTACTCTTGGATTTGTCAATCTTTTCTCTATCTCAGTGACACTAATTGTTCTACCAACGCATGAATAAATTTTTGACAGGCAGCATTTCGGGTTTAATCACTATCATTTACACTTTTATAAATAATAAATGATGGTACAGTGTCGACACATAATATATTGTAAAAAAGAAACCCATCGCCATCGTTTTGTCTGACGTTTGGTTGTAAAATATTATTGCCTGTGATTTGCTCGCTTCACCAACGACTTCTGTATCATAGTGAACAGATGACAACAACAATACTATCTTATTCTTTTTTGGCACATTTATCACCAAAGAAATATAATCTGAAAAGCCAAATACACTTGAATGAACTAATCGGCTGTGATCTGCTAATATTTCTTTTGGAATGCACGTTATATTTTTATGAAGGGTAACAAAAGGCATTCCTGATGCTCTTAATTTTTCAACACCCTCCAAAGTCATGGAAAAATTATCCGCAACAATTGTTTTTACACTCCTTTGCTATTTACTCGTGACTTCGAGCTACACTTTTCCCTTCGTGTTGCGTTTTCCTTCTTGTCCTGAGTCCTTATCGGTATACAAAATTCTTTTCTGGGATAACTGCTGCATGATTCGCAGGCCCACTATACTTTGTTTCACTAGTACAAAAATCAGTATTTTTGGAACAAGTAATAAGTTTGCTGGACGATGCAAAGCGGATGGTAATCAGTAACAATCTCGAAAAGGACAATCAGTTACAAGTAGGTCTGGCCAGACCTATATCCATATAAATCGGTATAGAAATTGAAAATCCGTTATTTCTTATATATTCTCGTGCATAATTTTTTTATTTTTGCATTCGTAATTTTTCGGAGACATGTCAATTGAGAAATTCGTGAAGGTCTCGGCACTATTTGCATGAAAATATTAATTTGAATTTCAAAAACGTCTGGCTAGATCTATTCATTGACAGAAGAGTTAAATAACGGGTCAGTATCATGTAAGCTCGCTCGCGCCGGTTTATAAATTGCGGCGCATTGAAAAGCAGCACTCTTTTTTTGTTGGGTGGCTGCTTCCGCACACTTAGAGTATTCGAACTCGGGACCTCACGCTCCAAATGCCGCTGCTTTAACCACTGTGCCACATGGGCGATCAGCCCATGCAGATGAATTGAAGAGATCATCATATCTGGATCATTTCTGACAGCCAGGGTCCTCTTTGTTCCAATACTGTTTCATCAAAAATTGTTTTGCAACTGATATTTACCTTAAATTGAATAAAGTTAGACTTTACTGGATACCTAATCATGGGTATCAATGGGAATATAATAGCTGATAAATGAGCCCGTTTGAACGGCTTTCGTTTTAGTGAGCCCTGAACCCGCTTTAAGAGTGAGGTGATTAACTCTTAAACGAAAAATTGACTATCACTTTGGTGATCTGTACCAAAAGCGGTGGAATAGCTTTATCTTTTATCGCTTATCCAAATTCTTCTTTCGATCAACTTATCAGCAAAGCTCCCAGTCCATCTTAAACTATGATCAAGGGTCATGATGGACATTCTCACGTGGCATTGCTCCCATTATTCTTCATCATATGTTTCAAATGCAAATTCGGAACATCACAAACTGCGAACCGAGTGGGGAAGAGAAGAAGAAACTGTTGAACACTTCGTGTGCTCTTGTTCTTCATACTCTTCCCATAGACTCCACTGTTTTGGATCACAATTTCTATTTGAGGATCAACAGACAACCTCGACGATACCAGATATTTTGGACTTCATGAAAAGAACAAACACATATCGGAACTGAGGGTGTACGTTTGGAAAGGTATGCCTATTGTCCTATCGAAACTGAGTGACGAGAAAAAAAACTGCGTTAGATCGCAAGATATTGGTGACAAATCACGGGTGCCTTTCTTGATATGATGTAATCATTAAAATAACCTTTCAATAAATCGATGGTTTAGCGATCTTGATTTTTTGGCAATAAAAGTTCATTGATCATTCCTCGCCAGTGGTAGCTTAATGGTTAAGAGAAATTTTCAGCACGCCGCGTCAATTTTATTTGTTGACGAATCCATTCAGGCAAAAATGAGCTTCATCACTGAGCACAATAAAAAACGGATCAATTCACGGTAAAAAACGAATCATTTTGGAACCTTTACAACGCCCATGGGATGACGCATATGAAGGTGAATCGGCTTCAATTATTGAACAAGTATGTACTTGTTCTTCTTTTGTATGCCTACAGTACTTCTTTTGTATGCCTTCAAACCAAAAATCTCTATTCAACATATGCCACAATGTGCCAGGTGAGAGACCTTGAGAACGGTGACGAATAGATTGATTGCCGTCTTGTTTTCGGGTGTTGTTCTCACCTAAGTCTATTGAATATGACAGTTGTCACGCATGAATCTCTATAAGAATCCCAATTATAAAAAGTACCTCCTATTGGTTGACTCTTTATATTTGATCAACAACAAATATTTTCCATCTCCGTATGAGTATGTATATACTGTACATAGATGGTTTATGAAAATATCTAGTCCAAAATCTATGTATATGTTGTAAACCACAATTTGGCTATGATTTTGTACATTAATATAATATTGTGTGTTTCAGCCTCAAATTGTTGTTGTTATAGATCTGAGTTTGATTTAATTTTTCGATATAGTTTGGTTTTTTGCTCGACCGACACATTTGAATGACATATTTTGGTCAACTTTGGTCGGTTAAAAGAGCGATGGTTACACAACAGGTGGCCTGTGAAATGTATATGATGAAACTGATTAAATGTATATTTTGTGTTGAAAGGTCAGTAGGGCAGATTTTAATGAAAAATATGTTTATATACATTTTTACATGAACATAAGACATAATTATTTGTGGTAATATCATATATATATATATATATATATATATATATATATATATATATATATATATATATATATATATATATATATATATAATCTATATATATATATATATATATATATATATATATATATATATATATATATATATATATATATATATATATATATTTATATATATATATATATATATATATATATATATATATATATATATATATATATATAAATATATTTATATATATATATATATATATATATATATATATATATATATATATATATATATATATATATATATATATATTCAGAATTGGCACAGACCAGCAGAATCTGACTTTCTAATTAAAACAAAGCATTGAGATGATCCTAGTGGGTGCTATTGCTGCCCAGTGCTCTGAATGTTAAAGCGAAGAAAAAGCGCGGGTATGCGGTGCAATAAACTATGATTCTTTTAAGGTAGACAAATGCATATAGTAAGAAATTTTAGTAAGAGGTATACCGATAAGACAGTTTAGTGATAACTGGATTGTGGCGGCCAAGCGTTTATAGCAATGTCGCTTTTTGATCCGTCTATTTTGGCTCATTAGAAGCAAATTTTATCAACCGGTAGAGATTGTTCAATAAAAAATTGCGTTACGCACGTGTTCATCACATCCATTGGGAACGTGGAACAATTTTATATGTAAAACTATTCTTTAAATGAAAGCAAATGGTTGAAGTGAAAGTCACTGAATCGTTTATAGAATCCCCAAATCGGCCTTGCAGCGACATTTCTTAGCGGAGCAAATCTTAAGGTAAGTGAAATTTTGTGGAAACAATGCGCTGCTGAAATCGTGTCAGAAGATCACAAACCCATCACAGATTCCCAACAGTAGCCCGGCTGAAGCCACCCATTTCATGAATCAACTTTCATGAACAAAGTCGACAATCACGTCTAACCAAACAATAACAAATCTGGGGTGAAAATCATTTGCGAACAACCTGCAAACATCAAAGTAGCACTTGTGCCTTTTGTGGACTAATCGCCTAATCGGTCATCCACAGCGAGTTCTTGCCAACAAGAATCAGATCAAAAGGAGTTCTTAGGAAAGTAAGCGATACAAAAGCTCTGTTAAGATGATCTCCGTGTCGAAAAAGATACGGATATACACAGCTATCATAATCAACAAAGAACCATGCACTTTCGAAGTAGTTGGATCCGATTACTAAGGTAAGTTCAACAGAATCCGATAGGTACAGATTATGGGTGGTTTTTCGACAACATCCCACTATTAGCTTGGAGAATTCAGCGGGCCGGGCCGACTGTTCAATAATCGTTGGATCCAAACATAGTATACCAATCCGTATACCACTACGACGAGTTCCACTCTCGAAGGGGAACTACAAATGATGTTTAACCAGTGAATTTTATAATCAGTAGTAGACACCGATTGTTCCAGAGATTTAAACACTCTGAATGCTTTTTAAATTCCGTTAGCAACTCATGTGCTGTATATAAGATTTAGAATTAGCTGACGAAATCGAAATAGGAAATGAGCTATACTGATTATACTTTGCCACTGACTATATGCCACTGAGCTATACTGATTATATTAGCTATATCTGATTATACTTTGCCAACTAACATTGATGACGGCTATGAGGAAATTAATTCTGAAAATTCCGATCAGTATACTGCATAGTCAGGTCAAATTTGGTCCAGTACGCCGTTTTCACAGAAGTGCGTGACAAAAATCAGTCAAAACTTGCTTTCATTAGAGAAGTCTTGGGTATGTTTGTAAATAATTGCCGAAACTCATTTATACTTTTTGGTCAAGTGACGATTGATGAACAATTGGTAACATTTCGTAACATAAAATTTTGGGAACATCTGATGTCAAGACGTCATATTTATATAATAAGTAGGTTATACTGGAAAGGTACATGATGAGATCGCCAAGAAAACCCAAGGAGGAAGGGTTGAAAAGGATTTGGCACAGGCATAAATACTGGTAATTTAGGGATGCAAACCAACCCACGGTTCGATCACTGGATTGTGAATAATAAAAACCACTTGCTTGTTTTTCACTATAACTTTTATTAACAATCACCACAATTCACTTTTACAGTACTTTTATTTCACTTTTACTTTTACTATATCACTTTTTCCCAATTTTAATTTATCGCTGTCCCAATTCAAACTGAAACTCTACGCTTTCTGTTCGCGTATGTATACTCATTTTGCCCGCTTCTCGGTCATAGTAAAGAAGTTTCCATTTATTTATTATTCGCCTGTATACTGCGATTCAGCTTGCGGTGTTGAAACTCCAAAATTAGTAAAGGGATGTCCCTTATCTTCGGAAGGAAAAACACGTGGTCGAGGCGATTTATGAAACGGAAATAAAGAAAAAAGTTCAAAACTAAAGTGCAGTGACAGATTTGGATGTTTACACCACGGTAATAGCTATAGTGGTAGTGATCAGTAAATCTTGACTAACAAATGTGACAAGAAGATTGTGTGATGTTTTTTTGTTTTATTTACTTTATTATTTTACTATAAAATCAAAAATGGAAAATTTTATGGTCAAAATCCATAAATATAATATTGTGACGAATCACAGATGTCACCAGTGATAACTAAACAGAATTATAAATTATAGCAGTAGGAGTGACCCTGTAACCAAATGTTTACACATACGAACAGAATAAAAATAAATAATGAAATAGGCGGAGCGAATAAAATACGATGAAAAGAACATTCGCGAAGTGTAGAGATGCAAAATAGTGGAATGTTCTACAAGTATTTGCGTCGTATAAATACGTGTAGACATTTGAGTTACGAATCAGTTCAATTTTGAATTGCGAAGTGAAAATATCGGGAAGTGATAAAAAGTGAAAGTAAAGTGTTGTAATAACAGTAGTGATAATTATTGTGTAAAATAATAGTTAAAATAAATATTTGTAAATTATTTGTGTAATTTTGGTGGGAAATATATTTAGTTGAAATTTAAAGTTTGCGAGTTTATATTCACAATCCAATGATCGAACCGGATAAATAGTTTGCATAACCACTCGGCGAAACCGTGACAAGATAATTAATAACGAATAAGCCAAATGTATTGTTGTTTTTTGTAAATTAATGAATAATTTTTTTTTATTTATTATATTTTATATTACGACTGAGTCTTGTATAAATGGGTAGTTTACATTGCACTATACAATTCATTAGTCGAATTAATCAGATAATTATCCCTATTTCGTCTAACTCCTCCTCAGATTTTTCGCCAGAGTGAATGATTTTGATATTTATCTTCTTGGCACAACACCAGAGTTGGCTTCCATATGTCCATACAGGTGTTAAAATTTGTTTGTATAACAGAAGTTTGTTGTGGATCGCCAGTTCAGATTGTATTCCTAAGAGCCAATACATTTTTTTTTGAATTGTATGTTTAGTTCATCTCTTTTCTTTTTTATGTGTTCTTTCCATTTATAAGTTTAGCATCTATAGTCATGCCGAGATATTTAGTAGTGTTTGCATGCGGTACTGCTATCGAGTTTATCATAATTGGTATATGATTAACTTTAAGATTTGTAAAGTTCACCTGGATTGATTTTGCCTCATTTAATTTAATTCGCCATTTCTTTGTCCAATTACATATCAGGTAAGTAGCCCTCTGTAATTTACTAGTAGAGTCCTTGATGTTATTTAATGTTACAAGTATTGCCGTGTCATCGGCGAAAGTCGCCAATGTTGCTTCAGTAGTTGGTATATCTCTTGTATATAGGAGATAAAGGATTGGTCCAAGAACACTCCCTTGTGGTACTCCTGCTGTTATTCTTTTTAATTGGGAGTATTCATTATCATATCTGACTCGTAAGAGCCTCTCTGATATGCATGATTCTAAAATTTGAAAAAATTGCTCCGGATGAAGTATAAATTCTAGCCCCTGGTGCCATACTTTGTCAAATGCTTGCGTTACATCAAAGAATACGGTTGAGCATATTTGTTTTTTTTCAAGTGATTTCTCGATTACATCAGTAATTCGATGTACTTGTTCTATCGAACATCTATCTTCAAACTGATGTGTGAGGATGAGATTCCTTTCTTCGATAATTGGTTTTAATCTTTTAAGAAGAACATTTTCGATAATATTGGTAGCAGAGAAATTGGCCTATAAGAAGCTTTCTGCAACTTACCATTGTCTTGGTACATATATTAGTCGAAATGCTGTATTAATTATATGCACTAGGTTCTTCTTTCTCTGGTAACGCTTTTACTATCTGACGCGTTATAAGATAATACCCTAGAGCCTTATGCACATTCAGATTATTCTTGATTTCCCAATTAATTTCTTTCAATGTTACAGGTATAATTTTGTTTTCATCCTGTTTATATATCGAAGTAATATTTTCCTCTTCTGTTTGTTGGGGGTAAGGCTGGAATATTACTTCAAGGTGATTTGCAAATAAATCTGTTTTTTAGCATTTCCAGCCCAATTTTTTTTGTTTGTAATTGGAGGAACTTGAAGTTTGGCCCTTTTAAGGTTTTTAGTTGCTTTCCATTATGAATAATCAGTTCGTTTTTGCCCAGTTACAGTGGTAAGGTATTTATTAACTGACTGATTTTTAATGTCTTTTAAGAGGTATTTTAATTTGCTGCACAAATGGATATTTTTACCACTTCTTTCGTGCTTATCTTTAATTTTTAAGAAGTTCTCTCACTTCTTCTAGATAGCTAACGACGCGTATACGACGCGTATAGTCATTTCCTGGCTATAGTTTGGAGTACTTTCCCGCGCAGCACTTGGATATCATGGATGAGGTTATCTCTAGTTCGTCCTCTATTTGGACAGGTCCTTGTATTGGGTTCTGCAGACTTATTCTCTCTGTTAACTGAGTTTGGATTAGATCTCAATTGGTTTTGAAGTTTTTTGATAGTTTGTTAATTTCGCATTGCTCTCTTTGATAATCATTGTAATCATAATAACTGGTGAATGATCTGATGAAAGACTTTCACTGTGCTCTATATGGATTATCTGAAATTCCTCTTGTAATAAAGAAGTCTTTAAGATCTGGAGTTTTGCTAATATCCGTAGGCCAATAGGTTGGTGCACTGCCTGAGTGGCACTCGCATTTTAGTTGATTGCCTGCTGCGAACAGTTCTTTTCCTTCAACAGTCGTTAACCGTGATCCCCAATATGTATTTTTTCCGTTCTAGTCACCTCCAAATATTTCTTGTGTTTATAGTTCGATTTTATCTTTTTTTTTAATCTAGTTTGTGATTTCATTTCTTCTAGTGTTTTCTGCAGACTCTATTCCTGCGTAATAAGTGTTTCGTTGATGTTCTTTATGCTTTAAAGTATATCCTGTAGAACGAATTCCACTTTAAACTGTTTCTGATCTCTCTGCTGGACTATCTGTGCATAAGTAACGTTTCCGTTTACTCGCTCTCTTTGGATGTTACGTGCTGTCGGTTTTGGTTCCGTGTTTTTTTATGGGTTGTATATTTCTTATTTTTCAATTTATGAAGTTCTACCGCAACTTCACATGATCTGTAGTTGGCGGGATACTGGCCTTTACAATGACACTTCGGGGAACTGTACATACGTTTCTTGCAAATTCACGGTGACAATACTCTTGTGTATGATCTTGTCTATGATCTTATAATCTTGGCAGTTTTTACATTGAGGTAGTAGTGAGTGACCTTTCTCGGTGTTTCTATTTTAACCCTGAGGTTGAGGATAGCCTTAATATAAAAAATATTTTCTATTTGTACTTGGTTGTCGAAGGTTAGCAAGAAAGGGACCTCTTCTCGTGATTTCAGCATTTCCGTCTCTGTTTTCTCGTCTTTCTTTTCTGATAATGTTGACTGATTTTTTTTTAGACCTTTGTTTTGCAGGTCCTCAATAATTTAATCTTTTGAGCATGTAGGATGGAGACTTCTTGCCATGACTTTAATTGATCGATCGTTTTTATCTTCGTTAGGCTAGAGCTTTGTAGTCTGCGGCCTCCATTGTATTTACTTTCCTGAGGTTATAGGAGTACAAATTGAAAATTCGGGATTTTTTCTATTTTTGAACGTTTATTCTGAAAAAATGGTAACAACTGAATTATTCAAAGTATTGTCCATTGCTAGTCACAACTTTTTTCCATCTTTCTGGCAATTTACGGATACCGTCGCGAAAAAATTCGGCCGGCTTGGCTGCTATCCAGTCATCGACCCATTTTTGGGCTTCTTCGTAAGAATGGAAGCGCTGGTCAGCTAGGCCATGTGTCATCGATCGGAAAAGATGGTAATCGGAAGGAGCAATGTCTGGGCTATACGGCGGCTGGGGTAAGACTTCCCATTTCAGCGTTTGTAGGTATGTTTTGACCGGCGCTGCAACATGTGGCCGAGCGTTGTCATGTTGCAAAATTACTTTGTCGTGTCTTTGCTCGTATTGTGGCCGTTTTTCTTTGAGTGCGCGGATCAAACGCATCAATTGAGTTCGGTATAGTGCTCCTGTGATGGTTTCGTTCGATTTCAATAGCTCATAATACACCACACCCAGCTGGTCCCACCAAATACAGAGCATGAGCTTGGCGCCGTGAATATTTGGTTTGGCCGTCGATGATGATGCATGGCCGGGGTAACCATATGATTTTTTGCGCTTCGGGTTATCGTAATGGATCCACTTTTCATCACCAGTGACAATGCGATGCAAAAAACCCTTCCGTTTTTGCCGTTCGAGCAGCAGTTCGCATGCAAAAAAACGGCGCTCGTCGTCTCTCGGCTTCAGCTCATACGGCACCCAATGTCCTTGCTTTTGGATCATTCCGAGGGCTTTTATACGATGGGAAATGGCTTGTTGTGTCACTCCTAATGAATCTGCGAGCTCTTGTTGAGTTTGACACGAGTCTTCATTGAGTATTGCCTCCAATTCAGCATTCTCAAACTTTTTCACTTGGCCCGGCCGCTCTTTGTCCTCAACGTCAAAATCAACACTTCTAAACCGCACAAACCATCTCTCGCACGTTGAAACCGATGGAACATGACTCGGATAAGTCTCGGAGACCAATCGATGTGCTTCAGCAGCACTTTTCTTCAAATTAAAGAAGTAAATTAAAACTTCCCGCAAATGCTGTTTTGTTGGCACGAAACTCGACATATTGAGAGCTCAAAAAAACTATGAATTTGACACTGCGACAAATTGACACATACTGAAAATTAAAGCTATAAGACGTAGCTTTGACATGAACATAGTCACAGTACTGCCTGATGCGTATAGCGTTAGTAACGCCATCTGTTATCAATCTCGCATTTTCAATTTGTACTCCAATATTATTGAGTGATATTTCTTTGTAGTCATTTCGTACCACTTCTTTCATTAGTTTTTGAATACTGTCGTGATTTGTTATTCCTAGAATATTGATCGGTGGTGGAACCTATTTCTTTTTTCCATTGGCACTTTTGATGTGGGTTTGGATTGGTTCAATTTCTGGTGACGATTCAGCTTTTCTCTTGCTTAGGTTGGTTTCTTTTCTTGGTTTCTTATTTACTCTCTTGGATTACTGTAGTATCCAGTTGGTTTCTCTTCCAAGCTCGTCTTCATCAGTGTGACATTCGTCTTGATCTAAGGCCAGTACTTGGTTGCTCACCAATTCTTTTAGCATAAACTTGTCTTTCTTTAGTACGTCAACATCATTGGTCAGCTGCACAATTAATTTTTCCATTCGGTCAAATTTGTTTATTATCTCCGCGTTGTTCATAATATCTGCTTGAGCACTGTAGATGGTTTTAGTAGTTAACTTGTTAAATTCACATAGCAATGTAGTGCGCTCTGCCAGTGGAGTTGATGGAGGTGTTCTAGGAAGTGCAGTACTTCTTTCACAAAAGGGTCATTCATTTGTCGTTTTTTCTCCATACCCAAAATTTATGTCATTATCACTTCATAATCTACGCCACTACACTTTTAAAATTATATGCACACAACAATAATGTTTTTTATTAGCACTTCAATTTTTTAAATCTAAAACACTGCACTTTTCAATTAAAAATAAAATTATTTAACTATAGTGTTCGAGAAATACATCTGCTCGTATTGAATGCTCATCATACTTATAATGAATAAATGTTACTGAAAAATGAAACAGAACACATTTTGAGTCATAAACTACTCAAAAATAAAAATTGGAGACAAGTAAATCCATTTTTTAACTGGGGGACCAAAGTGACCCCACTCGATCTTTTGGGTTCTTAAATTAGCTCGGTGCCTGGGCCCGCATAATTTTGGAATACAGAACTTTTCCGATATCCATTTGAAATTCTGTTGAATATACTTCAGGATTATGGTAAAAAACCTGTATAGGATCACCCTAACTGGTTGGCTCGTAATCATATCAAATCATGTAACCGAAAATTTTAATGACTTCATTAAACACGAAACCAAAAAAAAACATCAAAATTTGAATACCGATAAATAATCCTATAAAAAAACCTAAATTCTCGATTATTTTGGTTTTAAACGCCCCTCATAGTTTATGTAAACTAGGGACGGAATAGTTTAACAAAATAAAATCATTCATTCAACCATAAAATTTTACAACAAAACAATATAATTAGAAATTTTCCTTATCAATATTTTCGATTGTTTTGCTCCTCAAAATTCTTTATGTCAATTCATCAAATGCCATAAAAAAATTTGGAAACACTAAAAGTTACATAGTTTCCCATTGTAAATAATTGTCTATATATTGATTCATGGTTATTACTATTGTTTTTTTTTGTTTTTTAAACTTTATTCAAATTTCAATATTAGATCAATACTGAAATTGATTTTTATTATATGCGCTTTTGTTGTCAAAATACAACAACTAAAACGATTTCGATTGCTCCAACGAACACATAAACTTCGATATGTACGTATGTATGTTTTATTATAATGCCAAAGCTTTCTTTATTCGATAAACAACAACAAAAAACCAACTAAACCTACATGATATGTATATAGGAGCAAAAGCTCCGATTACAACAACAACAACAGAATAACAATAATAATTTATTATTATTCTAACTATTTTTTATATTTAGGATTTTGTTTGCTTTTTTTTTTTTGATAAATTAAGTTTTCTCTTCAATCATCCATAAAAATAATAAAAACATCGAACAGAAATAAAAAAATTGGAAAACTGTTTGCCATATACCATTGTATTGTGAACGTATGCGTATTTCGAGTGGAATTTCAATTTGACAACAACAACAACAACCACGACTACAATGACGACGACGAGGAAAATTACACGATTTTTTTTTATTGTTTTGTGTCATTTTATTTTCGATATGACGGTTTAGGTTTTTGTGTGTTGATTATTTTTTGCGTGATTAACTTTTTCCATGCTTGTCGGTGGGTTGATTGAATGGATGATTGTTTTTATTTTGTATTCTATACTTTGAAGAGGATTAGGTGTGTATATGTGTATACAGTGCATATATATGTACGTATATAATGTTTTAACTTGCGGGAATAGTGGACATATGCGTGGGTATGTGTTAAGAAATCAAAAAATATGTTCAATACATTTAATAGGTAGATAAATCACACTGTTATGGCGCCAAAAATGTGGTTTCTGTTTATTGGGATTGTGGTATCGCTAATCCAAATCATAGATAGACATATTACAAAAACCACGTAAATGTTGAAGAAGAACTTGCGTCATAGCGATATACTATAGGATGACAGTATTTACTGGCCTTAATAGGATTGCTATAAATGCTGGGCACAAAGCCCTGTGGATGGGGGCATTCACGTTTCGTAACCATTAGGAACGGAACATGAGACCCATAGAATACCACCACAGTATCCATAGCTTGTCATAGGAGGCGACTTAATCTGATTGGATCGCTGGGCTGACGACCCGCATCCGTAAAAAAACCTGTTAAAAATGTCAACAAACGAAATAAAAACGGAAACCGCCAAAAAAATAATATCCTCCCGCTTAAGAACCCGCAAGCGAAATTAAGGATCGGCACGTGGAACGGCCTTATCACATGTATGAAAGAGTATCGGTTGGAACTCGTAGCGCTCCAAGAAACTCGATCGCTTAAAAGTGAAGACCATGTGTCCCAGGGCTATACGTTGCTACACAGTGGAGATGACCTCGGAAATATTAGATTTGAATTCCTCATTGGGCCACAGGTAAATTAGGCTGGACTGGACTTTCAAGCAGTCGATAATTGAATGTGTATGACTCGCTTGCAGATATAAAGACTGATAGAGAGAACTAAAGACTCATTTGCAATAATCTGGATAATCTGATGGGCACGATGTCAGATTGGTAATTAATGACTCTAACGCTAGAGCTTGCAGAAATCAAACCGACCTATGCGATAAAAAAGGTCCGTACTTCAAACACAGAATTGCGACCGAAAATGGGGAAAAAATGATGTACTTTGCGATCGCTTAAGATCTCAAAGTGGCAAGTACATTCTTTCCTCATACAAAACATCCTTTTGAAAACATGGCCACATCCACGTAAAACATCCCGAAACCCAATGTATTGAATTCTAAAGGGTGCTCGGGTTGTCCAAGACGAAACATCGCATTGGTCGTCAACAAAATTCGTAGGCAGTGATCATTATCTGGTTGCTTCAAAGCTACGATGGAAATTTTCGTACAAGTCAGGGAGAACAGGAGAATATACAACGCGACTTTCCTGTGAAGGTCTGATAAATGGAGAAACGCAACAAAAATAGCAAAATCTTGGCAGCAAAAGCATTATGCGATCCAATTACCAATCTGATCCTGTGAACAGTGTCTGGAAAGTATTGAAAACCTCGGTTGTCGATGCTGCCCTGTGTAGTCTCGGTATAGTGGCAACTAAGCCCAAAAATGATTGTTTAGATGAGGAGTGTCGTCTTGCTGTTGAGCAACGCAATATAGCCTATAATGAAGCGCAGACTCGGTTTACAATTGCAAGGAAAAACAAAGCAGTTCTTGCTAGGAGGACAGCTAAAAGAATTTGTAGACTGAAGAAGCGAGAATGGTGGAAGGCTAAGGTGCCATTCGGAACCGCAGAATGTAAACCTTTTTGTTAACGTCGATGCGGTACTCGATACATGGCGTGAACATTTTTCTGATTTACTTAATGTTGCACATGTATCACAAGCTGTATTTGAATACTCTCAAACACAGACCGCAGAGATATTCATTGAGGATCCATCCTATGAGGAATTCACAATGGCCATGCAGAGACTAAAGAAATATCGTTCACCAGGAGTTGATTGCATTAATTCAGAGCTCTTGATATTTGAAGGGTTAAATTTGAGGAACTGTCTTTTCGACCTTGTTCCTCAATATGGTAAAATAAAGTGCTACCTGAAGAATGGAAAGTGGACGCGTTATGCCCAATTTTCAAATAAAAGGGTGATCGCTTGAAGTGCGAGAATTATCGCGGTATAGCTCTCCTTTGCACAGCATACAAGTTACTATCATATATCATCTTGGAAAGAATTACCCCTCCGGTGGAGGAAAATGTCGGTGACTACCAAAGATCAGTCACTGATCAAATTTTTTCGCTATGGATGAATCTTTTCCAGTATTACGAAACATCTCGCGATGTAAACCAGGTATTCCTAGATTTCAAGTTAGTCTATAACTCGATTAACCAAGAGAGGCAATCGAAGGACAGCGAGTACGCTGGCTCGGTCATGTTCTGCGTGCGGATCCGAACCGAATAATACAGCGATCTTTGAAGGGTGAGCCACCTTTCAGTAATCGAAGAGTTCACTGTCGGCGAAGATTACTCTTCTGGTTGCTTGCAACAGTATGAAGAGCTAGCTCGCGATAGCAATCGTTGGAGTCAGATTGTTGACACGGTACGGGCCACTAATGGTCTGTAAAGCCTTTAAAAAAAATATATTTTTAAAATTAAGTTTTCTTCTAATCATCAATTAAATTTCAGTCCTGTTACAGCGGTGCCTAAGCTGAGTATGATGATACCACCTCCAGTTCACTTACAACCCACGTTTCCCATATCGTTAGCACCATTAATGATTGGAAACCCAGTTGCAATGAATTATCAAGGTACTACTCCACATAATCCTATACATTTGGACTTAGCCGCTCATCGCTCGCACGAGAGGTGCAACACTGGAATCTGTCTTTTGGCGGTTCTGTAAGTGGTATATCCGAACATAAGTTCTTCTTTCGAAAAGAATTATTGGCCGAGACACATGGCATTTTCTTCGATCATTTGGTGTATGATCTGGGTTTTTTATTGCAGGGTATTGTTTTAGAGCATTACTATATTTTGTTGAAACGAAGCCCTAAAGGTTCATAGAATCATCTAAATGATGGTTTTATTCATCGTTTTCAGGACTGTCGTTCAGACAGCGATATGTAGAATTAGTGGCGGGAAAATTATTCCAGTCCATATCCAGTATGGTAAATATATGTGCGGCTATTGAAGAAGCATGGAAAGCCATGGGATATAATCCCAAGCTTACTATGGGACCCGGCTCCTCTCGAAGTATCCATGAGCTAAATAACCCTGCAACTGTCCACCATTCTCAGTTAAATTATCCAACTCCACCATAAAATGTTCCTCAGACTTTGGATGCTTATATAATAGAAAGTCGCTTAGTTCTCAACCTGTTGCTCTGGAACTCTATTCGAATTACCCATCTAATATGAATTAACTTCTTATTGCTGGCGATGCGGTTATTCTTAACCAGGAGATTACAAGAATCGAATAACACTAATCTAGTAACAGTGAATACGACGTTAAGTGATTTTATACATGACCTTACGATCCTGTTAGAAGTTCTAAAGACAGATCCGAAGCCCCCCGATCAAGATATGAAGCGATTTGTTCTTGACAATGCACTAACCGCGATAGATACCGAGATAATTCTCGCATTTCAAACGATCACCTTTCTTGAATATTTGGCATAACACGGCCACTTACCATTCTTTAGCCATAACTTCATTTCACCATATCGATTGGTAAAAGGTCGAAAAGACATAGTTCCACAAAGTTAGCTCACCGAATATCAAGAGTTCTGTATTAATGCAATCAAGTCCAGATCTCCAGATCCTCATAGGATGGATCCTCAATGACCATCTCTGGAT
Source organism: Tipula lateralis (assembly GCA_963932295.1). Taxonomy (NCBI): domain Eukaryota; kingdom Metazoa; phylum Arthropoda; class Insecta; order Diptera; family Tipulidae; genus Tipula; species Tipula lateralis. Next base: position 160,995,527 of record OZ010737.1, read on the forward strand.
ATTTTGGTGGTATTCTATGGGTTTGTTACGAAAGATTTATGAAACACGGATGCTCCCACCAACAGGACCTGTGTAGTTTAGATTTTTTTTGTCGACTTTTACAGGCCTTAATAGGCCCGTACCGTGTCAACAATCTGACTCCATCGGTTTCGATCACGAGCCAGCTCTTCATATTGTTGCAAGCAACCAGAAGATGCCAGATCGCTCTCTACACCGTGGAGCCATCGTCGCCAAAACGACCTCTTCGCCTACTGAAAGGCGATTCTCCCTTCAAAGATCGCTGTATCATTCGGTTCGGATCAGCACGCAGAACGTGACCGAGCCAGCGTACTCGCTGTCCTTTGATTTCATGCACGATATCAGGAATTTGTATTAAATTCCTGATCTCGTGATTGAATAGAACTCGGTATGTACCATCAACGCCGCGTTTTGGGCCATATATCACACACATGATTCTTCTTTCGAATGTTAGAAGCCATCTTTCGTACTCATCCGTCAAGGTCCAACTGTCACATCCATATATGACAACGGGTCTGATCAACACTCTGTACAGCTTCAGCTTATTCGCATTTGCAAGATATTTTGATTTCAGCAGTGGAAGTAGAGGATATAAAGCCCGATTGCCAGCGGCAAGCCGAACTTTGATATCCTCTCCCACACTATTATCGTGAGTAATGAAAGATCCAAGATACTTGAATCTCATCACTCCTTCAAACGTGTGGTTACCACTACTGAAATCACTTGCGTCTTGGTCTCGAAAAACAGAGATCAGATATTTGGTTTTAGACTCGTTGATTTTGAGGCCAACGGAAGCTGAACACTATTCCAGTGGATCAAGTATCTCTTTCACTCCGTTGCCATTTAATCCAATCACACAGATATCATCTGCATAAGCAAGAAGTTGATTGGATTGTCGGAATAAGATGTTGTCCTGAGGTGTTTCACTTTTACGAAGGATGTATTCCAACATAAGATTAAAGTGTATCGGGGACAGCGCATCTCCTTGTCGAACACCGGAATTGATTGCAAAAATTCTCGATAGCCTGCTCTTAACTTTAACCCAGCATTGTGACTGCGTTACTGTCATTTTACACAGATGTACATATTTTTTCGGTATTCCTAAATATTCAAGCGCATACTATAATCTCTCTCGGTTGATCGAGTTATAGGCTTGCTTGAAATCTAGGAACACCTGGTGTACATCGCGAGATGTTTCGTAGTACTTGGAAAGAATCATAGTAGTTTAGATAAACCATCCTTAAAGTTCCCGATTTGATTTATTAACTATATAACGATATGGGATTCATTTAAGGGTTATTAATTGATCTAGACAATCTTATTTATTTATAGAATTTTGCGAAACATAATTTCGTCTCATTTCACAACGATTGATTTTGATTTATTTAATTAAACAATTATTGATTTAGTTTTAAATATTTGAATTTCTTCGAAACTTAGTTACTACACGAATTAAGCAAATTATAATTTAAGGTGTGTAGGCGAAAATTATTAAAATAAATGAATTAACGTGAAAGTAAATAATTTTATTGTTGTGCTTTCAGAAAAACAACTATTCTTAAGCGTAGGAATATGTTTAGATGCTACCAAAACCAAAGTGTTCGACATGTGACTATCGAATATTCCATTTATACGTTTTCGGCGTGTTGTAGTTTCAAATGCACGTGATCACGAAGATAGAGGTTTTTCTGTCACTCTATGAACCATTTTCTTCTTGTACCCAGAGTGAAAAGGAAATCAACTTTGATCACGAACCAAAAACAAAAAGAGGTTAGTTTGGCTATTCCTATAGAAGTGGTTATGATGCAGAATGTAAAAAATTAGAGTGGAAACCAAAATAGTAAAAAAGGACATCCGTTCGACTACAGGAGGAGGTGTATCTGCTTCGAAGTGGTTTAACTTTATTGTATTTGTTCAAGATATCGTAGCTAACTGTTCTATAATAGTAAACTTTTTTTCTTGATTTCATTACTGGTTCTTGATGGAGTTCTCGCCTTTTAGCAGTTACTTCGAGTCCAGCCCGTTTAACTATTACCATTAAATTCACAGGCAGAGCTGGAAGAAAAGGTAGTAGTAATGGCAATTACAAAGGAACCACATATATTTTTAAATCTATTCAACAAGATTTCTACTTACAATAAAATCAAATGTACGGTTGCATATTGTTTACGGTTTATCAACAAATGCAAACAGAAAAAAATAAGCAATGGAGAGCTAACTTGTAACGAACTTAAGAATGCAGATATAACAATTATAAAATTAACCCAAGAGCAGGATTTCGGAAGGGAAATTACCAGCATATCTAAGGAAAAAAAGCTAGATAAAAATAGTAAGCTAGCGTCTCTTAATCCATATCTCGATGACAATGGCCTGCTACGTGTGATGGGACGTATTCAAAACTCTAATCTGCCGATGGCCAGCAAACCACCTATAATCTTAAATAAAAACAACATAATTACGCAGCGGATAATTGAGGATACTCATAAAAGCAGTTTACATAGTGGCACACAACTTACAATGGCAATTCTGAGGCAAAAATATTGGATCATTGATGGCAAACGAGCTGTAGCACAAGTGATACGAAGATGCGTTATATGTTTTCGGCACAACAAAAAGAACATGGAACAACTAATGGGCAGTTTACCATCATCAAGAGTGAGGCCGGGAAGACCGTTCTCTAAAACGGGAATTGACTATGCAGGCCCTATTGAACTTAAAACTTCCCCAGGTAGAGGCAACAAATCCTACAAGGGATACATAGCTCTTTTTGTTTGCATGGTGACAAAATCATTCCATATTGAGATAGTGAGCAGTCTCGCAACAGAGGTATTCATAGCAGCATACAAAAGGTTTATCTCCAGGCGCAGTCTTTGTACAGATATATTCTCGGACAATGGAACCTATTTTATTGGCGCAAATTCTGTAATGAAAAAGACATACCGTGCAGCTATGACAACACTACCTGACGACATAGCTGCCCTGTTAGCTAATGATGGGACAACCTGGCACTTTATTCCTCCACACACTTCACACTTTGGTGGAATTTGGGAAACAGGAATAAAATCCGTAAAACATCATCTTAAGAGAGTGATAGGAGAATCAACTCTAACATTCAAAGAGTTAAATACTCTCACCACGCAAATCGAAGCCGTCCTCAATTCTCGTCCACTAACTCCACTAACCAACGATGCATCGATACAACAGTGCTAACACCAGGACATTTTCTGATTGGTGATTCACTAAAAGCTATGCCAAAGGCAATAATTAATAACATGGGGCTAAGAACAAGATGGCACTTGGTCGAAAAGATGGTGCAAGATTTTTGGAAACGATGGTCATCAGAACATCTTCACGAACTTCAACAACGCAGTAAGTGGAAAACCGCCCAGCCAAATTTAGCAACAAATGATCTGGTATAATTAAAAGACGACCAACTACCTGCTACAAGATGGAAACTAGGACGAGTTCTTGACACTAATGCCGGGAAGGATAATTTAGTGCGAATCGTGACAGTTAAATGTAAGGATGCCACGTACAAACGGCCAATAACAAAACCATGTAAACTACCAATTATTGATGATTCATCACCTAATCCGTCCATTGTATCAATGATCGATTCCACAAGGGCTAGTACAACTAATTCCATCGAGAACAAACCATTGCCTAGACAACAACCTCACCGCCGAGTCAAAACCACGGGTCAGATGAATCACCTAGCAATAGCTATTCTCTCAGTGTGCTGTCTTTGTGGACTCGTGAGCAGTAACATTGAGATTTAACCGTTCAACCAATCAACAGGAATATATTTTGAAAAATTAGGTAAATTAGAAATTATTGCTATGGAGTGGACTCTGGCAATTCAATACGACATGAGCAGCTATTGGGATGAAATCGAAAACTACAAGATAGCTCACAATGAAATACAAGCCGCTTGCAATGAGTTATCCGGTTTCCATTGCAACATTCTAGAACAGCTAAATTGGAAGTTCAGGAATCTGGCTGCTGATAATGAATTGCCACTAGGCAGTAACAAGGAAAAACAACGCATTAAACGAGGCCTTAGAGATTCAACAGGCATCGTATTGGGGGACATATTCGGGATTCTAACTCAACGTGAAGCCAGTGAATATGAAGCTCGGTTTGAGAGACTTAATAACAATGAGCATGAACTATTGTATTTGATAAAGAATCAAACAACCTTGATCGACAACACGGTCAAAATGGTGAAACACAACACCAACCTCACAGCCACATCAATAAACAACTTGATACGGAGGCAAAACCAGTAACGAGAAGAAATGACACAACTTCAAGAATATCGAACATATGAGGATAGGGTTCGCTCATTATTAGTTGGCTTTCTCGAATTAAGCCTGGTGTTAAATAACCTAGAGGATACACAACAAGGCTTACTTGATTTGATCTATGATGCGCATCATGGGAAAATACACCCCTCGATTCTTGCACCAAGTCAGCTAGAGGAGCAGTTGCAATTGATTCGACAGATCATGAAAATTCGCAGTAGGGTAACGCAACGAGGTATTATTATAGAAATTACTTTACCACTCTCATTCACGTGGGACTACACACTGTTGTCAGTAGTACCTGTTCCAACTATTCAGCATGATAATTATCAGTCACACATTGTAACCTCAACCGAATATCTCGCCATAGATGATCATAGAGAACATTTCGCAACACTGACCAGAGATGACGTAAGCCGTTGTCAAATTTTCAAACCAACTCAATTTCTATGTGAAATTTCACCAATTAGAAGCACATTATACAGCCAAGGGTTATGAGAATTAGCTATATTACAACGAAACAAAAACCTCAACACTATGTGCCGCAGCGAGACTTTGAATGCAACCAACCATTGGATAAAGCTTCACCAGCCGAATCAATGGAAATATGTAGTACCATACGAAAGTACGGTCGATGTAATCTGCAAGCATGTTATCCAACCATACAACTTCAAAGGTTCTGGCCTCATAAAAATTAATCCCGGCTGTATGTTAAGAGATGCCGAATCATTAATCATAGCTGCTGATGCAACTCGTAACAATTTGACAAGACAATTTTACAACTCACATGGGGTATTATTTGGAGGCTCTCATCTAAAGGATTTAACCTCACACATTGTGAATACTATAAAGGTATTATACAACACTCGCTCGAAACAATTTCCACGCCATCAACCGACGACATCGAAAACCAAATTGCAACACTGAAGAAATCCGAAGATAACATATCAGATAAAGGCTTTCATCATATTCATCACTATAGTATGATTCACATACTATTCTGGGGCGCATTGATAATTGGATTAATATGGATAATAAGACGCTTACGCAGAAAGGTTACGTCGAAAACGGAGCCGCCCTCCCCCCTACCGGGGCTGAGAATGAGTACGGTCTAATAAATAATTACCATAACAACTCTTTTAGCTCTAAGAGACCAAAAGCTGGCCCGGGAATATGTTAAGACGAGCTCAACAGTAATTTATACAAAAACTACAACGATTAATAATGTATTACTTATCAGCATTATAACTCTAAAATTGCATTTATAAAATGCACTTATCGCATTTATATTATTTATCTTCATTTCTTTTATCTTACATTACTATAAGAACTGTACCATAGTCAGTTTCTGCTGTATAGACAATTTTGCTGTATATAAACAGTGAAATTTATAAAATAAAAACCAGATAACAATTAAAACACCAACCTAATTGTTCTCTTACTCGATATAATAAACTTGGCCTCACCCGTAGTAACCAAGTTAATTATTAATTCATAACATCTTGTATATTCAGAAATAGTGGTCCAAGCCCCCACCAGAGGTAAGCACACTATTCCCTGAATAAATAATTTCTTGTGAATCTACACATTCCAATGTTTTTGAGAATTTAAAGACATGATCTGAAAGATTTGCATTCCAAAACAGTGCAGAACACATTTCTTGCAACACTTCATCTGTCCGATAATGAGTTCAAAATCTTAAAATTACAACGATCAGTTTTTCTGTTCTGCCATAATTCGAAGATTGGATTAAAGGAATAATTTATTTTGCTAAAATAATAATGAATCGGGCCAATAATGACCAATAATGACCCATTCAATCATGAATTAAGATAATACATTGTTCTCGGTAGTTGACCGAATTAGTAGTGTTTACTAGAAACAAATTTATTCACAGACTTATTCACATACCCTGTTTTTACATAATTATTGAAAACTACATACCCCAGCTTCATAGAATTCAGGTAACCAAATAATTTGTGTTTTGTAAAAATTATAACATAGTATCGGTTGAATGCTTCTTGAGTATTCAATCTTCTTATAGAATCAAAATATTCGGAGCTTGAACTTCCAGGATAAATTCATATTTCACATAAAACGTATTTAAAAAAATAATCTATTGGCATCCATTTCGGTTCTCAAGCTTGCGTTGAAGATTAGCCTTAAGACGGGAGATAGTTTCATGTGACCCTCTAAAAATTAGGTTCGATTTAAATTCACGATCAGGTATGATTGCCAAGAGTGCCATCGCTAAAAATTCAAACCTTAAAAATTATTAACAAAAATTGATTGGAAACATTTAAACTGAATGAACACAGATAATGGGTCAATCAATTTCATTAAACTAATGAATTGACTAAAAATGTGATATTGCTTATAATAGAAATAATTGTATTTTGAAAGACAAAAAAAAATTATTATGTAGCTGAATAGCTAAAGACAATGTGAATTATGTTCAACAAAAGATGCAACCAGGTGGAAAAAGGTAAATTCCATAGAAAAGGTAAATAATTGTGTGTTTGACGACAAAGTTGATATATAACAAACAGGTACATATATCAACAGGTAAACTGTAATTTACTTTTATATAGAAGAAAAAACTCAATTTCAAGCTACTTACCTATACTGACTATATGGGAGGCACTAATACAAAACTTGAAGAACATGTCACAAAAAACGTTCTTTTGTTGTTTTATTTTTCAATTGATTTGCTTGAAATAAAATTATAAATATGTTTCATCCTCAAGCGAGTATCAGACCCGATAGGATCTTCGATTCTCTCAAGTTGAGACAAAGCCCCAAAATAATTGCATTTATTTATGAATGCTCAATGTGTAAATTATTGACTTAGGGTTTTTTTTATCTCAACAATCTGTTTCGAGGCTCGAGGCACTTCCTACTCTTTCGCGGTTCGCTTATTTACGTCCTTACTTTACGCCATTACAGCCAAATCGAAGACGTACGGTCCAATTTTACGTAGAACCATCTGCACATTGCATAGCTCCATGCCAGCCTATAGTACTGACATGGAAGATGGGTCGGCCCATGAATTCTGCACTCCAGCAGGGGGTCATAGATGTGTTCATTTACACCATCGATCGTAATCGTATGGTGAAAATCCCGTTTTGCATCCTACCCATATCGGGATTCGAACCCGGTATCTCCCACTCCAACTGCCGCACCTTTAACCACTGCGCACCTGGGCGGTGACTAAAGGTTAATGTTCATTGAAAATATGAGGAGGCGCTAAAACAAAGCTATGGAGCGAATTCTATGTTTTGTTCAAACGATGGAAGACTGAATTTACGGATAATACGAGACAGCAACTGTTAATTTTTAACTGGCAGAAGCCAAACTGCCCATATATGATTTAAGTTTTATCAATTTGTTACCGAAACCCGTATAGGAAGTCAGCATCATCGGGTCATTACAAAAGCTACAGTGGGAATCTTTTTAAAAATATGAAAGGGCCAAGGGAATATTTAAAATGATTGAACTATATAACTGTGATGGCTTCAAACCAAACGAATGTTGGTAAAATCAACACTCTGTATGGTTAACATAAGAACTAAAACATTCTTGATTCAATTTTGATGGAATAGTCAGTCTTTCAGATTCTTACTAAGATTCTGATTTAGCTAACGAAATAAAATATTGTCAGATTTTACCAACTAAAACCTGAACGATTAGGATTTGAAACAGGTTCTAAAAATAGAAAAATTAAAATCAAACATAATTATGTAAAACAAAAGATACACATACCTGTTGTCCGGTTGGTAAGGGATACCTCGGTTCATGTATCCAATCCCGTCTTTTCCTTAGGCACTGATCTGTCAAAGATGAACTCCAAAAAGAATTATTATGAAGAATTACTGCAAAACTCTATCTAATAAATTCATCACAGGACGTGACCACAATGCCAAGTATATTCATTAGGGTTCGAGATTAGTTTCTACGAAAGAATGTATACAGAATGAAAAAATGGATCACATATTTACTGGCAACTTACTGGCCAACTGAAAGATGAAAAGTTCCAGATTAGCTAGACTTTTGTGTAACAAAGGGTATCTCTTAGAAAAGTCTGAAACGCGCTACAATTTGTCTTCTGATCACTCTCCGGTATATATAACTCTTAACATGCAAGTTCTAAAACTAGCGCCATCTGGATTTCTCACGAATAAAAACTTACTAGTATTTCACAAGAAACTGCTAAACTCGCCATTGACGCCGATTTACGCTACGCTGATGAACTCTACTGCTTTGGAAAAACGCAATCTCTCTCCGAATATTCAACAACTACTAATTACAAAACGCTCAAAACGCTGACAGTGGCAACACCACAGGTAAGGTTACATAAGGTGACTAAAACTCTGAGAACCACTTCGTTAATAGAACGTGACGTAGGGCTTCACCTCAAGGGACTGGAGCACCAAAAACAACACCTCAAGGGGCTGAAGCACCAAATTTCCAAAATATTAAAAGCCACACGTAAATTTTGGGACCAGCACTCTCAGTTCTTTCAATACGGCTCTCTGGCGGAAATTGGGCAAGACGTTAAACCTATAACAAGCAGGTTGGAAATCAATCAATTCTAATGAAAATACTGTCAAATCTACCGGACAAATGCATCAAATTAATAACTTATATTTTCAACGCTATTATGGAAACAGGTCGCTATCCCAGAAATCTGGACAACTTTAATTAGTATAATGTTTCCGAAACCTGGTAGAGATGAAACAAAACTGAACTTCTATCGCCCAATTAGCTTATTACTAACTCTCTCCAAGTTTCTGTAAAATTATTTACTCAATCGAAACTTTTTGGTGAAAATAAAACCGCATCCACATATTATATGATATTTATGCAGGAGTGGGGCCAGTGTTGCACTTGATCTATACAGCAAACCTACCCACATGAAATTGTTTCTCTACATACGCGGATGATACCGGCGACTGTCCGATGTGATACCACAGGATCTTACTTCTCTTTAACCCTTATGACAACCAGTTTGAGCTACTTATGTTATAGCGTGATAAGTCTCGCACCCTACAGTTTTCGAGATCAGAGATCTCGAGACTTACCCAAATATTCATGTCTTTTGTGTGCCAAACCGGGGCTTGAGCAAAGAAGATGGACTACCGTCTCTTTCTCCTTCTCGTCCATACAACTTCTGCAAAAATCATGTTCTTCTAGTCATAGCCTCTTCGCATGTTCTCGAAGTAGGCAGTATCCTGTGAGTATCCCCACGAACGTATTTAGCTCACATCTTCGTTGGGAGATCAGTGTCTTTGAGCGTTTCAAGTCCACAGCTTCAGCTTAACTTGCCTTGCTACCCTGCATGAAAGGGTATTCGTCCACCTTTCATTCTCTGAGGCTACTGCCTCCTTGTTTAGCACAGTTTTGAGTGCCTTAATGGGTCTCCCCTATTTTTCCCTTTTCGGTAGCAGTTGGAGAGTTATACCATTCCTCGCTAGATTGTCCGCCCTGCAGTTCCCCATGACGTGGCCGGGGACCCAAACTATCTGAATATTGAAATGCTTATTCATCCATTCAGAGACAAGTGGCAACCCAATGCCACTCTAGACGTTAGAGAAACAGAGTCCAGCAACTTTATTGCCGCCTAGATTGCAGTTGAGGATACCACATCATGTCTCAACAAATTGGTTCTGCCTGGTACACGCTGCAGTGATCAGGAAGACGAACTGATATATTTTTCTTTCAATTTATTGCAGAAGACTCCAGCTCGTACATTACCGAGTAGCTTGGAGCCATTTTTAAAGAGCTGCAGTGCTTCAGTTTTCGCCACCAAACCACTTCTCCAAGATACTGCAATCTTAGGTGTGCATCAAAACCCCACAGTAGCAACAAAAATTCTACTAGAACATATAGCTAGAAAAATCGAAAAATGGCTAACAAAATGGCCAATAAATCGATTGTTACAGTTACATTTACACTCAATTAACTCACATGTCCGCCTGTGAGACTAAATAAAATCAATCTGCCACAACACGAAAGTATTCAATATCTTGGACTGCATTTAGATAGAAGACTCACGTGGAAAAGACATATTGAAGCTAAGCGCCAACAAATCAAATTAAAATGCGTTAAACTAAGTTAGTTAATTAAAAAACACTCAAAGTTAAGTCAATTTTAACTTGATATACAAAATGTTACTTAAGCCCATCTGGACATACAGTTTTCAGCAGTGGGACGCATCCTGGTATGTACGCAATACAAACCTACAATCGAAACTGTAGCCGATGCAATTCATCAGTACAGCAAACACTACCAGTTAAAACCAGTTGGTCATCTCTACGAATTAGCCAGGGAACTATTAAATAGGCTAAGTGTGAACCACTCAAACAATGGAGCTTCTGGGCCTAGTTAGATAATTCAGAGTTTACCAAGTGCACATTAAGTCTGATCAAATAAATGTATATAAGCTTTTAAGATTCGATTACATCTTGTCAGTTTCCTATGTAGGATGGATTTAAGAAAGCTGTCGAGACATGGCAAGCCAAATACATTGAACAAATAGGATGAACACATAGGTGCATTGGCCGGCCGACTACACATAACATAGGAGACGTTTTACAATAAACAATCACAGAAAACAATAATCACAATGAACGGAGTGTTGTGTTGATCTTCACACCGAGTGGACGTGTTTTTTTCCTCTCGGTGTTATTAAATAAAATAAAATAAATTCGTTTGTTGTGTGTGCGTGGTTTTAAATCGGATCACAGATGAGTATCGCTATTATATTATTATATTATATTTAATTATTATTGTAAATACATTATATATTATATTATATTGTATATTATATTGTATTTAATTATATTTTGTACGATACTATTACATCTCCATACGCTATTACGCATTGACATCTCACAGGCAATGCTTTATACAAGTATTGGTATTATTGTGTTACATTCAGTTCTTGTTTCTCCGTTATATGTTTAATATTGTAATTTGTAATATATAACGATTTGTCTTTGTGTCTTATGTACATCAATTTTCAAATCACACGCACACCACAGTATTCCATTGAAAGCGATCGCATGCTTTGTATGTTTCGTCTTCTTTCGTTTGCCTAGCACATCGCTCTTCATACAATTCTCTTATTCCCCTTTCCTTTAGATGTTTTTTTATATTTTGTTTTATGTATCTTTCAAAACATACAGTAGTAGGGATTTTGTATATTTAAATTTTAACACGATCACTGCCATTGTGCGATCGTTGTGTAGGAAAATGTTAATATATTCAATGTAATTGGCGAATTACATTTTATTTTTATAAATTTTTGGATTGTGTTTGTGTTGTATATACATCATTATTTGATTGTTGAAAACGCAAATTTACACACGACTGTCTCATTTAAATGCCTAGGTATTCATATTATGTATATAACAGAATTTTCGTTTCGTCCATCAAAATTCTGTTTCCTATGTTTATTAGAGAATTTTTTGTTTATTTTTATTTTATATATTTTATGCAGTTGTTCTATATACATATATACAGGTGATCCTTGACTTACGTCGTAGATTATCATATACATATATACAGGCGATCTTTGACTTACGTCGTGGATGCGTTCCTGAAAAGTTCATCGTTACTTGAAACGACGTAAGTCGAAAAAGTATTCAATTATGTAATGAGGGAATATGTTGGTTCTGTGCGGGGTACAATGTATTTAAATTCTAAATGTAATTTAAATACATTGTACTTTTTACGTTGCCGGCATGTTTTTTCATTGTATATTTGAATACTTTAATGTAATGTAATCTTATCAGATGATGAAATACTTTCATCATTTATCCTGCTAGGTTAATAAATTTTCTACGTCAGACGGATCAGCATCTATGAAGCCAGTTTTTTTGGCCATGTTGATGATTTGAGTTTGTACTTCAGCTGCATCTTCAATAGAACTGGTGGACTGATTCGACCAAGGTATTTTTCCACGATCCAGACTTGGTGGTGTCGCTGACTTCATCCCAAGATTTGCTAATGTTGAAAACATGCCATTTCGTGTAGAGAGACTGGCAGTAACCCAAGCCTTTCTATAACTTCTTCAAACAACAAGTAAACTTGTTTTTGTGATACCCTTTAAAGCTCTCGGGTTCTCCGAATGGTAAATCAGCAAAGGATTTAACTGGAAGTCGCCGACGACATTACCACCAAGCAGAAGCGTCAAACGGTCTTTTGCTGCTTTAAAGCCGGAAGCATGTTTTTCTGCTGTGGTCAAATATGTTCGCGAGGGCGTTATTTTCAAGTAATAAGAAGCTGTTTCGTCGTTAAATAGTTGATGGCTTAAATGGCCATCTGCAACGATGCTTTTAATTGTTTGCAGAATGAAGTTTGGTGCAGCTGTGTCTGCGCTAGCAGACTCACCTGAAGTTTTAATATTTAGGAATTCGTTCCGATTTTTAAAATTTTGGAACCAACTCCGACTATATTGGAAAGTATTTGTTTCTTCGTTATTTAGTTGACAAGAGGCCCGCAAATACTCTTAGCTTTGGTTTGGATGATCGACGTACTAAATGTAATATTTTTTGGATTGAGCCTTTTATCCAATCTATCAACAATAATTCCATTGTTTCGATTCTAAAATTAGCAAAAATTTTCGTACTTTTTGAGGTTCCCGCTTTAGCATGATTTAGATTCTTTAGCAAATTATTTTTTTTATTTTTTTTTTTTTTTTTTTTGCGTAAAAATTGTTCTTTCAGTTGTTGGTGGAATATTTAAATTTCTGGAAATTTGTTTTCTGTATTCCAATTCGAAAGGGTGCGTGTGTGTGACACATAGTTAATAAAGAAGGTGTAGACATCCTCAGGGATTTTGTAGGACAGGAGTGTTTAGATTGGGTGCAGAACACGGGTATGTATCTTCCATTATCGGAGTTACATTTTGGGATTGCGGTTGAGGGTTGTTTTAGTCTGGAAGATTGTGATGGGTCGGGCGGGTATTTGAATCTAGTGGCGAGGATTTGGAACTATTTAAATATTTGGATGTCGGCGGGATCGTAGCTGTTTTGCAGTGATGGTTTGGAGGCATTCAGTTTTGCAGAGTGGTGGGAGGTTTTGATGTTTTGGTTGGATTTTTGAAGGATGTCGGAAGCGGTTTGAAAGAAGCAGTTTTTGTAGGTATGCTGGTGATTTGTTCTTTGACTCATGATACTGCTGCGGTTCGCGGGGGGAGGCGTTTTCGAAGCTGGATTTGATTGAGACGGGCATGAGGGTTAATCTAGTTGCGGTGGCGGTTGGGAGCCTCTGTTGGCATGTGGAATTTTGGACGCGAGTGGGATTTGTTGGGGCCTGGAGGATTCGCCGGAATGTGGGGTGTTTGGATGAATTTCGGTTTGTTGAAAGTCAGTTGAGATATGTCTGTATTTTCTATTTTTATTTTTTTAAGGTTGGTGTTCCGTTGTTGAGGGTGCTCTGAAAGAGTTTGTATTTTGGATGCTTACGATTGGGTTCTCGTGTTAGAGTTTATTTGCTACTAATAGATGTATGTTTGGTTGAATGTTGAGTTTGGATCGTGTTTGGTATGCTTGAATAGGGTTCGCTTCGAGGGGTGTCGATTTCCTTCACTTTTGGGGTGCTTCTGCTCCATTGCATTTTGTGGCGTCCCTGCCTGCTTTATTGCCTGTTTGTCGTGCATACGTGCCTGTGGGTTATCCATGCGTAATTTCAATTTATTAAGTTTCGTATTTGGATTTAAGGGTGCTTTTTGAAGACAATATCAATTGTTCTTTTTTGATTTATGAACGGTGAAGGTCGGAGCGGATCTACTACATTTGTAGTAAAGTGACATCCCTGGTCACGACCATAATACGGGCATTGCATTACAATTACGTTGTATTGCAGAAATATAAAAATAATAATAATTTATGGAAAAGGTTTGGTTTTAATTACTTATATAAGTGTAAATATGATTATAGTTGGAGAGGGTTTACAAGGAAAGTTTATTTTATTTTTAATAAAATGTTGCATAATTTTGGAATGTAATACGTTTTAAGAGAATTATTTGGATTTTCTGATAAACATATTCCAATCCAATATCAGCGTAATGGTTGACGGGTACTTAATCTAGCAAACCATATTAATTTAATTTATGGTTACAGATTCAGGAGCCGTAAGTTAATTAATTAAGAGTTTTGAATTTTATTTTAACTTTGATAGGTGTACGGACTGGATTTTAAATAAGTAATAAAATTAATAATAATTAAGTTACAGATTCCTACCTAATTTACCAAACTTATATGCAGCATATGATGAGAAGACCCCAGGATAATTAACCTAAATACTCCAGTTTCAACTGCTGAGGTAACACCAATATATATGATGGAATTAGAAATGTCCTTCCTATCCAAATAAAAATAATAACCAATGATAATGTGAAAATGATATAGATTTTACTAACAAATTATATTATTGTAATAATTATGTAACAGGAAAATGGTTCTGCTGAAGATTGTCGCCCTATAGTCTATTTTGACTCTCTGATGAGCATGTTTCAGTATTTTGGTAACATTATCGTAATGGATGGCTTAAACTATCAAACTAAATTAATTAAATTGTTTCAGATACCTGAGCGATAAGTTAAAAAAAAATTTCTTTCAGAGTTCTGTACTTATGTTCTAATTAGGTTTGTTGTGCGGATGGGAGTTCAAATAAATAATAAAACTAATTAATTAAGTTACAGATTCCTGAGCGAACTAATAAATTTATTTTAGAATTTTAATTTTAATTTAGTTTTAATTTTATTCAAAATACAGAAGAGCGGATAGGCGTTCCGGACTGGAAAATGCTGATTGGCGATTGCAGACTAGCAGATTAAAATTGTGATTGTCTTGTGATAATAGTAGTTTAGTACCGACTGTCATGGTGTCTGTAACCGGGTCGCTCTTTCCTAACTAACATACCTTCCAATCCTTACCTATCGTTTTATGTAAACGGCTGTAGGAATAGGCCCGGCGTTATCCGGGAATCTTGCCTAGCGCTTGGTCCTACAGTCCTATCAATCAATCAATCAATCAACAGAAAACAATAATCACAATGAACGAACACTATTAACAAGAACACAAATGACAAATCACCACATAACACCACAAATAGAGCAAAACTTTCATATGACAGTGACAATGGGCGTATCCAGCACGTTGAGATCTTCTTATGAGATATTCTACAATGTAGAATAGTCTCAATTGTAGACTATTAATAAGTGTGCTGGATGAACAATCTATATTTTATTTTGGGTTTAGGTCTAAACTAAGCTAACAGTCAGAGCTGTCATATAAAAGACATATTATTCTATTATACATATTATTTTCGCATTTATTTGTGTCCATTGCGAGTTAACGATTGACTTTCGTTCTTTATATTTAAATTGATGAATTGTTTCTTCTGTACTTAACCAATATAGCTGTCAAAAAATACCAGAGACTCAAACCATAAAATATCTACGACATGTAGATATACATTTCATATCTCACTAAATAGTGAGATTTTCTACATTTTTTAAGTAAGATTATTTTGCATTATTTTGCACTCAATGTACTGAGCTGTGAGATATCTACTTTTCTTAGTGAGATCTCAACGTGCTGGATGACACATCCGACAAATGTAAAAAAGTTGGTTGCATCTAGATAAGCAACCGTAGTTGAATTTTGGTGCTACAATATAGATGGCGTAAGGGAAACGGTGAAGTAAGCGTATTACCGTGAGGGGTCAAAAGTGAAAAAGGTGATGCTTGTTGGCGAAAAAGCGCTTTTTGCTTGAATGTTGCGAGACGATACGATCGAGAAAGGTATCGTAAGATAACTTGAGGGAGCCACAGGTGAAATATAAAAAAGAGCAAAAAAGTCAAAAGTGGCAATATAAGAAAAATAAGGGTAACTAAAAGGAATGGTGAATCACGACATAGAGAGGCATTCTGGAACGAGCGGATAGAAGGAGACAAAAAGGTAACACGTAGAAATACAGATACTTTCATATTTTTCCTAACAAGCTCGTAGTGTAACAAGTTTCCATATCAATTGGTGCAATTGCTTGCAACAGTATGCGAAGAGTTGGCTTATGATCGATTCTTTAAAAAAATCTAGTTTCGTAAAATGGTTGATGCTTCAAAATACTTATACATCAGTAAACTGAAGCTTGTCCGTCATTAAAAAGTTAACAATTATTCATGTCGACAGATTGACATTGTTGCGCTGCCCACACATAAAATGTCCAGAATCCATATTTTTATCGGGATATATTTATGGTTTATAATGTATTTTGATGAAGCTTCAATTATAATTAAAACTCTTTGTTTTTTGCTGACAGTTGTGTAGTCAAAAATTAATTTGTATAATCCAGTTTCGTAGTACTTGAAAAAATCTCGCTTTTACTGAATTATTACGCGGTATAAAAAGTTCTTAATTTCAATTAATTGTTTGCTGTTTTGTCAAAAAAAAAATCTAAAAAACGAAATGAAATTTTAAATTATAAAACAGGAAGAACTACCAGTGGAGGAATTGGAAAATTCATTATAAAATTTATACAATTAGAAATAAAAATGTGATGGTACTGTGATCAACACATGACGTTCGGTCGGGAATAAAACAAGACTCAACGTCTCAACGGCTAGTTGATTTAGCGCCCTTCTATAGCTTGTCAATCAATGCCACATCGGAGTTCTAGTATAACGACATTGGTGACCCTGTTTAGGGTCAATGACTGCCTGATATACAACCTTGCAACATTTCCAAAAGCCACGATTTTTAGCACACACACACCTCTCCAAACAACACGGAACTCGCCATTAACTACATAACATACAGCTTGTACCAACAATACATACATATACACTAAAAAACTACATCAACAAAACTGCATTCAAAATCGAAAAAGTTTCGATTCCAACTATCTGTAATTCGCTAGTATTGTTGCAAACACAATGCAACATTCATCAAGTCCGGTGGCATATGCCTGATGAGATGGATATGGTCTTTTCGATCACACAGCCATTCAAGGACGTCATCGGATGACTCTTGACAACCAATGGCCACAGTAGTTAAAGCTGTAAGATCTGGAGGAGTGGTACCTGGGTTCGGATCCTGGCAAGATGTTAGAGAGATTTTTCTCCATCTGAGTACGGTCGGTGGTAATCGGTGACCCAGTGTCCATGTCAGCACTTTATCATTGAGGTATTCAATTTGCAGTTGCTACATAAACATGACCAAAGTCCTTCTCGATTTGGCTATACAATGGCGTAAAATATGACGTAATTAAGCGAATGCCCAAAACGAGTAATACAGATAGTAACAGACAGACAGCACCAGAACACTTACAAATCGACTTAAAAAAAACTTTCAAGATTTCTAAACTTTATTTTACTTCGTACGAAAGCACAAAGAACATTATTTAATTTTCTTCCTAGAAATTTTAATGGCTTTTCGTTGTACTCTCGATACTGCTTTATATGTACGTACTTACATAGAATTGTAATATAAATCGTATTTTCAATTACGTCAATTAAAACATAAATCAAGTTGTTAACGAAAACAAAAAATCTATATATTTTACCGGAACACAATTTTATAATTAATTTTCTATCAGCGTTTGCCCAGGTAATTTTAGTTTTTTCCGAAAAAGCGGCTATCATGAAAATGTACCAATAATACTAAATGTATCATGTTGCGCGAGCTTCGGTGATAGAGTGGCAGGTAAAACCATTCATGGTTTACCTTTTCCGAATCTGTGTTATACAACAAAGTATAATGTACAACCGTCTAATGATTTTTATATAATGTTGTAAGCCCTCAAGCATAGTAAAAAAACAAGTGTTTTTTTAGAAATCAGAATGTCCTTGAAACAAAATCAAATTAATTTAATTTAATGATTGGCAAAGATGAGCATTGATGAAATTCAAACCTAAATAGTGAATGAGATATTTATAAAATTTTACATTTTTTCACCATGTAGCCGAAAGCTAATAAGTCGGCTTTGTATTGGTGCTTTTTGGTATTCCAATTTTCTAATTCGAAGATTGATTTTCTTTGATGATTTACTGGTTGACGTTATAGCGATTGAGGGAGGTTATGATATCTAAGACCACATACATAATGAAACTGAACATTATACCATAACACATAACCTGTGAATGATACATCTGTGACCCTCTATTTAGTTTACAATCCATGGGACTTTCATGTCAGTACTATAGGCTGGCATGGAGTTATGCAATATGCAAATGGTTTTATACGTTAATTGAATCTTAAGCAGCACGTACATCGAGGGGATGTCAGATTGGGCCAATATGACCTGAGTCACAAGGACACAAAAAAAAACTTAAACTGGTAAAAGCATTTTGTTATGAACTAAAATAATTGTTGGGCCCTGGTCAAAACACTGCGTTACAAACAATCACATGGTTCTCGTGTGGTCCAATATCCACCACGCGAATTTTTGTGGCACCCTTTAATTATCACTAGTTCTTTCAGTGAGTAACATCCCTTAGCCCTATATAAAAATACTTTTTGTTAATGAGCGGGCAGGTTACGGTATTGAACGTTTTTAGAATATATGCTATTTTGGAATATGCTGTTGAGCATAATGATACCTAGGATCACCATTGTGGTCTAGTTTTAGTAGATTCAACCTCTTCTTGAATATATTAATTTTATCAGTACAGTGGCTTTTGCCAGAAATCAGATGTAACTGCTTAACATTTTGTTTTCATATTTCTTTATATTATACCATTACAAGAACATCTATATAATTACAAGAAGCGCCATCTTTAATGTCGATCTGTAAAAATTGCATAACTTTGAAAAAACTCATTTCATTAGGCATAAAAACTTGGTGACTTAAACTCACGAATTGTATCTTTTGGTATTGTGATACTCGAGGTCAGTAAGAGTAATGTCAAATGTGCATACCTATAATTTTAGTGGAAAAATAAAATTAATTTTTCCCCAAACCACAGCTCCTATCAAAATGAAAGAGACATAATAGCAAAGCAATACTCACATGACTTCAGAGAAGCAAAACCAGTTTTAGTTGAGTTGAGAACCTAGACTTTTAAGGCCTTAGAAGAATTTTGAGCAGAAAGCAACCGAATATTATCGTTATGCCAGATAATTTAGCGCTTTCCTAGTAAGTTTCCTAGTAAACACGCAAATAAGAGATTTGTACAACTGAGATAAACTATAGAACATTCTTAGTAAACAATGTTTTTTGTTAATAATGTGAAGACAAGTTCATTGCAGTTTCGCGCTATATCTTATTATTTTCAAAAGTTTGTTTCAAGCTTCCAAATTCTATAAACGCCCTTAAACATTTTCTCCATCAGTTTCATCCGAGATTAATGGTTGGCAGGTGTACAATTTGTTTTTGAAATTGCCTCACAAAAGAAGTCCAGAGACAAATCTACAGATCTGGTTGGCCAGTCGATGTCATCTCTTTTTGACATCAGACGTCCTAGGAATTTTTCTTACAGAAACTGAATCGTTTGATTTGCAGTGTGACATGGTGCACCGTCTTGTTATAACCAGTAATCTTCATGAAATTTTCAAAACATTTTCGGGCAGATATAATGATCTTAAATTCACCGATATCGATTTGCATCGACTAGTTCGTTTGCTCTGAAAAAACATGTACCAGTTCAAGAGGCTTTATTGCAACAGCTGGGTTATTTGATGTTTACTTGATGGTTTTGTCAATGTTCATAACTTTAAGCATATTTGACAGTTTCGTTTTTGGCAAGATCTATTTTCAGGTCCGTATGTAGATCATAATTCCCAATATACCATATGGTACCACGAGGTACCCTGTAGTGAAAAAGTTGAACTATTTGTATGTTGGTTTGTTTAGCACAACCCCAGAGTTGTATTCCATAAGTTCAGACAGGTGTCAGTATTATTTTGAGTTGCTTATTAATAAAAACCTTATTTGAAGTAAATAGGCAGGATATTTTTTCATTAATCAGTCTATAATTCTGTGTTTAATTCCCATTCCAGCGTAGGCGAATCATCCTGTTCAAAATAGTTCATGTGCATTGTGTGGGTAAGAGCGTTTTATGTTTGCGTATACCACGTCCCGCATACCAAACTTTATCAAAAGACTGTGAAATTTCTCAAAAAATAGTCAAGCAGACTTTTTTCTCGAGTAATTGCTACAGAATCCAAAATTGACTATTAAACATCAGATAATCATCACTTCAATTAGAGGGTTTACTTTATTCAACACTCAAATAGTTTTGTCATTATCGGTAATATTGGTCTATTATTTTACAGTTGTAGTGCATAATTAAGTCTATATGAAGAGAGTTCTTTCAGGATTTGACACAGTTATTAAATTGTATCCCACTTCCTTTGAAAAGATATGTTTTATTTACTTCAGTTGGAGAGGTTAAGACCATTTTTTCAAGAAATTGAATTGATGCACCATGCCACATTTTTTCTTCTTATTTTATATTAAGATGGAAAATATATTCAAAAGATTTTGCAAATATGATATTATCGCTTGTTCAATATAAAATCTCTCAAGATGAACTATAGCTTGTTTTAGTTATGAAGTGGCCTTCAAGTGAGAATATTCTGTACGTTTGTTAGCTGTATTGTCTTGAGGACCTGTAATTTGATACAACTTCCTTATGAAACCTTATTTCCTTAACAAACTCTCTGGTTTCCTTAAGTGAATTATTTCCCTGTACCTCTGCTTTGATTTCAGGAGTGCCTTTCCATGCTGTTTGTTGAATGTCCTTAATAAATGTTTTCACTTCATATAGCCTAGTAGCCCTAGCGAACCTACATTTAATTCTGTTTTCTCTTCCAAAGTTACTTTAAGTCTGCTTGTGAATAATTTATGAATGAGTTTAATTTTTTGTATAATTGTTCTACTTAGAATTAATACGACCTGAGAGCAGTCTTCTATCTGATGAAAGTTGAATGATATATTTTAATTATGTATCTTGAGAAATGCTTTTCCTTTGTGGTTGTTTATTTTTTGCTTAGATGCAGCCTCTCTAATTTTTTAGATAAACTTTTGTGCAGTGTACACAATTAGTCGAATCATTTTCCGTTTTCCGGCTCTAGTGTGACAAGTGTGATAGAATAAATATATTGAGCGGCATATTGGTTTTTCAGTTCAGTTTAATTCACCATATACGTAAGAGCTACAGTTAGCTTTCTGAACTGTTCTTCGTTGAAAATTGATTAAAGTGCGCAAATAGGTAATCCAAATCCATCGAGCACATATTCAGTGTCAAATCAGTCCGTACGCAATTGTATAGCAACGTCAGATGATTTTCTAGGTTCAAATCAGTTGCTGTTTCTGATGCATCTGTGACTGTTATGACAATAATTAACTTTAAAGGAGGATTCTTTGCTAATAATCCGTAACTGAAGGATTATTAGCCAAGAAGCCTCTTTAAAAGTTCATTTTTTAAATTTGTTGTACTCTATTTACGGAGATATTTAGGATTTTTTTGAAAATTAGTCAAAATTTCGATATGATCCTAAATTATTACTAAAATTAGCGCTAGAGGCGCTAGAGCGATTTTGCACAGTTAGAGATCACATCGAAATTTTGACCAGATTCAAAAAATCCTTAATATCTCCTTTAATAGAGGCGGTAGAGCGATTTTAGCAATAATTTGGGATCACATCGTAAGTTTGATTTAATTTTTGTAAAATCCTTAAAATATCCGTAAATAGAAGGTCAAATCGCTCTAGAGCTTCTATTTACGGAGATGTTAAAGATTTTATGAAAATTAGTCAAAATTTCGATATGATCCCAAATTATTGTTTAAATCGCTCTATGCGGATTTGAATCAAACAAGAGATTGTTTACTAGGATTACCCTTTTGAGTACCAGTTACTTCCCCGAAAATATTAAATTCTGCATGGCGTTTGTGATACCTCAAAAATATTGGATCCTTAATGAAAATTTTTGTTCAATCAAGCCAGTGAAGCATGTGGAGAATTAAATTGATTTCACTCTAAGCTATGTTTCGCCATATGTGTATCGCACAGCACCGATATTATCACAAATTTTTTGATGACAACCAGAGAAGAAGAGTTTTTATTACCTTAATAAAGTGGCAACGGAGTTAGAACAAATGGAAAGACTGCGTCTCTCTCGATGAAGTGCTTTAAATTAAAATAAAATACGTGAAACCCTTAAAATATGGGAAAACATTTCTAAACAGTGCTAAAGTGCAGCGTAGGAAGAAAAAATCAAATTCAACAATCCATATTCACAAAAAATTGGATAAAGAAAAAATTTTTCCCGGCCAAATTGGAAGCTCGAATGAAAATCGTATTCCAATTGGATATGTCAGTAAGCAACGGATGGTAACTTTTATAAGTTAAACCATAAACAAAGCAAGCAAATATAGAAGACAACTAAAGAAGAACATAGGAAACCGTGATCAACATTTATAAGATAAGTATAAATTCAATTTGAGTGAAAGTGACAAGGAGACCTGGTTTGGTCTAAACCGTATTGGCTGATTGGATGGTTGTGTGGGGAGATGATCGCTTTGACATCTTACCTTGTCGATAAAGTAGTGTTGCGCGGATGGTTGTGTGGGGAGATGATCGCTTTGTCATCTTACCTTGTCGATAAGGTAGTGTTGTGCGGAATACGGTGTTCATGGTATTACATTTTTATAATATATTTTTGTACAGTTAAACCTCGATTTAAGGGACTAATTGGGGATTGGCCTGTCTCTTATAGTCCCTTAAACCCGAATTTTCCAAATTTGAATAGATATTACATATGAAAAAGTTAACCCCTATAAACATAGTTACAAAATGTTTATATTAGTTAAGCGTGTAGTTTTGGAGGATTTAATAATTCAAAATAGCAATTTTATAAGGTACTTAACAAATGTATTCATATTTTAAGTTAAAATTCATATATCATAATCAAATTTAAAAAAATAAATAAGAATTAGTTATTTCATAACAAAATAAAACATTTAGGTACTAAAATTTAATACATATTTACATACAAAATTAAATATGTATGTATGTACATATGTAATTATAAAAAAATTGTGAATTCTAATATTTGAAATGTCATCATCTGATATTTCCAGCAATTCAAAGGTGGAATCACTCTCTTCTAAAGTAGCATCCATGGCCGAATATCTCCTGGGATGTGGTTGTGCTGATTTTTAAATTTGTTTCTTGGAAGTTTGTGGTTTCTGAATGATTATTTCTCTAAACGCTTTAAAGTGCGAATAATACGGTTGCACTTCAGGATCCATGGAAGAATCGATAAAAGAATGCATTCATCGAGGTTCGATCGAAGAACTGATAGTTATCCCCTTCTAAATCCTGGTCCTCTTCGTTTTCCGCTTTCGTTTGATCCGTTACTTCACTGGCGATCTCAGCTTCTGTCAAAATTTGGTATCCCGGATCCCCTTCATTCTCTTCCAACCATTGGGTGATGTCTTCTTCTGTGGTTTTTTCTTCTCCGCAACTCATTAACACCTGACGATAGTCCCTTATTTCTATTTCATAAAATGATAAATCATTTTCCAATACGTAGAAAAGTTTATTCCAACCATTTTTCAAAGTTTCAGGTTTTACCCATTTCCACGCAGTCGCAAAATTGTATATTGCCGATTTTAAATTATATTTTTTTAAATTTCTCAGTGTCCGAAGCCTTCTTTCGTCATTGACTAGATCACTTTCTTCCTCAACGATTGCCAATATTTTATCCAAATTTTTTTTTTTTGTAATATCGTTTCGCAGAAAGGATGATCCCCTGATCTATTGGCTGTAAAATTGACGTGGTATTTTTGGGCAAAAAAATACATTTTAAGTTCCCATTTTCTGTTCATAAATTTGATGGATGTGACGGTGCGTTATCTATTAGTAAAATCGCTTTTAAGTCTTGTGATTGCACGTTTAACTCCTTAGTTTGGTATTCTTTCACTTCTCTTATAAAATGCTTATGAAACCAACTGCTGAAAATCTCGGAATTGAACCACGCTTTTTAAGAGTGATAGTAATGTACAGGTAAGATATTTAAACAATTTTTAAGCGCTCTGGAACGGCGGGATTTACCAACTATAGTGGATATAAGTTTATGCTTAATTAATGTGTTTTGCGGGAGCAAACGCCAATATAAGCCGGTTTCATCAGCATTATAAATTTGAAAAAGGTCTCAGATTTTCATCTCTTATTAATTTTAAAATTAATATTCCGTGACGGTTGCGAAAGCGCCAAAGCCAACCATCACTAGCTTTAAAATTTATTTTCATATTAGCCGCTTATTAATTGGCTGCAGATCTTAATTTTACTCCACGTACATTAACGCCACAGAAACGCTGTTGAATGTACCATTTTAATACAGCTTTTTCTAAGGAACTGTCTTGGGCTAACTTTAAATGTTTCCTGTTATGGTTGCTTAAATGGAAATCACTGGTTAAGGATATTTTTTTTTAATTTTCTTCGGCTTTTTTATGTTTGACACAGTTTGTTTTTTTATTCCGTACTCTTGACAAGATTTATGTACTGATATTCTTGACTCTAACCAAAGATTATTTAAAATACAAAAAAAAAATTCCGGGTACCGCTACATGGTGACGGGTACCTCCGTTCTATAGAAAAAAAAAACGAAAAAATCGTTCATATTGTAAATTTTTGCTTTGGTTGGGTCATCTTTATGTAAAATAATCTTTGCTCTAACTTAGACAGCAAATCTATTTTTTGCTTCACAGTTAAATTTACACGTGTTCTTTTGTCAGACATTTTAAATTTAAATAAATTAAGCAAAACGTATACAAAAACGAAATTACGCAACCGAAAGAAGACTATGTAATCTAAAATTACAACGTAAACAAACTAAAACTATCCCCACTACTCAAAAATTCTCCGCTATATATATGATATGTAATCGCATCCCATTTAAGGCTGATTTCCATTATGAAAAAAATATTATCAGTATTTTTTACTGAAAAAATCAAAGCGAGAAAAAAAGTTATAAATGCCATTAGAGTGACTGAGATCGTTTTTTCCTTTTTGCTTTTTTTTATAGTTGATATATTTTGACAGATGCGTGTAACATAACCAATAAATTTCTTATTTTATTTTGTTTTTCAAAAAAAAAGACAAAATACACTTTAAATCTACAACAATAAATTAAAAAAAATAAACTTAACATAAGTATTCATTATTTCAATTATTTTCACAATGAATTAAGATGAATGACACAAAATAAAATGTTAAAATTATTCATTGACAATAAAAAATCATCCATCTTTATTTTTCCTATAAAATATTTGTCCAGTATTGAATAAAAATACTTCTCTTGATATATTTTGTCAGTACTGCTATAATTATTTTCTCAGTAACCATAAAAATTTATTCAGTACTGAATAAATTTTTTACACTGTAAATATGTTTTATTTCACTCGCACTTTAAGAAAAAATTAGTTTTTTATCCCGCCTTGACTATTTGGTCAGTATTTTTTCATAAAGCCTGATTTCCATTATGAAAAAATCCTGACAAAATAGTCAAGGCGGGATAAAAAATTAATTTTTTCTTAAAGTGCGAGTGAAACAAAAAATATTTCCAGTACAAAAAATTTAGTCAGTAGTGAATAAATTTTTATGGTTACTGAGAAAATAATTATAGCAGTACTGACAAAATATATCAAGAGAAGTATTTTTATTCAGAAATATCTTATAGGCAAAATAAAGATGGATGATGTTTTGTGGTCAATGAATAATTTTAACATTTCGTTTTGTGTCATTCATCATAATTCATTGTGAAAATAATTGAAATAATGAATACTTATGTTTAGTTTATTTTTTTTAAATTTATTGTTGTAGATTTAAAGAGTATTTTGTTCTTTTTTTTAAAAACAAAAAAAAATTGAAATTTATTGGTTATGTTACACGCATCTGTCAAAATAAAAAAAAGAAAAAAGGAAAAAACGATCTCAGTCACTCTAATGGCATTTTTAATTTTTTTCTCGCTTTTGCTTTTTCAGTAAAACATACTGACAAAATTTTTTCATAATGGAAATCAACCTTAATGGAAATCAAGCCTAACTCATTCACAGAAAAATATGTATGGATTTTTATTTCATCATTGATTGCATTTTTTTATTGCATTTAAAGAGATTTGAAATGTGTCCCTTAAATCCGAAGTCCACTAAATTGGAGTCCTTTAAATCGAGGTTTTACTGTAGTTAATGAAACAAACTTTGCAATAGTTGAGCTACTACACGAGAGATAGTTTTAATTGTCAGCTAAGAACATAAAATTTTATTTAAATTATTTGACAGTGTCGAGAGTGTTATAAACAGGTGTTTATAGGTATTTGTAAGGATGTATGAGAATATTTGTATGAGTGCGTTACTATATATAGGGTGTAAAATGTAAATACGTAGGGTGTAAATAATACGTAGGGTGTAAATAATACGTAGGGTGTAAATAAGCGAGAAAATGGGTAAATACTTAGGTTCGTCGGTAAAATGAGTGTATGCGCATATATAGTATATTATTTAGGTTTGCTTTCGCATCAACCATGTAGGTACGATAAATGGAGAATACCACAGAATATTGTTAGCCGTGTTACCGTTTGTACAAACTAAAGCTTAAGTGAAGGCTTAATTAAAACTTTAATCTAAACGGAATAAAAAATATTAGTAGTTAAAAACCAGAAACAACATTTGTTAAGTTTAAGTAATGGAAGGCGCTGACAGAATAAATGATTTAACATAAGCGGGCGGACTGGTTTCAAATATATAATAATATATTATTAATCAAGTTACAGATCACGGAGCGAATAACTAATAAATGTATCTGTAGAATTTTGTATTAAAGATTTACCCATATATTAATTTACACAAATAACCTACCCTCTTCACGAATGTAGGTATAAATTATATGCCAATATGTATAAAAAAAAGGCTGTTGGACCATAAAATAAATAAATAGAACCCAGGTTAGATGGAAATGGATTAGGAAATAAAAGGACGCAACATTACTTAAAGCATATGATGAGAAGAACCTTAGTTAATTAAATACTCTAGGCAGGGCCGCATTAAGACTTGATCGGGCCCTAGGCACACCATGAAATCCGGGCCCATTCCGTAATATTAAAAATAAAATTTAAGAAAATACATAATTAATTTTGAACATTTATTGTAGAATTATATAGTAAATTACATAATAGTTTAAACGCGTTTTCTTATTTTCGACTCTGTAAATTCATTGATCATATTTCGTAGTTTATTATATTTAATTTATCTTTTCCAATATATAAAATAGCTAAATCATTCAGCTTTTCACCTCGGATGGTACTTCACAAATAATTTTTAATAATTTTAAGTACAGAAAAAGAACGTTCACCCTCTGCGTTGCTAATTGGTAAAGTTAAATAAAGCCTTAAAATTATTTCCACATTCGGAAATGAAGATACAATTTTCTGATTGTGCAAAAACTCTAATTTTTCATTAGCAGAATTTAAATTTTCTGATTTTGCAATTAAATTAAAATGTTGAAGTTCTCCTTCGAGTTCTTGAATATTTGTGATGATGCACCGTAGGTATCAGAAATATGCTTTATTTCATCTTTAAAATTTTGTTCACTATAGTCGAACATAAGTGTGAATTTATTGTAAATATTTTTATATACATTACTTCTGCGATTAATATCAAAAATTAATTTATCACATAATAAATAAAAAGTATTTACTTTGAAATATTCTCTGCCTTCAAGTACGACTTTATTATTTAAATTTTCATCAAAGAACAACTTTCTATTACGTTTTCTATTTTTTTCATTTTTGTACTCTTTTGGCGCTATTTTTGCAGCTTTGGCTTCAAATTCATCGAAATTATTACGTTGTTTCTGAATAAATTCAGCTAGTGATGTAAATAAAGTTATAGCGGTTGATAATGAACCAGAATTCGTTTGTAATGAACGGCTTACTGCATTAATTCGGAACAAAATAGTATCCCATATGTACATCAATAATACAAATTCAAACTTGCACATTTTATGAAGAATTCCTGCTGCTTCTACTCTTACTATTGATTTCTGTAGGAAATCTGAAGCAAATATTTGTAATGTCTCTTTATATTGAATAAAATTTTCACTTAAAGCTTTGATAGCATCGGCTCGTGCGGACCATCTGGTATTAGAAAGTGGTTTTACTGACAAGTGTTTGTTCTTAAATAATTTCTAAAACATTCCATCGGCTAGTAGACGCCGAAAAGAAAACATACAGTTGTTGAATTGTATTAAAAAATTCAGTTATTTCTAATGAACTTTCAGCAGCAGCAACACCAATTAAATTACGAATGACTAGCACACGGAATAAATTCTGCTTAAGCACTATGTTGCTTAATCAGATTTTGCAGACCATTATATCGACCTGACATATTGGAAGCGTTATCATAGCCTTGTCCACGGCAGTTCTTAATATCTATTCCTAGATTTTCTAAATAATTTAATATAACATTCTCTAAGTTTTTACCAGAATGTGAATGTATAGGAATGAAAGATAGAAATCGTTCATGTACTACACTTCGAAAGATATACCTTATGACTACTGTGAGCTGATCAATGTGGCTAATGTCTGGTGTGGAATCGATAATTAAAGAAAAAAATTTGGCTTCAATTATTTCTTTAATTATATCCTGTCTGATCCTATCACCCATTAATTTAATAAATTCATCACAAATGGTCGATGACAAGTAATTTGTGTGACCCGTTCCTAGGTTGGCATGTTTATCAATATGTGTTCGAAGAAATGGATCAAATTCTGATAAAAACTTTAACGCCCCTATGTAGTTTCCGCTGTCCTCTTTATTGAATTTTTGATTTTTACCGCGAAAAGCAAGTGCATTGGATGCCAGGAATTTTATAGTTGCCACGACTCTTTTTAAAACTTTTCTCCAGTATTGTCGTTCACTGTCAATATTTCTAATTAGAGATGAATCAACGCGACCCACTTCCTTCGACCTCGAAACTAAAGAACGTATAGATGACATATGTTCCGATGAGTTCTCATGTTCCGATAGCTTCTGCATAATGTTTTTCCAATCACATGTGCCTTGTGTCATGTTGCTTTTCTTTCTAGAGAAAAGTTTGCATACATAGCAGTATGCTTTTTGATTAGTCTGTGTATACACAAACCAATCACGTTTAAATTTTTCGCCATTCTTGTTGATGCGAGTAAATGCACTTATATTTAAACTCCTGTTTATTTGTCTCGTTCCTTCGACACACTCCAATTTAGATGAATTAAGGTCCCCAAAAACAGGTGATGGTTTGATTTTAATAAACTAATCCTGCATTGCTGTTGTTATAGTTTCCGGCCATCGAGCAATATCGGGTGAAAACTCATCGTAGTTTTCCACTAAATTTCATTATTAGATTGTGATTCGGCTACCAATTCAGTTTCAAGCAACAAATCACAATTAACTTCTGCCACATTTTCAGTCAAACTGTCTTGATTTTTGTCTAATGTTTGCGATGGAATAACATCCACTTCTTTTGTTTTAATGACATATATGCCGATAGTGAATTTTTCATTTTTTTCTCCAGCCGATCGCTTTCCTTTAATTTTCGTTTTGCGTTTCCGCTTAAATGTTTAAACGACGACATTCTATTCTCCTCAGAAAGAAGTCAAAAAAAAAAAAAATAAATAAATTGAAAATAATATTAATAACGGGCGTCAAATTGTGAAGTAAATGTTTAAAAAATAATCCAGGAAACGTCTTGATATATTAACGTATATAACCTACCTGCTTTACAGTTTTATTAATTAACATGTGTTGTATTATATTTATGGCAAATGGATACAATTACAACTAATTTAAAATTAATATCTAAATTCACAGTAGAACCAATGATTTTCGAAACACTGTACAAATTAACAGGCCCTGTATAGTTATAAATTATAATAAAACTTGGATTTTATTTAGAAATTTTATGAACACTACACACCAAAATAAACACCAAAGAGGAAAAAAAATATGTATTCGGTAATTCACCGATAAGTTGTTCATTCAACATTTCAACAAGACTATGATATAGATTTACATAAATTGTAGTACTAGATTTTATTTTTAACTCCTACCACTCAACAACTTTCACCAAAGAACAGGAAAACTTTTTAGTAGGGCGAATAAACCCACCTAACCAAAATTTGTAATTATAAAATTTATCATGTTGTGGATATGAAACGTGAACAAATACAAATTGTTGATATATAAAGAAATTTGCAAAAAATATTAAAAATTTTAAATTATATAGTAAATACTAAATATAAAAATTAAATTAAACATCCGAGGCCGGGCCCCTAAAATTTACGGGCCCTAGGCACGTGCCTAGCGTGCCTTTCCGTAAATGCGACCCTGACTCTAGTTTTAAATATTATGATAACGCAAATACTTATGATGAAACTAGAAACATCCTCACCTATACAAACAATAGTAATAACCAAAGTCTAAACGTCTCGATTGCTAAAATGAAACAATATAAATTTTACTAACAATTATATTACTTACTCACTATTTATTTAATAGGAAAATGGATCTGCTGTAGATTGTCGCCTCAGCCGTTTCTCAAACTAACATTTCTTGAAATTTTCAGAGCAGATAGGTGTTGCGGACTGGAGAATGGTGATTGGCGATTGCAAACTAGTAGATTAGTATTGTGATTGTCTGCTAATAGTAGTTTAGTACCGAATGTCACGGTTTTTGTAACCGGGTCGCTCTTTCCTAACTAACATACCTTCCTATCTTACCTATCGTTTTATGTAAATGGCTGTAGGAATAGACCCGGCGTTATCCGGGAACCTTGCTTGGTCCTACAGTCCAATCAATCTATCAGAGTGGCAACGGAGTGAAAGAGATACTTCATCCACTGGAACAGTTCAGCTTCCGTTGGTATCAAAATCAATGAGTCCAAACCTTAATATCTGATCTCTGGTTTTTGAGACCAAGAAGCACTTGATTTCAGTAGTGGAAACCACACGTTTACAGAAGTAATTAGATTCAAAAATCTTGGATCTCTCTTTACTCACGATAATAGTCTGGGAAAGGATATCAAGGTTCACCTTGCCGCTAGCAATCGGGTTTGTATCCTCTACGTCCACTACTGAAGTCCAAATATCTTTCAAATATATACGGATAAGCTCAAATTGTACCGAGTGTTGATCAGACCGGTTGTCATGTTTGAATGTGAGAATTGGACCTTGACAGATGAGTACGAAAGATGGCTTTTAACAAGAAGAATCATGCGTGTGATATATGGCCCAAAATGCGACGTTGATGGCACATACCGAGTTCGTTTCAATCACGACTTCAGGAATTTAATGCAAATGGAACAATTTTCCTGTTCTGGTTTAAAATAAGCACGAAGTAAATTTTGGAAAAGTTTTGTAAGACCATAATTAGTAATTGATATCCGTTGAGCCGATGAAAAAGCCCTTCATTCCCTCGTCTTTATTATATAGTGGCCTATTTTTTGAAATAATACTAGGTACTATTAAGTTTCATCAGAAAAGCTATTTTCTTGGTAACGCCGTCAGCGAACTTTTGAAAATACGAATTTATTTTTTTACACCCACTCACAATTATTTTTGATCCGACAGTTTTGAATGAAATGTAATTCGATAGCTACTAATTAGACGAACAAAACAATAGGTAATATTTCCCATTTATAGTGTAACCAATTTTGTTTAGTCTCTCACGTTGTCATAACACGCCAACAACACAACATCTGTTTACAAATTCGTTGATTTGGCAAATTCTCAGAAAAGTTTCCAAACCCTAAAATCCTTTATATATGTACCAAAAATTATAAGCACTAATCCACACATGCAGTAAAAAAAAGGTTTAGTCAGGACTAGAGTCTATAGTCTTTATGTAGTGCCCGACTCTGAACTATACATAATGATCAATCAAATTGCAGTTAGATTATGTTATATTTTCTAGTCACCCTATAAAGGTCTGTACAAAAATGAGGTTAGAGTTTAGAACAGAAAAGAAATTGTTGAAACGGTAAGACAAATGAAAAATGTTTATCATCTGATTTTTCATTTCAACATGTACGACGAGAGTATAGGTATATTCCGTATGTATAAATACAACATATACTTGTATGATTATGATGATGAGATGAAGATAGCTAATTATACTTGTATTATAATATAAAACATTCATAAGAAGTTATGGAAGTAGTATGGCAGTGGCACAAACGTGTTGATTATTAAATAATTTTCATTTAATGATAAAAATGTTATCACGATTTCATTACCATTAATCACATTTTCATTATCTGAATTTAAATTTTTTTTTTCGATTATTCCATACAAAAAACCATATACGATATGTACATACTCACACATAGTGTGTGTGTGTGTGTGTGTGTGTGTGTGTGTGTGTGTGTGTGTGAAATGTGTGGTATGTACGTGCGAATATTACGGTTTCTCGTTTCTCAGCAAAAACACTTTTATATTTTTGGATAATAAATTAAGTTTTTTTTAACGTATATATGCATATATAGGTTCATCATCATCGTTATCTAGAAATATGTATTATGTATTAAGAACTCAAAATAACAATGTTGGAAATCAATTTTCATGAAGCACTTTCATGAAGAAAATAATTCAGCTTTTTAAGCAACAACACAAAAAAAGCTTGTTAGTATCGCATCCTACACGTTTACGTTTAAATTTCATGAACATCTATATAAGAACAAGATGATCATAATCGTAAACTAAAATAAGGAAACTTTCGTACCATTAGTTAAGACAAAAAAAAAAGTTTTTCCACTTTTTTAACAAAACAACAAGCCTTTTTATCTTATGTACATTTCCACGCACCCACACGCGCGTATCATCTCAATGTGTTGAATTAAACATCAATTTTTTTTTGTTGTTGTTGTATAAACCGAATATTACATGTTTATTTATTTATAATAATTAAGTGAAGTTATTT
Source organism: Tipula lateralis (assembly GCA_963932295.1). Lineage (NCBI taxonomy): Eukaryota > Metazoa > Arthropoda > Insecta > Diptera > Tipulidae > Tipula > Tipula lateralis. The sequence goes on from OZ010737.1 coordinate 161,028,817, forward strand.
TCGTGGTAAATTCAATGCAATTTTCCTGGTACAAGATAAAGATACTGTTGATATGAGTCAAGGAGTTTATCTCAGGGATCGTTTTTTTTATATATAGGCGAATGAATATATGTGGTTGTGTAGCACGTGCGATGAATACAGATTTTCCGGAAATATATAAAAAAAAATTTTTGTACGGTTCTGCCTTTATAAAATTATTATTATTATTTATTTAACTAATATAAACAATACACATAGGCCATCATTTCATTTTTTCGGCAATAGATTTCCCTGTTGGTACTTATATTTGAACCAATTTTATTATTAATTATGTAAGCCAGTGGACATACAATCAATGAGTAAAAATCATGTTGACGTCAAACCACCCATCCGATATACACATAATAATCAAGAATTATAATTGTATATAAGACCTACTTACGTATGAGTATAACATGATATAGTTATTATATTCTGGTGGGATTTCGGTTACATAAGTGCTATAGAGGGCACGAGTGGTTCTAAACGTGATATTATATCAGTCTACACCACACACAGGCATTAATTATCACCTAATCAATAAGATCAATATATTAAGTATTTTACGAGCTATAGCTATCAATCTAACACAGTGAGCTCTATTCAGTACACTGAAAAAAAATGCAATGCTTTTATAGAAAAATATATATGTAAAGTAATAATTTTAAATAAAACCAAGTTTTTGTGAAAGCTTCATATGCAAAAAGCGTGATTCAAAAAATTGACATGTAAAATATAATGTTCTGAAAATTGTTTTATGTTTAAAAACTTTACTAAGCTGCAAGGCAAACGTTACAATTGAGATGCATTCGTTACTTGTGCTAAGCAATAATCACTTAAGAAGCATCGATAAATAGGTTTAGCAATAATATGTTAGTTTTACCTTTTTATGTATAGAAATCAAACTATGATAAAAATGTGCAAAACATAAAACGCAAATTATTTTACATTGAAAACGATAATGTTGTGGCGCAATATTTAATAACTCTAGGCATCACTTGATTACAGTGATATAGATATTTGAATCTGATAAGCAGAACTTATTTAACTCAACTAAATATATATATATATATATATATATATATATATATATATATATATATATATATATATATATATATATATATATATATATAAATATAAATATATATATATATATATATTTATATATATATATACATATATACATATATATATATATATATATATATATATATATATATATATATATATATATATATATATATATATATATATATATATATATATATATATATATATATATGTTAATATATATATATATATATATATATATATATATATATATATATATATATATATATATATATATATATATATATATATATATATATATATATATATATATATATAGTATTCGATTTACGCAACACTTGATAGTTGCAACTTTCGATATAAGCAACCTAACAAAAACTGAGTCTCAAGAATTTGATAAAAGCATCATTTGCTATTCTTTGTTTGTTAATTGCAACCAGTTATATAAATAAATAACTAATTTCGATATTTTTAAAAATTCATAAATGCGTTCTATCTCTATAATAAGTATTTAGTATTTACGTATCATTGTAAAAACGGAGATGTATCTGTTTCACATTAATATTAGCCGCGTTTCATGACTCCAACTGATTCAGATCAGAGGTGCGTTCGTTTGTAGTGAATTAACTGAATATATATTGAGTTACTATTCAGTTAATTGAGTTACTATTCAGATAATAAAGCTACTGTAGTGAATTGATCGTTCGTTTGCTACAATTCAGATAAATGTCAAATTATTAAATTCGTTTAGCTTTGCTTGTATGATTCAAGATTCCTGTGCGCACCATATTAACAGTAGCAGTAGTTCAAGCTCAAGCGATCCCGAGCAAGAAAATCTAAGTAATGCTTCTCTTCACAGAGTATCACAATATTATGAAACGACAGTGCAAGCTTATAGTGATGCCGAATTTAAGGAAAATTTCCGCCTAGAAAGGTCAACTTTTAATGTACTTATGTGTAGGTGTAAGTTATTTCTATTTATCCTACAAATTATAATTTATATTTTATATATCAACAGCGTTCTTGGAGCCATTAATGACCGAAACTAATGCATTATATGCCGAAGGACGAATGAAGATTCCTGCTAGCAAAAAGGTTCTGATAACAATTTATTATTTGGCAAACCAGGACTGTTTTAGACAGGTTGCTAACTTATTTAACGTCGCTCGAAGTACCGCACATGAAGTAATAAATTATGTGGTTGGTTTAATTTTAACAAATTCCCCAAAATTCATTAAATGGCCAACTAGAGAAGAAACAGCTGCTAATGAACGACTGTTTTATAATAAAGGAGGTCTTAAAAACGTCATGGGATGTATCGATGGATCGCATATTCAAATTTTAAATATTGAAGGAGACAACGACTACATAAATAGAAAAGGATTTTCTAGTATACTACTGCAAGGAGTCGTAAATTTCAAATTAGAATTTATTGACGTATATTGCGGTGAGCCTGGGTCAATACATGACTCTAGATTGTTGAGAAAATCTGGGTTATATAAAAAAATTGAAGAAAATCCGGAATGTATGTACGGCTATTTTCTTCTTGGCGACTCGGCATTCATGTCACAAGACTGGCTTGTACCACCGTTTAAAGATAATGGCTGCTTAACATCCCAAGAGCGACAATTTAATTACATCCATTCATCTCTACGAGCACGTAGAGGAGTTAATAACCGAAACGCGGGACCAACCACAATATTTTGAGCCAGAGGACATTTCTCGAAATACTCGGACCAGTAGACGACAGCAGGCATTTTTACAGCTATTTCCAAATTCTAGTTAATTTGCAAATTTATTTTAATAATAATTAATAAATCATCTTAATACTTATAAATATATATTTTTAATTCAATATCGCATTCTCAGACTTCATTTAAATTTTTTTCATACAACAAAAATAACTACATTTTTTCAATTAACTGTTTCAACAAGTTAACTTTTTCTTTTTCAATATTTATTAATTCCCTTTCGTTTTCCGATTTTTCTCTAAGCCTTTCACTTTTTAGTTTGTAATATTCCTCTTTTGAATTGATTTTCCTCTTTCTTCGATTTGGTGCCTTTTGACACCATGTTAATGGTCTGTTAATAACATTATCAGCGCTCGAAATGGAATCCATCCCCTCCGTAGAAGCACCAAAATTAACCCCAATACCATCTTGAGTATTACTGTCCTTCGTTCCCAAAATAGTGTCCATTATATCAAAAAATTCAAACCGGATAGGCCCCCGTCCAGTTTTATTTTTATTGTTCTTTGCTGTTTTATATGTTCGTAAAAGATTGTTCCACTTTAAAGAACAATCTTTAGCCAGTTTCTGAAAGTAACAAAAACATTAGCAAATTATATACTTTCTTAAAGGGTTGTACGTACCATTACATCAAGCGCCTGTAAATGTGTGGCTTTCATTTCCCAACCATGTTTACGTTGCTTTACGTGAGTGAAGCTCTCTTTATACTGGCCATAAGCTTCTATAAGTTTGATTGTCTCGGACCTAGTCCAAGTTGATGATTTAGCTATGAAAAAAACATATAAATTTAAAAATATTGTAATGTGTGAATATAAATATATATATATATATATATATATATATATATATATATATATATATATATATATATATATATATATATGTATATATATATATATATATATATATATATATATATATATATATATATATATATATATATATATATATATATATATATATAAATATATATATATATATATATATATATATATATATATATATATATATATATATATATATATATATATATACATATATATATATATATATATATATATATATATATATATATATATATATAATATATATATATATATATATATATATATATATATATATATATATATATATAATATATATATATACATATATATATATATATATATATATATATATATATATATATATATATATATATATATATATAAACATATATATAACAAGAAATACTTACATTGTGAGTCTACGGCAGTTGTGGAATTTCCATTTTCAAATTCTTCCTGATTTTCGAAACAGACATATTCAATTAAATCCCCCTCATCCATTTTAATAAATATAATTTAAAACAATATAATTTAAAATAATAAATTTAATTTAAAATTTTGATGCGTAAAACAAAAACTAAACGAATAATTATCAAACTGTCAAAAAACAAGAAAAAAAATTATATGATTTATCTACACAAGCAAAAATATTATTCAAATAAATCAGTAGCTCAATATTTTTAACTGAAGTGAAGCGTACCGAACGAACGCGCATCTCACTTCAGTAATTCAGATAATTAAGTTAATTCAGTTAATTCACCACAAACGAATGCACCACAGATCACATTTTCCATGCAAACCAAAGACACATTTTGAGCCAAAATGAAATTTGTATCAAAATGCGTCTTTGGTTTGCATGGAAAATGTGATCTGATCTGAAACAGTTGCAGTCGTGAAACGCGGCTATATTCATTAAATTTATACTGTTTCACGATGCATTTTGTTTTTACATGCCTATGGTTTTACAAGTTAGATGAATATAGATATGTAGCTATTCGATTTTTAACCGCTTTTGAAAGAAAAATATAGATACAAAGGTCAAATATACTTTGACAGCTTGTGATTTATATATTGAAGTTAAATTATAAAACGATTTATTTTTCGTAGTTTCTTTGAAGAAGAACGAAGTAAATAAATAAAAAATGCCTTCGAAAATCAAACCGACATGTTTGTCTATTGAAGAAAAACATGAAATTTTGACACAATTAAGCCGTGGAATTACATCAAGTAAATTAGCTAATAATTATTCCGTCAACAATTACACGCATAAAGAAATTAAAATGTAATTTCTAAATTCATAAGTTAAACCGAAGTAGGCCCAGGTAACCGGAAACATTAAAAGAACCTGAGTTCCCTAAAATGGAAGAAGCTCTTTATAAATGGTTTTGTATTCAGCGAGGACAGAACCCAAGTATTTCAACGTCAATTTTGTGTGAAAAAGCGATTAAATTAAATCCAAATATAGGGAAAAATACAACGGAAAAATTTTATGCCAGCAGTGATTGGGTTACAATTTTTAAAAATTAGCTTTCAAACAATGTCCTAGCAGTTGATCCATTTGTATTGTAAATTACAACAACATTACAAAGATCTTAATGTTACTTCCGACGAAGTGTACAACGCCGATGAAAGTGGCTTGTTCTGGTAAACGAAAAATTGGCACCGGGACGAAAAATAAGTAAGAAAAGTATAAATTGTCTTTCCTCAACTAACAGCTCTGGAATGCAAAAAAAATTGTGATAAAAATGTGCTTTTGTTAGATTATGATCCTTGCCATCCCCATAATTCTGAATTTACCATTGCCGAGTTAAATGTAACCATTTTATGCTGTCCACCTAACTGTTCTGCTTTACGATCGAAATGTCTGTCGTTTATCTAACAAAAATCAATTATAAAAAAGTTTATTAGCACAGCTCATTGCATCAAATAATGACACCAGTATGGAAATTTCCATAGATAATTAAATTTAAGGCATGTAGTTACATTTTTGGCGAAAGCTTGTGACAATTTAAATCAAAACAAAATCAAAAATTATTGGAAGTAATTAATGCATGCTAAATCTGTTGATTGGGATTCTGAGGACGAAATGCCACTCAGTGAGTTGCGCAATCATAGACACAGCAATGGAACAAACGTAGAAACTATAAAAACAATGTTAGGACAGTTTCCATATGTGTTCAGGTGATCAGGTTACGTCACAAGATGTTGAAGATTGGATAGGTGAAGTAAATTTTGCTGCTAATCTAAGTGAATCAGGTGGAGAAAGTGGAACCATTAAAACTTGAAGATGCTTTCAAAAATTTCAATATATGCATGGTGTGGGCACAACAAAATACTGCGTCAATTCTGCATCAAACGGTACTTTAAAAATTAAGAGAAGTTGTTGTTTTGAGACGAAATATTTGCTTAGAACAAACTAAAATTTCAAATTTCTTTAAAAAGGTTTAATTAGTCTTTAATAATATAAGCTTTAAATTTATAAATAAATTGTCAAACCGTTCTTAATCAAAATTACATTTTTAAGTTTTAAATGATTTACAACAGCTTATATGCATAGTGAGTTAATGAATGAAAATACAGCGATGTCTTTATGGTATCATAACAATATACATATAACTGTTTTATTTCCCGGAAAATTTAAAACATTCATTGTATTGACGATTGGAAAACCAAAAATGCGATACCTCTTAATTATTTTACATTCTTATGAAATTAAAGTTGATTGTATCAAAAACTATTTTATTTGTGTTTCTAATGCCTTGTCCTATAATTTTTTAAATACATATGATAAGTGATCCCCTGAAATCAAGTAAAAAATTAAGTGTTCGGTACATGCGGCATGTTCGATAGTGGCAATTAGTCTGGTTTTAATTGAGTTGCGTGATTCGAGCTTCTACTGTATATATATATATATATATATATATATATATATATATATATATATATATATATATATATCTATATATATATGAATGTATATATAAATATATATACATATATATATATATATATATATATATATATATATATATATATATATATATAAATATATATATATTTATATATATATATATATATATATATATATATATATATATATATATATATATATATATTTATATATTTATATATATATATATATATATATATATATATATATATATATATATATATACATATATATATATATATATTTATATATATATATATATATATATATATATATAAATATATATATATATATATATATATATATATATATATATATATATATATATATATATATATATATATATATATATATATATAAATATAAATATATATATATATATATATATATATATATATATATATAAATATATATATATAAATTAGAAGTGTTTCATTCAAAAGCTTTTAATTTAAATCAAGGTAAATTCTGTGTTTTATCTTTAATGTGTTAATTTATTTATATTGAATTAAAATATGATTTTTGAAAATAAGGATCTAAATATGCACAAACACGTGTACACATTTGATTACATTTTTATTTTAATAAGTGAATTGATGTTCAATATTTGGTTCCATGGCAACTCTAAACGGATTTTAAAAAGAATTAACAGACTGCAGTATACTCCAATTAAGACTCCACCACCAGTAACCAAAACAAATATAATACTTTTAATATAATACTAAAAAAAAATACTTTTAAAACAGTTAACCAAAATATAGAGGAAGCAGAACGTGTCTGAAAAATAAAAATTGCAAATGTACTAAACAATTACTGAAAAATAACAAACAATCACTAAATCAATTACTGAAAATTGAAATAATTCAATGTTTCAGGGGAGACAAATTTGTACATTAAATTAGTATATTTAGTTGAAGTTTTTTATGAATCTCGATATTTGTATTAATGTATTGCAATATTTTCAGTCAAACTATTCAAGCTGCATAGTAAATTAAGCTATAAAAATAGAACGGGTATTTTTTTGTAATAAGTTCGTAAATTAAGTATTGATTGTAAAAGACCCAATAAGTAATTTACTATGGAATGTTTGTCTAAATGCCAGCAATTATAATGACAAGCTGCAACATTATCATGTTTAAAAATAATTGCAAAGATAGATGAAGTGAGCTCAGGTATGTATCTTTAAAAGCATTTGTTCATAATTTCGCCTTAAAGCCCTTAAATAATTTCGCCTTAAAGTTTTTGTTCGATTTGTACAATATATAGAACACATAAATCTTAAGCAAAAAACGACAAAATAGTCAGAAAAGTTTTAACATGTGAATCGACCGAGATGAACATTGAAGTTGTCAAGTGCCATGAAACTAATCAGTTGCAGGGCAATAACTTCAACCAGAAACTCGAAGCTTATTATTGACTGTATTTATATTTATTACACAATCGGTTGTTGTTTGGAAGTGATAGAAATTATTTCCATTTTCAAAATAAAACATTTACCTACCAACATATAATTTTTGGATATTTCGAAAAATTATCCAAAAGTATTTTAATAATCTAACATGAACTACCAGCCGTACAATTCTGTAAAAACAAGATAATGTGTAAAAACGAAATATTGAAAAAGTTTACACAATTTCTATCTTATTTCGCCTAAATGGTATTCTATAAAACATAATAGTCAGCGTGTAAACTTTTTCTTGCTGAATATTTTTTTCTTGTCTAAAACCACTTTGACGTTTTGTGAGTTTCAATTTGTGTATGTCTTTTAATGTATGTAATTATATTTAAACGTGAAATACAAAATTGAAAATAAATATTAAAATTCTTTAAACGTGAAATTAAAAATTGAAAATAAAATAATGCTTCGAATCATCATAATCGATGAGATGGCAGAACGTCGCCGAATACAAAGGCTTCGATTGTTGCGATTGAGACTAAGGGACGGGCATAACCCATTTATGATTCCGGAAAATACATTTCAACGATATTATAGGCTACCAAAAAGTTTGGTACATGAATTGGTCACTAATTTACTACCATTAATGCGTGAAGCTCAAAGATGCACAGCAATACCCGAACACATTCAAATTTTGGCATTTTTGAGTGTTGCTGCAAATGGTAAGTTAATGAGTATAAAATTTATGGTGTTACAAGAAACTTGATTTTTTTTGTGTGTTTTAGGTGGATATCAGCAAAATGTCGACCACGATTTTCTGCTTGAAATATCCCAAACCATGGTTTCAAGGTATGTTCATTTGGTTGGCAAAGCAATAGAAGACAGCCAAAGTTCGAGCATAATTGTGTTTCCTCAAACAGAGATTCAAATGAATTCTGTCAAATCTACGTACGCAATAAATTATCATTTAACTAAATTCATTTGATAACTTAAATTTATTTTCCAGATTCTACGAAAAATTTGGATTTCCGGGCATAATAGGCGCTATTGACGGCACTCATATTAACATTCAAAAACCAAATGTAGCTGTGGAACATGCTTATTGTAATGGGAGTAAAAGGGCGCATACTAAAAATGTTCAAATAGTGAGTTGAATGTATTTATTTAATTATTTATCCATTAAGTATTTATTTATGTACGTTTAATTTAAACAAAATATTTTTTCTAATATTTTAGATTTGTGATTATAAATTAAAAGTTTTTAATATAAACCCAAGATATGGAGGAACAGCACATGATTCCTACATTTTCTCAAACTCCCAAGTCAAGTCATTTATGGTAAATTTAAACCGAAATGGCAATAATAATACATGGCTTATCGGTAAATAAACTAAATCCAAACATAAATTTGGAAAATGTAATAGTAATTTTTCAAACAATTTTTAGGTGATAGTGGTTACGAGCAGCGCCCCTGGATGATGACTCCCATAAGAAATGCCAATAGCACTTCGCAAAATGCGTACAATGTCGCCCATCGAAAGGCACGCAATTGTGTAGAGCGATGCATTGGTGTTTTTAAAGGGAGATTTCGTATTTTAGGAAAAGATATTCGCCGCAGAAAACAGGCACCATCATCAACGCATGTGCTGTTTTACATAATTTGATGGTGCAAGCAAATGTACCATACGATGAAGATGATGTAGAATTTGATGAATTAGATGAAGATGAGTTCGTCGCGGATGACAACAGCGATTCATACCTTCAAAGAGGACTTGCCACCAGAGACCGAATTACACAAGATTTTTTTAATAATTAGCCTACAGCATTATTTATTTCAAAATTCATTTCTTATTTTTTATTAACTAATAATATATATAATAACAATTCATACTAAAATAAAAATTAATACAAAAATTTAAATTTAATTATGATTAATTCTCAATATATTTTTTAAATCTATCAAGCTTTCGCTTATCGATGCTAGTGCATCGGCTTTTTTGGTTTTTATTTTTAATTTTCTTTTTTCATTTTCTTTTTGGAATTCAAATATTTCCCTTTTTAAAGTAATTTTTTCTTTCTCCAGCTCCAAATATTGCCTGATTTCACTGTCGTCGTTATTTGTTCTGCGGCGTCGTTGATTCATTCTTATCCTTCGTGGCCTTTCCGTATTATTCACATATACAATATTTGGTGAAGGTGAATCATCAACAATTATATCTTGGGTTGTCTGAATGACACTTTCAACTGGTATTGTGCTATTTAGTTCTACAACCTCTTGGTACGAAACTGTCTAAACAGATTATTCGTAAAGATTTTACGTAAAGCTTAATATCAAGGCCAAGTACATAAAAAAAAAATACTCACTCTTAAATTGCTGAACCCTCTTTCTTGGCTGACGCCGTCACCATCAAAAACATCAATAGTCATAATTGATATTGCCCGTCGTTCGTAATCGTCCAGCGATTTGATTTTTCTGATACCGTTTATACCGGGCGCCTCTATTTGCCGTTTTTCTTCAGCTGCTTTAGCTTTCATGTTTCGTCTAAAAATTGCAACAATTTCTAATTCATTTAAAGTTTCTAAAAACTAAAAAAAAAAAAAAAGCATACTTAAAGTCCCTCCAATACTGTTTCCATTGTTCAGCATTTTTCAGTGCACCTCCCATTGCATTCAACTTTACTGATAAATCTTTCCATTTTTGAAAGTTCGTGTTAGCACCCGCATCACATTCGAATCTAAACGGTTAAATTATAATTTCAGTTAGTTTAAAACTTAATATCAATAAAAATGTATAGCTATTTAACCTTTCATGGGCAAAATTTATATTTTCTTCTAAATAGGATAGAAGAGCCCCTTTTTGTTCGGCTCTGGCACGTCTTCCTCGTGAAATAATGACCCTTTAAATTATTTATTAGTTTTCTATTTTTCATAAAAACACATATTTAACATTTCTACTTACTTCTCGATATTCATTTTATTATAATTATAATTCAAATTATTTCAATTGTTTTTTAATTATTTTATTTATGTAAATTATTCAAATATATGTATATTTATTTATTTTCACCAGACGATAACTCTCTACACAAGATAAATTGAGCGTGTAAATTTTTGACGTTTATTATCTTACGAATTTTCAAATTTATCTTGCTGTAAAGTTATAGAATACCGATTAGGCGGGTAAACGTGTAAAAAGCCCGTTTACGCATTTTCACATTATCTTATTCGTTACAGAATTAGGCTGCAGGACCGTAAGTGAAAAGTTATTTGAGAAATAAACACGATTTTGTTTTATTTTATTTTTTATATATACCACATTAACTAAATGATATATTATTTTATTATAATTTATTAATTATTATAAAATTCTTAAACTGTGATTTATTATTAATTGATATTCGTAATTGCATTACTATTTGAAATATTTTATTTTTGAAAAATAAAGTTATTTAACAAATATCTTGTGTTATTATTTTTTAGAAAACTAATATATATATATATATATATATATATATATATATATATATATATATATATATATATATATATATATATATATATATATATATATATATATATATATATATATATATATATATATATTAACTTGATTTCGTTAGTTAAAATGACGTTGATATCAGGTTAAAATTATATTCGGGTTAAGCTAAAAAAACAATAATTTAATTTAAAATTAACAGATGTGCAATGTTACTCTAAACAGTCGTGCTTTATTAAATTTACTTGTTGCTTCGTTAAACTTAACAAAAACAAGTTAGTTTACCTATGCTATATTTTAAGATTCTTTCGTTTAATTAAAAATTAGATTTAATTAAATTTACAAAGCGCATAGATAATGTTACTAAAATGTGGTTTTATTGACTACTCATAAATGGAACTTTATTAACTTTGCAATAAGTGACATTTCTAATGTAAAATTTTAATAATTTACAAACCGTTAAGTTGGATCCTTTTTTGGTAATATTAACATACTTTTTCTTTCATTGTAAGTATTAATGAAACTTCGATCTCATAATACTTCTTCCACCTGTTCATAAACCGCACCGAATAGTGCATTTTCAAGAAGCCTAAATACGTATTCATTCAGCCGAAAATTAGCTTCATTGGACTGAACACTTATTTCCGGATGATAAAAAACGGATAATTTATAGATGATTTTTTTTCGGAAATTAGTATTTCGTTCAATGAAGCTTATTTTTAGCCCATAAACCATATCGATGACGCAAATCGACGCTTTAAATCTTGAACAAACTGTATGCCATATGTAGCGTATTTTGTTAAGACCCAAATTCTTTCCCAAAAAAATGATATGGCAACACTAAAAACACATTTTCTTTCGTTTTTCAATGTCAGCCCAAAATTAGCTATAATATATTCAAAATGTATTGAGTCAACCCAAAAAATTTGTATATCATGACATATTTTCCAATATCAGCCCAAAAAAATCTATATGACACAAAAAACTATCACGAAAGTTACTCTCAGCCCAGAAAAAATATATCACTCATCTAAGTGGAATGATAAACTTTCATATATTTTTAATAAACAATAATAAATAAATCAATTCATATTTTTTAATTTTGTGAGAGAAATCTCAAAAAAGATAATCATAACCGCCCAGGTGGCTCAGTGGTTAAAGCTGTGGCAGTTGGAGCGGGAGGTACCGGGTTCGAATCCCGATAGGGGCAGGATGCAAAAAGGATTTTTCACCATCTGATTACGATCGGTGGTGTTAATGAACACATCTATGACCCCCTGTTGGAGTGCAGAACTCATGGGCCGACCCATCTTCCATGTCAGTACTATAGGCTGGCATGGAGCTATGCAATGCGCAGATGGTTCTACGAAAATCGGACCTATAGCCGTACGTCCTCGATTTGGCCGTTAAGGCGTAAAGTAGGACGTAAATAAGCGAACCGCGAAAGAGCTGGGAGAGCCTTGAGCCCCAAAAAAAATAGCATAGAATAAAATATAAAAAAAAAAAAAGATAATCATAGTATAACATGTGTCTTCGAAAAATACTCATTTCTTACTTATAAAAAATTCACTATTTTGCATATATCACAAAAGTTAGGGTGTTGATCACGAGTCTAGTTATGATTTTTCATTAGTTCAATCCTATACTAATGCAAAATATTAAGAAAATGTGATGGGGATCTCATAGTCTGTATAGCATTCAGATTAATCTTTTAGTTGATTGAACTTGAACTTAAGCTGAATTTATGTGCATATATACACTTTATGAGAAAGATGAAAAAACAGAATAAATTGTAGCACGATATTTTGTAGCAGGTTGAAGCTTAATGGTTCAGAGAGTTGCTCATCACAACGCGATCTCCAGTTCGATTCCCGCCGTTGAAAAAAAAATTAAGATGCAACCGGATGATATAAAACCGCGTTTGTGTGTAAAAACGTTCGTTGAGCTGACCAGCTACAATCTGCACCAAAAGACGCTGTAAGGGCTGTTTACGCTCTCTAAGCCATAGATTATTATAATAATACAAAAGATTAGCCATAGATTATTATTATAATGAATACAATTCATCTAGTAATTTTTCTTTCCTAATTTAGTCACTTCAGAATACGAAGAGACCCATTGGCCAGCTCCATTTATGGGTAATTTACTGAAATAGTCTTTGCACTGGTCTCCTTAATCCATTAAATCATGTGGTTTCGTTCAACATACTACGAATAACAACATACTGTCGATAAATACGTTGTCCATGAATTATGGCAAGTTTTTTTATTTCTTCTTCAACCGTTTGGATATTTAGGTCTCTATGAAGGTCATCATTCCTAATGTACCACGAAACGTTAACTATACTTCGTAGCACTTTGTTTTGAAAAGTTTGTATTATTTTAGTGTTGGTTTTCTTTGTACAGCCCAAAAACTGTAATCCATAGCTCCATACAGGTTTTAACACCTGTTTATATAACAGCAATTTATTTTCAGTTGACAGTTCCGAGTTTTTCCCGAGCAGCCAATACATTTTTCGATATTTGATATTAAGTTCATCTTTTTTCTTTTTAACATGCTCTTTCAATCTGAGCCTGGTATCTAAGGTAATCCCTAGATATTTAGCTTTATTTGCATACGGAATCTGCTGACCGTTAATGATAAGAGGTTTGAGGCTGATTTTTAGATGAGTAAAATTCACATGCGTGGATTTCGATTCATTGAGCCCGATACGTCACATTTTAGTCCATTTTATGATTTTGTCACATGCTTCTTGAAGTTTCGTAATGCAGTATCATCTGCAAATGTTGCAACGGTTACTTCATTTAATTGAGGTAAATCTCTGGCGTAGAGCAGGTAAAGAATACGTCCCAAAACACTACCCTGCGGGACTCCTGCCGATATCTTTTTTAGCTCGGAGTATTCTTCTTCATATTTCACCCGAAAGTGGCGATTTTCAATGTATGACTTTAAAATCATATAATAATGTTTAGGTAAATCTCTATGAAGTTTGAAGAGTAAACCTCTGAGCCACACCTTATCGAAGGCCTGCACCACATCTAAGAAGATACTAGAGCAAACCTGTTTTCTCTCTAATATATTGTATGTAACAGCCTCTCAAACAAATTCGCTATTGTTGGTAAAAGTGAAATTGGCCGGTAAGATTTCCTATCATTCGGTGGCTTGCCAGGTTTCGGGATCATTATTACTTCTGCTATTTTCCACTGCATTGGTACATATTTTTTCCTGAGTATCGCATTGACTATATGCAATAATTTACGGGTGCCGTTTTCAGGCAGTTCCTTCATTATTTGCCCTGTTATCAGATTGTAACCGCAGGAGCTTTATTTGCTTTTAAGTTCTTAATTTCAGCTTTTAGTTCTTTCAATGTTACAGGGCTGATATCTTCGAAGTAAGATGTTGTTTGATTGAAATGTTTCTTCAAGATGATCAGCAAATAGGTAAGCCTTGTCTTTCGCACTTCTAGCCCATTTTCCATTGTTTGTTTTGATTGGGGGATCTGCGTTTTTGGTTGTTTCAACCCTTTTGTTGCTTTCCAGAGGGAATATTCGGTATCTTTAGTTGGAGCTAGAGAACATAGATATTTCCCAATTGTTTCATTTTTCTCTGTTTTCATAAGTGCCTTAAGTTTGATGCATAAGGTGGTTTTATCTTGAGGTGCACACGTAGTCTGCCATTTTTTTCGGGCTTTTCGTTTCTTCTACACTATAGTTCTCTGACTTCTATTGGGTAAATAACGAAGTTTTCTTTCCTCAATAATAATTTGGGAGTGCATTCCCAAGCGGACCATTGTATGACATCAAGGAGCTTGTCTAGTTCTTCTTCAATTTTCTTTTCAGTTTTGATTTGTACTTGAAGTTCTATTCTTTCCTCTACTAACTGCTTAAACAATTCCAATTTGTTTTGTTGTTTGTGAGCTGAGGTGAATTTATTTTTTTCTATAACATTTTCACTAACCGTCATAATAACAGGAGAGTGATCAGATATTCGATTTTCGTCATTTTCGATGTAGAAATCTATAAGGTCTGGGATTTTTGTTAGAATCAGATGGCCAGTACGTTGGTTTCCCTCCTGAGTAAAATGCACAGTTTGAGTATTGACCAGCTGCAAGTAATTCTTTGCCTTTTGGAGAGGTTCATCTTGAACCCCAAAAAGTATTTTTGGCATTAAAGTCACCTCCGATAATGAAGTTACTTCCTAATTCCTGGAACAAGTTAATATCTTCTTTCTTTAGGTTATACCGCGGGGGACAATATATTGCAGATATATTACAGGTGTTGTAATAACCAAAGTTAACCGTCACGGTTGTTACTTGCATGGTTCTTTTTCTATTTTCAGTTCTTCATGATGATTAATATTGTCCCTAATAAATATGGCTGACCCTCCTCTTGCCCGTTCTGAAGGATGTGTTGTATGATAACAAGTATATCTCCGGATTGAAACATATGAGCTGCTGGTAAAATGTGTTTCTGATATTAAACAAATTCTGCTAGATGTTGTGTTAATCCGTTTGCATTCCATATGGCTATTCTTAGTGAGTAGTTTTGATGTCTAGTTTTTGCTATGGAATTATGAACTCAACTATGTATAGCAGACATTATTTCTTTTTAGCTATTTTGGAATTTGGTATTTCCAGCAGGTTGAGTCGATTCAGAATTAACTTATTTAGTTTATTCTGTTCCTCAAGGCTATTTAAAATTGCTTGGACAGTGTTTTTGAATTTTTCAGTTCCGCTGGTGTCAGATTCTTTCAAATTTTAAGTGGCCTGCGCATATGTATAATTCTCCCTACGCATTTCTTGCTCGATCCTTGTTTGGATGACTTAGAAGTGGTTTGCGTGCCTGATCCCTCATTTTCTGTAGTTGCTTGGTAACCTCACATCCTCTGTAGTTCGCCGGATGCTGACCATTACAGTTTATACATTTTGCTGGTTCTTCTTTAGATAGTTTGCAAGTTTGTGTTGGGTTCCAGTACATTTGACATATCTTGGTTCGCGTGTGAAATATCTTTGCGTATGGTTATGCCTTGACATTTTTTACATTGTACTATTTTTGTACTGCTTTTTTTAACAGCTTCAATCTTAACTCGCATGTTTAGTATGCCAGTTATATTGTAAAATTTTTCTATTTGCTCGGATTTATCAAACAATTGCATGAACAGGGGAAGTTTTCTTTTTGAAACTGCTTCTAGTCGGTTCTCTTCGCTACGTCTGTCTTTTTTAATAATATTCACGGCATCAAGGATTTTAAATCCTTTATTTTCTAGGTCTTCCATTATTACATTACTTTCACAGGTTGGATGTAGGCCTCTTGCCATGACCTTAATGGGACGATCGTTTATATTTTCGTACGTGTACCACTGATATTTCTCCGTATTAAGCTTCAATGACAAGTATCTGTATGCGTTTGGATTAGAATTGTTAATCTTCCATACATTATTGTTCAGAACAGTGATTTTGTAATCTTGTTCCGTAACAGGACTCATTACACTTTGGTTTTCTGAATAGTTGGTTACTCCTACTATATAAATCGGTGGTGGGGCTTTCACCTTCGGTGCTTCATTTTGTTGAGCTGGTTGCCGTTCTGGTGATTTTGCTACCTCTGGTATTATTTTGTTTAGCATTTTTCTTCTTCAACATCCAGTTAGTTTCCCTTTCTAACTATTCCTCGTCCGTTGAAAATTCATTTTTCTGCGACTTGTCTCTTTTGGTTCTATTTCGATGTCTGCCACTTCTATGTTTAAAATTTTGTCTTCAGTTTTTGAATTTGCTTTATCTGTTCTCAGGCATATCAAGTCGCGTTGAAGATTGGAGATTAGTAACTCCATGTCTTCAATTTTTTGTTTTAGTGCTTGATTTTCTTTTTCTAAATTAGAATTTCCATCATTTTCAGTTGAAGGACTGCTTTTGCTACTTCTTTTGGTATATAATTTTGCTATATTTTGCTGCTGTTGAAACGGATTCGCTGTTTCAAAATTTATCTTACTAACATGCAAAAGGTGGTTCTTGTTAGAATCCATGGAACCGCACGAAGAGTGTGAGTTAGCCAATTTGGTAAATGATCTATCACCCAGAATAAACCCTTTTGTGTTTTCGCGACAGAAATGTTCTCTAGTTGGTGATCTTGCCAACTTTGAACTTCTTATGAATGGGGTCACCCCAGAAACTATTGAGTCTGCCTCGTTTGAGGATGGATTAACCAACTGGGCAGTTGGTGTACCACCTGGGGTATTTTCTCCCTTTTTCTGTTCTTTTCATTGCTTTATACACCTCAACATTATTCCATGAATAATGACCCTAAATCTAGGTCATCGTTACTTAACAATGTACACACTTCAGTTTATAACGATATGCACAGTAATGATTTTTATGACACTGCACTTTTTAATAAAAATAAAAAAAAATGTTGTTGTGTTACTTGCAACTTTTCAAATAAATTTTATGAACATTTAATAATTGTAATAAATTAAATTACGTCTTCTCAGCTCACTTTGAAAGTCGCTTGATGAATGATTTTATATTGATGGATTCAAACCGAGTATTTTGCAAATTTCGATTTGACAAACTACAACTAAGCATCCGTTTGCCATGCAACCAACTAAGGGTTGGATTATGTTGGTGCAACTCGAGTATTTTATTTTTTCGACAGCTGCCATATATTACGGGCTTTCTTACATCCGCCTCCCGGGGAGACCTCGATGAGGGTATAAAATACATCCCACACGGGAGTTTGTCTGTGTGTGTTTCTTTGTATTTTGCGTTTTTGAGTGTGTGTATGTGTGTGCGTGTTGGTGTGTATGTCTATTTGTGTGTCTATTTAGTATGTTTATATGTGTTTTAGGTGTTTCTTTGTTGAATCATCAAACAATCTTTGATGTTTTTTAGAACAGTTTCAACTTTTTGGTTAGCAAGACATTTAAATATTTTTAAGGAATTTAAAAATATTTTTAAGGAATTTTTAATGGAATTGATGGTGCTAACTTCACAAAGGTGATTGTCTTCACGTACACTATCAGCTACTGCAAAAACATTTATATTAGATCCCTTGTACGCACTCTAGTCGAGTGATGAATATCTAATATTGAAACAGCTGTTCGAAATCACTGTTGATCTTGTAAATTACACAATGTATATTACATGGTTGTTACATGTAAAAATCGTGTTATTTACATAAGATTATTTTTTACATAATATATGTAAAAAACGTAAGAAACCACTATAAATAAAAATACTGACACGCCATCTCTTATTAAATCTAATTGTAACTAAAACACCATCTGTTAAAAAATTTAAGAATAGAATATATGAAATTAACTGTGTAGAATTCTTTTGACTACATACTGAATGTCACAATAATTTTTGATTAAATTATCACTTCCTACTTAAACTTAATCACTTCCTACTTAAAAGCACGAAAAAGATTTTTCATTGAATACTGATTTTTGAAATAAATTTCCACATTTTGTAAACGTTGTTCTCGCATAAGTCTATTCATGGTGAAATGTCAATTAATACTGAACACAAAAATGACATATGATAGTAGTCACGGATGAATCCCAATGAGAATTTGTTTTGTGATCTTAACAAATCATAAAGCCTAATTCATTATCAGTCAGTGGTTTGACATTACAGGTTATCAATTTTGTTCAATATACGATCGATCTGATTACGATCTGTGGGTGACCTCCTGTTGAAATGCAAAATTCATGGGCCATCTCATCTTCATCTTATCTTACGTAAATCGAACATATAGCCGTATGTCTTCGACTTGGCTACGTTATGGCCGTAAATAAGCAAATCGCGAAAGAAAGCCGTCAGCCCCAAAACAGATTGCAAAAATAGAAACAGACAGACAGGTAGACCGAAAGAAAATATTTCCTATAGAATATATGTTAATTAATTATTTATAGAGATTTTGCCTCATTTGTTGTTCACTAGACTAATTATTCATATTTACATAGAGCTATTCCATATTTACCTATTTTATTTTAATTATTTCTTGGAAAGGTTCTTTGATATGTAAAAGCTTGAGTTTCTTATAACGATGTTTGAAACACTTCTTCTGTACCCTCATTGCCAACAGAGACAGTTTAACAAATTATCTTTTATTCAGTTTTCATTTTACCCTTTGTCAGTTTGAGTTTATATTTTACTACGTTAACTTGTAGGATGATTACTAGCAATAGATACTAGCAATTCAATTAAAACACTTCTATTAACTTTGAAGAAAGATATACTTCAAAAAGAGATGAAGATGTAATTGGTCCATGAAAGTTCCATAACTTCAAATAAACTTATTTAACCTTTAACATATGATTGCATCATAATGCTACTGATATTTGATATTATGCTATAGCTTGAACTGCAGTTACAGCTGAAGGCATGTCTGCAAACAAATAGCATATCACGAGGAGAAAATTCTTAGCAATTAGGCACTTAACCATAAAAGCATCATATTTGAACCTTTATTTGCAAATGGAAACGGAAACGAAGGTACCATCAATACCATAAGATGCCATATAACATGATAACATATTATTTTTTGTGGATGATTTTTATATTTGAACAAGGCAGTGCAACATAATTTTTCGTCGCGGAAATGTGTATTGGCCTGCAAGAGCATGCGATTTAATGTCCAGCCACCATCCAAGACTAAACGAAATAAATAAGTAGTTACGACGTTTTTACTATCTGTACAAAATATTTCTCTTTAACCGCTTGATTTATAGTGCAGTAGGTTTCCAAACTGCTCGAAATTCTCATATCATGCCAGAGATTCTCATATCAACCAAAGCTAGCACCTTGTTAGGAGAGAGAGAGAGAGAGAGACATCTGAAAAGAAATGAAGCGATTCGGATAATTCATTGAGTAAGTTTGATGGATGAATATACCTGAAACGATTTATGGAAATTATAAACAGGAGAAATCTATCATGAACCATGCCGGATATACCGGCTTCTGGCATAGCTCGTTTTAATTTATTGAGAATTAATCTATAGTCTGAAAGCATTCGAGGCCCCAATATACTCCTCAATTCAGTCAAACAAGCGGTACCTTTAATGGAGGATTGCAACTAAGGTAGGGAGAAAATAATCTCCATAGCTAGGAACTGAGTTGAAGTAATGACTCCAGTTGACAGAGCAAATAAACAAAACATCTCGATTATCTTTTTAAGGGTTTAAAGTGCTTTCCAGAGTTTGGATTTCGAGGTTTCGATGTACTGTTTTTGTACTCGAGGCACGTTGCACATGCATGTTGGTATCAGCAAATGCCAGTGTTATGTTGAGTATACAACAGTTTCCAGAATTATAAAAAAACATTTAAAAAAAGTAAAAGCAACCTGAAACATGTTATGTGGAGTGTATAATCATGAAACTAGCAAGATTTTGGCACATGGATACCGTTATATTAAGATTCAGGGGAAAAAAGCAATATACATTGTCCCAGTAACAGACATATGCCTGATTAGATGGATGTAATCTTTTTCGATCACGCAGTCATTTAATGAAGTCATCATCTTCTGATCTAAACGGGCGTAAATTACAACATGCAAGCAATGGCTCGAATAACAACTCTCACCAATCCAAATACTATTCAAAAAATATAAAGCTACACGCTTGATTTGTGACCCCACCGCTTCATTGGTGGCGTCTAGACTGCTCTGTTTAGGGAAATTTCAATATCTTTTGACACAACCCCTCTTAAAACGTCCATCCTATTTCTCCTGCAAAAATTAACTTATCACAATGGAACTATACCTGCCTTCTCTCAATGGCGTTCTGTGGCGCGTTTTCAATGCAACAGATATTTCCAGGAAGTTCGTTTCAACAAATCAAAACTACTAAGGTACTTAGGTGGGCGAATGCGAGCACCCACAAATACAGTATGCAGTTAGGTTCTTTTCATGAAACAACAAGCCTATAACACTAATCGGGCGAATGAACTTAGCTGTAATAATCAATAACTATTGAATAAATAAGGTCGATATATAATGTGTGTCCTTCCATAACGATGCTGGAAAGTAGCAAGCTACGACTGTATAAATTATGTCATGGGTTTCTTTAAGGGATAAATAAACAAATAAATGGTGAAATTCTTACTATATAAAAAAAAAGCAACCTGGAACTTGGGCAAAGCGAATCTTTCGTAAAACCGATGTGTCGATTGACACATCTCGGTGTAGGTAAATTTTTATGTAATCCAGTAGAATTACGAAATGTTTTTTAAAATATGTAAAACTAACAGATTAAAGATAGTATTTGTATGCCGAGCCAACGATATTACGAAGTTCCCTTATTTTAAACCTTCAACTGTTTCACAGAAAAGTATATATGTAATCACTTACGATTACTAGTACTTCGTTGCGCCAACCAAACGGATTTGATATAGAAATGACATCTCTGTAAAGTAATCTTTGTTAGTACCTCAATGTTTGCACCACAGTAAATAAATCAGCTGCGGATCGTAACTACACTACCGGTGCGAAGTTTTTAACGTTAACGAAAAAATTTAGCTACACAAAATAACAATTTATTTTTTGTAGCTACACAACCTCTAAGCAAAAACACTAACATACAAGTGACATAATATTGTACGAGGTGGGGCAGAAGTGTCGCTTCTAATTTAATTACACGCCATCTTGGTTATGTGACGTTTAGCTGAGTTTCGCTCAAACAATTGTGTTACTGTTACTGTCGAATGGTACCAAGACATGATTCGAAATTTTCTTGTGCCTGAAATAGAAGAGCAAGGACTAGAGGATATGTGGTTTCAGCAAGATGGGACCACAGCACACACAGCCCGTTCAACAATTCAATTATTGAATGAGGTTTTTCCACGAAGACTATAAATTACGTGAAATGGAGATTAAGCATGGCCAGCCAGATCTCCGGAATTAACAACACCAGACTTTTTCTTATGGGTTTTTTTAAAACCTAAAGTTAATGTGAATAAGCCCCAAACGATTCAACATCTTAAATGTTGCAGGATGTCATGAAAAATCATACTGAGATGTTGCAGGATGTCATGAAAAATGCCTTAAAAAGAGCCGAAAGTTTCATAGTGAATCGCGGTCACCATTTAGCCGATATAATTTTCTAATTTTTATGAAAACCAAACCAACTTATCTTTTTTTTTTTAACAAAGTTATAGGCAAACAAAATGGTAGCGGGACTTTTGCCCCACCCTGTATTTTGTGCACTGTAACTATAATTTTAGCAAAACTAACATACGTTTTATTAAAATTAAAAGGGTTGGACTCCTCTGGTATAGATTCAAATTTATGTGAAAATCTTAAAAAAAAGGAATTTTTTCAAATCTTAAAGTTGTCACTATATAGTCACCAATATTTTTCAAAGTTGTGCCCGTACGTCTATCTAATATTTTTATGTACTATTTTAGCATTCTCATATAAATTCTGATCCACGCCAAAAGGACGCAACCCTTTTTATGTTAATAACAGGTATGATAATTTTGTTAATTTAATAGTTTTGTCTGCCTTTATGTCTGTCTGAGACAGCCTTACGTAAAGCCTTCTGCTCATTGCCAGCCTATAGTACTGACATGGAAGATAGGTTGGCATCCGTAAATTCTGCACTAAAACAGGAGGTGTCGTAGATCTGTTCAGTCAAATCTCCGATCGTAATCAGATGGTGAATTTCGAACCTGGTGATTCCTACTGATTTCCGCAGCTTTAACGACTGTGCCATTTGTTCGGTAGTTTATAGTTCCAGCACACATAATACAATATCATTGAATGTTATTTTGTGTAGCTACACTTTTTCGTTATCGTTAAAACCGAAATTCTCACACCGGTGACAGCGCGTCGATTTTCGATCACCTTGGACGTAAATTATATAACCTACGAGCAATTTGTGGAGAAAACAAATGGCAAGTGGGATATCCTTTCTAAGAGAATCGAGCTTTTTCTGAATAACATGTCTCATTCAACGCTCGTGATGGTTTGAGAACTAGGCACGTGAAAAATATTTATTTCACTGAAAAACAATACTAGCGAAACAAATAAAAATCATCGAGTTTCGAAAAGAAGCAGCAAATGTACCATTTTCATTTTAGAATAATTTTTTTTTCTTATCTTAGATTAAAATTTTAATAAATTATTTTTTTTTGCTTTCTGTTTATAATGAAAATTCATGAATAACAAGAAAAGTGTATGTTAATTTATTTAAAATTCAACGTATTTTTTGTTGTGTTGTGTGCTTTTTTTATTTCGTAAGCACGCAGGAGGATGAAAAAAGTACTTGCTGTAAGAAATTAGAGTAAATTTTTTAAGATATCCTAATAATATTTTTTTGGTTGTGTATCGTCGTTACTTGTCGTTTTTTTTGTATTTTTTTCTGAAAAACTCAATCCACTGGGAAATAAATTTACTATGGAACAGATGATATATGTGAAAATTAAGAAAAACAAAATGTCACAAAAATGAAATGAAATGGAAACAGTATATAGGGAAAATTCACATATATAAATTTTTATATATCAAAACCGACTAAAAAGAAAATGTTATGTTGGCTGTAATTTTCATTGCTCTCTATTTATATACGAGCATATATTCTTTGCTCTGCCCTCTGCGTAATATCCATTTCAGTTATTTGGTTTTATTGTGCCATTAAAATGACGTATATCTCACTGGAATGTGAATAAAATATATTTGTATGGAATTTTAAGAAATAAATTTTCGAAATTTTTGCTACAGTATATGTAAGACGTGCACGAGAAGGCATACAAGAATAATAAAAATAAAATCAGTAAGCTGTAAAACTTAAAATTCCGTTAATAATTGAATGATGTCATGTACTATGCATGTAAGTTTTTATGATATTTCGAATTTCAAGTTCATTATTTTGCTATACGTCGTGTGTGTGTGTGTGTGTATGTACGTATATATGGACAAACTAATAAACTAAAATAATAAATTCTCGAAAAGGTATATACCATATGTATATATACGCATAGGAAATAAAATTTCGTCACGAGTACTAAAATATGTAGAGAAAAGCTCGAAAAACCATCCGAAACTGAAAAGCATTCCTTACTATGCGTATAATATAAAAAAGCTCTTACATTCCATTTTAATTAAAAATGTATCTCATATTTTATGGAATTAGGTATCACCGGTCATCGGTCCAAAATTGTTGGGAAACCAATTCCAAATTTAAACTTAGAGGAAAGCTCATAAATAGTAAAGCTTTTTGAGCCATTTCCTGTTATTTAAAAGTTCTGCATTTTTTTACAAGTGTACAATTGGGAGTGGTAGAACTATCTCGTGAAGGTGAAAGCTTATCAACTGTCGAAGTAAATTAATATCAAAAGCTCAGCAAGTGGTGCATTTTAGAAATTTCAAGATTCAGTCATATACAACTTTTCAGAGATTATGGGCACAAGAGTTATAGCACTGTAATGTCTAATGAAGCTTAGCAATTCCAATGTAAACTGCTTGTGTCAGAAATAATTCGGTACTGTTGACCGTATACATATAGAAGCTAAATCACTGTGGAGTATTTGTAACATATAAAGAATTTTAAAAATAAGAGTGTCAAAAAGTTTCGGAGTGCAGTGGACGCGTTTTATTCGTCTCCACTAAAAAAATGTGATAAAATGGATTTATATTCCGGTGTGTGTATCTGCAATGATATACGGGTGTTTCAGGATGGTTTACTTGATAAGTGATCCTACTGAACACCTGAAACACAGTGAATTTTCGTGCAAGCGGTGATTAATACGATTTTGTAATGTAATTCAATTACAATGCAAAGTTAGTTTTGTTCCATGACGCTATAGTTTTGCGATATACATAGACGCTGAATATTGTAGGACATCTATGATCAAATAGATGAACAAACAAATATTGTGAGATATTAGTGTCGATGAATCTTAGTTAATTTAAGGATTTGTATGTTTGTGCGGGGATGATGCGTACATAGGTACAATATTACAGAGTATAATACGAAAGGAACATTACCAGAAAATGAAGAAAATGATAACAATGCCTCAAGGTCATATATTGGGAATACAAAGTAAATTGACTATCAAATCCAAAATACGAGAGTAGGAACAGGACAACATAAATGAAATCACGGTCACAATCCCAGTGAAACAGAGAAGCGACACTTATATATTATTTATATTTATATTATCGATATTTATATATTGTTTACACTCGAGAGTTTTGCCGTATTTGTATTATTTGCGTCTACTGTACCCGATTTTAGTTGTTTTTTGGATTTACATACATATGCATTTTGGGGTATTGCAACTTAATATACTGCATATACAGTGTATGTTTCTTTTAGATAATGCTTTGAATTATAAAATCTCTGATCTGAATTTAAATATGAGTTTAAAATGTAGAGAGGGATAACACTCTATTTTAACTCTGTTTCGGTCAGTTTGGTGCTATACAAACCTAAAAGCTCCATATGTTATTTGAATTTAAACGTGAATCTAGATTTCGGACAGTGATACAAATATTAAATAAATAAAAAGGAATATTTTCGTTTGTTCCGCCCCGTTTGTGGTTGGTGTATCCAACATATGCTCCAAATATTTCACGGTTGTATCCGTTGAGCGCAACTCCGAATATAATAGCTCTGTTGACACCGATGCCGATTTAATAATCAGCTACACACAGAACACGGCCACTACTGTAATTAACTAATTAGAAGAATTAATAATTGTTGGTGGGGTCAACACTTGGGTTAAGTTCTATATAATCATCGTGTCATCATTAGTTTAAACGAAAGGCGCCAACGTGAAGACTAATGAACTCCGACTAGATGAAGAGAGTATCTTGGAAATATCTCTCATCTTTTCGCTCTTCCAGGAGGTGGAAGGAAAGGATATAATTGGTTAAGGATATAATTGGTTTGATTAATCTTGATCAAAGAGATAATCATCAGTCTCGTTCGAGGATGCCCTGTCAGAATCCTAAACCTGTTCAACCTCTCTTCTCAAAATCAACTTACCAGCCTTAGCAGCAATCTCTAAAATACTTCGAGGTTGAGAAGATCTCGTTTGAAAGAATCATGCCAAGTAAATATGGGTCTACCAATCTTTCTTCAGTGTCAGGTAAATCTCCAAGCAGCATTTAATAAATGTCCTCTAGATCGTCTCAAGGCATGTCCCTAATAATAGAGTCGATAAGTTGATACTTTTCGATTTATAGTCTTCCCATGCAAAAGTCTTCTAACACAGACTCGGTTGGGACGATTACTACAATGCTCTAGGAGCTGTATGAGGAAATGCTTCTCATACCGAGCGAGACGCAATCTGTTAGCCTTGGTTAATACAGTAGCCCGTAAACCATAGGTCATTACAGGTACTACCAACTGTTTATACATCTGTAATACAATATTAAGTGGTAATGAATACTGTCTTATAAATCGTGCCAATATTTGGACAACCTCACTAGTTTGTCTACAGCGAGTCCTAATCACTTCAGGTCGTCTTAGGTCCGCAGTCAGGACAGTACCAAGATATCGTAAAACATTAGTGACTTGAACATTTAACCCACCTATCAATAAAGAAGTGACACTTGAACTAAAAGGTCTTACGAGAACTTTAGTTTTAGACTCATTAATATGTAAACCAACAGAGTGAAGAAGTGGGACAAGTTCAGTAACAACCCCAGATAATGAATCTAAATCATTGTCAACGATAACGATATCATCTGCATAAGCTAACACTAGAGGAAATCTAATAGATAAATCCTGATTAAGAGGTAAATTGGGTACTACATTCTCAAAGGTTTGCAATACGGCGTCAATAACTAGATTAAACAGGTAGGAGAAAGAGGACACCCTTGTTTAAATCCTACGCCACGAGAAAAAGATTGTGTACGCTGCTTACACCATATTATTGAAGTTTTCTCACACATACAGGCTCCAAGAATTCGGTTATAACAAGGTAATGGGGAATACCAAGATGTGGGAAATTAATACGAGCTTGTGAATGACTAACAGTTTCAAAAGCTTGTTTCAAATCTAGAGATAAAACGTAAACGACTTCTCCCATCTTCCACTCTTCATCAAGCACACGACGTAAAGCACATATGATCATCAACAGATCGATTACGAATAAATGCAGCCTGGTATGAACCTACTTCCGAATAGAGTTCCTCCAATCGAGTGAACAAAAACTTGGCATACACACGATACCCAGTATCAGAGAGAGTGATTCGTCTATAATCCTCTGTTCCCATGGGACGACGTTTCTTAGGAAAAGGAAACTGAACTGTCTCCAACCACTCAGAAGGTGGATTATTAGCTAGCCAAACTTTCTGCAACACAAATACGAAAACTCTCATCCCCTCCTCAGTCACTAAGAACATCAGGATCCTTTAACAATTTCAACTACCAATTTCAAAAGTCCAATTTCTCATTACCCTGATGAGGACACATAGAGACCTTTTGAGAATTCTGTAGGATACTCCTCCTTTGGACGACACTGAAAATCAATTTCTATTCAGAAACAAATTTTCTTATCAAAACACCATCACTTCCTAAATACGAACCCTTTCCATAGGTACCTTTGGATGGTCTCAAATATAAATAAGAATTACTAGGCCTAAACAAAATATGGTCTTACGGGGAAGCGGAGGCAGGACCTTTCCAGGTTTCAAGACAACTTCGACGTCCAAAATTGGTAAAAACCACAAGACGATTTTGTAATGCAAAATCTAATAAAATGTCACCACGCTCATTAGTTTCCAAATGATATAAATTTCTATACCAATAACACCCTTATCTAACAGATACGTCTGATTTAAACCAATATGAGCATTAAAGTCCCCCAACACAAAAACATCCCGAGCCGTACCATGCTTCCGAATAATTCTAGATAACTGGGTCGATAAAAGATGAGAGGCTGTAAGGTTAAAAACTGAGGGAAAATGAGTACATATTACTAGCAATTCCCTCAAACCATTAATCTTAATAAAAGCGAAACAAAGCCTTTCGGAAATAGGTTCAAAATACCGAACTCGAATTCCACAATTTTGTCTAACCAAAATACCAACACCATTTCTTACCCCACGACTGGTATGATTTGAAACTACCAAACGCCTCTTATGGCTCAAATACCAGTTATGATTAGAAGTATCAGCTTGAGTAGCCACCGAGTTAGTCTCTTGTATAGCAACAATATCTAAATCAGTCTTACTTAAAATCCTATCCAGACGGAACTGCTTAGACACAACAGAACAACCACGAATACTCCAAGTTCCTATACAAAAACTTAAACGTTTTTGCACAACCGGGGGAGTCTGGTTACTTAAAGGAACGGTATATAATCGATAAAAACTGGAATCCGAATACACTTGCCTAATACGACTAACAGGAGCGGGATGAACTCGTGAAAGATCAGGAAGGGCAGGATTAAATAGACCTTCATAATGGTTGCTGTTGGTATAAAGCACACGAAGAATAAGCTAACTCACCCCAAAAATGACCGGCGGTACTCCTACAAATTGATAAACATCAATTTGAACATTATACACATCTGAAACAGACTGAAGAACCTCTTCACCTCCCCAAGTCCCATTTAACTAAAGATATTTAAGAAAATGAGATAACAGTTGACCTTCATCTTCCAGTTCGGGCCACTTCTCCCGAGCACTCTGGAGCAAGGAAACTCGATAAAGGCTAAGATTTTGCTGAATATAAGCACAAGCATCTGCTCTTAGACATTTCGCAAAAGGAATATGCTCATTACACCAATAACGAACAGACAGAAGTTGAACGACGAAAACACAGAAAGACGAAAACAAACAATTGACGATACTTAATTGACCCATGACGATACTTAATCGAACACAAATGATAACAGAAGGAAATAGGTTGGGATAAAAAAAGGAACACAAAGATTCCAATTAACAGGCAATTAATAATGAACTGTCACAAAATAACTATAACTTTACACGGAATTAACAGTTTAAATAATTAAATATTATTATTAACAACACTCCACAAATTATAACGATAAATACACACATATAGGATGACGCCAAAGTTATAATAAAATTATAAACGTTATCTATCCACTGAACTTACACAAAGGCACAAATTTTGACAACAGATGTCACCTCTTTAATAATAAATTCAACAAACTAATAACCTCGAACACTCAACTCAATTAATCTACAGATGGGGCTGACGGAGAAGATAAAATAAAGTTGGGAATATTGATATTGAATATAAAGACCAGTTGATAAGGTTGTTTGCAACTCAGATGTGTATCTCAGATGGAACTTATTTGAGAGGATCATAACAATAACATATTTAAGATTTTTTGAAACATAATAGAGTACTAAAAGATAACTGCTGGATGGAATTTACGATCAAACGGTTCTCTTGCTTAAAGAATAGTAAAGGGGCATCCAAATGTGACGCCTAGATGTCAGCAGTATATAATTTTTACACGTGACATCTTTTCAAATGACATAAGCCATTTTGTTTTATTAGAAGGTAGTACAGTTTTAACCATGGACAGGTACACATTGCAAGAACGCGTTTACATCATTAAAACTTATTATGAAAATGGGCGTTCTTTGAAAAATACCCATCGCAAAATTCGTGATTTTTTTGGTGTAAATAATCGGCCAAATCAATCTTCAATTCAAAGATTAGTGAAAAAATTCGATGAAACTGGTTGTGTTACTGATAAACCAAAAAGTGGAAGACCAAAAACTGTACGCACAAATGAAAATATTGCTGCTGTTAGTGAAAATGTAGAAAATGAACCGACAACATCAATTTCGCGTCGTTCGCAAGAATTGGGCATATCTTATGGCTCCTTATGGAGGATTTTGCATAAAGATTTGCATTTACACGCTTACAAAATTCAAATAACCCAGAAATTGAAAGAAAGAGACCATTTACATCGTCGTAATTTCGCTAGTTGGATTATTGAACAACGAACGACAGATCCATTGTTTTCAAGCAAAATTTTGTTTAGTGATGAAGCTCATTTCACAATGGATGGATTCGTCAATAAGCAAAATTGTCGTATCTGGGGTGATGAAAATCCTCGTGTTATTCATGAAAAATCTCTACACCCACCAAAAGTTACTGTTTGGTGTGCATTTTGGGCAAATGGAATTATTGGGCCATTCTTCTTCGAAAATGATGCTGGAAATGCTGTTACTGTGAATGCTGAGCGATACCAATCAATGTTGAGAGACTTTTTATGGACACAGTTGAGTCATATTGATGTGTCTGACGTCTATTTCCAGCAAGACGGTGCTTCATGTCACACAACTCGACAAAACATTACGTTTTGCAATCAAAATTTCCTCAACGTGTAATTTCACGAAATTCAGATTTCAATTGGCCTCCAAGGTCATGTGATCTAACACCATTATATTTTTTTTGTGGGGTTTTTTGGAAAGTCGAGTGTATGCTAACAAGCCACAAACAATTAATGATCTAAAGAACAACATTCAAGTTGCAATTCGTGAAATAACACCAGCAACATGTCGGAAAGTCATTGAAAATTTCGATATTCGGATTGATGCCTGCAGACGCAGTCGTGGTGGACACTTGAATGATATTCTATTCCACGTATAATTGTAATGGATCATACTTTTAATAAAAAAAAACAGCTTGAAAAAATTGTAAATAGTTTGTGTTTTATTTAAAAGAAACATGTAGGCGCGTTTTTTGGATGACCCTTCACAATCGTTTGAATTGTTCGCAATAATAGCAGCTGTTCAGATAAGGACCCTAACAGTGTCTACTCCTATAACTAATAATGGTATGAATGTAACTGAATTTATAATATCCCAACTTAAACAGACAAGGGTGAATGACACATAGGTAGCTAATAAAGACAACAACATACTGATTTATTTATTATTTCACACAAGCACATAACTGAGTTTAAATAGATCATCATAATATATATTGCTGTCGGGTTATTGAGACGTAACAACCCTCGCGTAGCTGGTGGTGGGATGGAAATAGGGGTAACACTAACTAACAGCATAAGATGAGATGACCCAAATAAAAGTCAAATGCTCCAGTAATAAATAACTGTCGTAGACATTTACATATATATGATGAACCTCCTATCCTATCCAACTAACAATAATTAACAAAAGTAACAAATTCAAATCCAAATGTGAAAATGATTATACTAACAATATATATAATAATTTACTAATAATGTACATAGTTAGCAATGACTTGTACAGTGTATTATCACCTTAGTCGTTTCTGTGATTAACATTTTTTTTCCTAAACCTTATATGTTGAGATGCAAGCAGGGACTGAGCCCGCATAATTTTGGAGTAAAAATTCTCAGATATCTATTTGGAACTCTGCTGAATATACTCCAGATTATGGTAACAATGTCAGATTCACCGTAACTGGTTGGCTTGTACTTCTCCTATCATATCATATCATATCATATAAAGAATTTTAAAAATATAAGTCCACAAATCATAATCAAACCATAATTTAGTAAATCACAAGACGTTATAAATAAAGCTCTAACATTCCTTTTGAATTAAAAATTTATCGCATATATTGATTTGTGCATCATCAGTCATCGTTCCACCAGTTTTGGGAAACCAATTCATTCCCATAATAGTGTTAAGAAAATTAAATCTTACTGGATTCTAAAACTTTTTAAGGTATTGCCATATTAGAATCAAAAGCTTTAAATATTTCCAAGTGTATCAAAGGAGTAATTCAAATATTACGTGAGGCTAAAAGTTTAGAATAACAAGTTTTGGTAATGAGCACGACATAAAAACAACTATCAAAGTTAATTAACTTCAAAAGCTCAGAAAATGGTATATTTTAGCGAATCTTGATTCAGGTATATCCCACTTATTGGGCACGACAAAATTACAATCGTTTACTGGCGTTATCTAAATAGGCATACACCAAATAATAAAGCTTAACAACTTAAATCATTCCGAACTAGACGACTTGCTTTTTAGGAATAATTCGATGCTGTTGAAATAGGCAAAAAAGTGTACTTACCGGTTCTTCGGTTGGTTGAGACGTCTCATTCCATTGATTAAAACTCTTTTCATCTTCCAGGTATTGACATGCAAAAAGTATCCACATATCAGGGAGATTTAAAGACGAGAGATTGTGCAGACGACCGCATAGCAGAAACAGTGCAAAAATGGGCTTGAACGATGTGCAGTTTGGGTGGTAAAACATAATATAAGACAAAGATTGACCAAATAAAAAGCAAATAGATCTTTTCAATCCGACACCACTTGATAACTAGAGTGAGGTGCGTTCTGTTTTATTCAGCGAATGAAAAGTGAGAAGACTTGTGTGGTGGTTTTAGGTAATGATCTACACATTATTCGTGCACCGATACTCTGCAGAAAACATGAAAGGGTCGTTGAATCATTAAGTAGCTGTAGCTTTGACGGTGGCATGCGCTATCGAAAAAACCGTCCGATATATATTAGATTAGTGTTGTATCTGAATTCTCCGTAAATTTCATAATCTTCGAAAGATTATCGTGGATAAAAAAGTACTTGAAGGTATTATTAAATTTATGTCCAAACAAAATCAATTTACTGATAATGTCGCTCTTCAACTAGAAGACAATTGATTCTTTCAAGCCAGTGAATTTTAATATTTTTAGAAATTGAATTATTAATTTATTTATTTTATTTATGCTTCAAAATACTTTTTTTAAATTTCTAAATGGTCGAAGTGATGAACTTGAAACTTGTAACACTCAACTTGTAACTATTCAAACTACTACACGAGTTCGAGCAAATCATGCCCAAGTAAGTACAATAACCTGTCCTAAATGTACAAATACTCATTCGCTATCAAAATGCAATGAGTTCTTAGCTATGAACGTAACTAATCGAAGAGCCTTCACAGCGAGCAAAAGGCTCTGTTTCAATTGTTTATCAAAAACTCATCAAGCAGGGGTATGTAGAATAAAATTTCGTTGTGGTATTTGTAATCGAAAGCACCATTCACTGCTTCATATGGAAACTAGTACTGCAACACAAGAAACTGCAACCACTAACACACCTGCATCTGCTACTGTAGAACAAGATTCACATCACTCAATAACACTGTGTGCGGGAGTTCAATTGAATGCGAACACAAACGTCAAGTATATCAATCAATTTTACCGGTGAACGTAAAACGATACGATGGTTCCTTGTTAAAATGCAGAGTACTATTGGATTCTGGATCACAAGCTTCCTTTGTATCAGAAGCTTGTATGCAAACGCTCAGATTACCTAGAGGAAACGCAATTCATAAGTTTGCAAGAGTATAAATGCTTCAACGAACTGCAACATGCAGATCCTGAATATTTTCAGCCAAGAGGAATCGACATAATTATCGGTGCGGATAAGTTTTCAATATTTTGAAAGATGGCCGGCTGAATAACCTCAACGGATACACTATATTCGGATGGATCATTAGCGGTGAACCAAAACCTGAAAATAAATTGTCATCATCGGGATCAAGTTTTGTAGGATGCACTCTTAATATAGACCAAACCCTTAGAAACTTTTGGGAACTTGAGGAAATAGTCAAATGCGAACCATTTTCTGCAGAAGAACAAGAATGTGAGGCTCACTTTAAGGCTACTCACCGTCGAAACGAAAATGGAAGGTATGTGGTTAAGATTCCTTTTAAAGTAAATTCACCAATTTTAGGAAATTCTCTATTTACGGCAACAAAGCGCTTTTATAATTTGGAACGAAAACTACAATCGAATGAATACCTGAGGAAGGAATATACAAACGTAGTTAATGATTATATTGCGCAAGGCCACATGGAGCCCATACCTGAAAGAGACATTTCCTCGGGTGAGGACAAGGATGTGTACTATCTACCTCATCACGCGGTGATAAAAGAGGGAAGTTCAATAACAAAAGTTCGCGTAGTTTTTGACGGATCTTGTAAAACTACTACAGTTCAATCAATCAAAAAATGATGATAGGTCCTACAATTCAACCAACACTGTGGTCTATTATCATGAGATTTCGCCAGCACCGCATTGCTTTAACGGCCGACATAGAAAAAATGTACAGACAAGTATTAGTGGATACAAAGGATACTAATTATCAACGGATAGTATGGCGAAAATCTCCAAGTGACAAATTGATTCACTATTGGCTTAATACAGTAACGTTCGGGCTAGCGAGCTCTCCATTTTTAGCCACAAGAGTGCTTCAACAAACGGCGACAGATCATATTACTGGTGATCCCAATCTTCATTCTAAAATTATAAATGATTTCTACGTAGATGATTTCATTAGTGGAGCGAGCACATTGGAAAATGCCATACAACTAAAAGAAAGGGTCAAGGCTGTACTACAAGCAGGTGGTTTTTCCTTACGAAAATGGGATTCAAATTGCCCAAATTTATCAGACAATTTGGAAACAAGGTCGAAAAATGTTGACTTTGAAGACGAAACAGCAATGATAAAAATACTTGGCCTACAGTGGAGTCCAGTGAAAGATTCCTATACGTTTATTATAAAACTAGATGCTGCTACCGTACCAACAAAACGGCGTATACTGGCAGAGACATACTGGCAGAGTGTTGGCAGAGACGATCCTCTCGGTTGGGTCTCGCCTTCTATTGTATCATTCAAAATTTTGCTGCAAAGGTTATGGATGTTAAAAATTGATTGGGATGATACCTTACCTCATGAATTAGCAGCATACTACAATTACATACATTCAACATAATCAAGCCGAGTACCATGGATTTTGCCATGCAAACGAACGTGCTTATGCCGCAGTAATATACTGTAGATCTATTGGAGAAGATGGAAAATTAAAGGTCAACCTGATCACTGCGAAAACAAAGGTGGCACCAATCAAGCAGGTGTCTATTCCACGGTTAGAACTATATGGAGCTCATTTGTTGGCGAAATTATGGAATTCAATGAAAACAAATGTTCCCCAATCTGCATTTTATGCTTGGACAGACTCCACCATTGTTCTTAAGTGGTTGTCAGATTATCCAGCAAATTGGAAAGCGTTTGTGGCAAATAGGACATAATTAATTCTAGAAATCATACCAAGAGCACAGTGAAACCACGTAGCATCCCATCACAATCCAGCAGATCATGCATCTAGAGGAGTGCTCGGTGGACAATTGGTGGATCTAGTTCAATGGTGCACTAGACCAACATGGCTAACTGAGAATCATGACAGTTGGCCCATTAACACCTATCAAATTCAACATTTTACTGATGACGATGAAGAAAGACGACCAACAAAAATCAGCAGCTTACAAATCAACGAGAAAGAAGATATAATTTTAACGTTAACAAATAAATATTCTTCTTACAGTAAATTAATTCGAGTATTGATCAAATGGGCACAAAACAGCGAATATCATTTGGAAATTGAACAATTATCAAAAAATAAAACAATAAACAAATGCAGTTAGTTACTATCACTCACTCCTTTTCTGGATGAGTAGGAGGACGTCTTCAAAACAACATCTGTCAGTATGACAAAAAACATCCTATCATTTTACCAAATTCCAATACAGTGAGCAAACTAATAATCTCCTATTCCAGTGCGTTGTAGATTACGCAGGACCCATCCAATTAGCGTCAAAAAGAGGAAGAGGAGCGAAACTGACAAACATATAGAGATGGTCAGCGATTTAACGTCAGAAGCACCGCTTTCGTAGGTGCTCATCGGAAACTCAAAGATGTTTACTGTCTAGTAAATTCTATGTATCACAAAAGGATGGTTGCGGATTTTATGAATGAAAATAGAACTAATTGGCGGTTAAGTCGGTTAAAACTTTTTTACTTAAAGCAACAGCTGGAGTCAACTTAAAATACGAAGAAATGAGCACTCTACTCTGTCAAATAGAATCAATACTCAATTCAAGACCACTTTCTGAAATTTCAAATGAAGATTCGTCTTATAAAGCGTTAACACCATCACATTTCTTGATTGGGCGGCATGCTCTTCAATTCCTGAAGAAGATGTTACTGGCATTCCTGAAGTGAGATTAAAAATATGGCAACAAGTTCAACATCGAACCCAACATTTTTGGAGAAGGTTTTCAAATGAATATCTCAATACGTTACAACAACGCACCAAATGGAAAACTACAAACGAGAATATTCAAATTGGCGATCTCGTAATCGTAAGAGAAGACAACTTACCTGTTTGTAAATGGGCTTTGGCTAAAGTAACAGTCACTCATCCAGACGCATACAACAAAGTTCGAGTTGTAACTTTAAAGACAGCAACATCGACATTACATTGGTTACATAAAGGGAGGTATATGTAACCAATGTAACCAAGATTGTCAATTTGTCACTGAGCGACTCAACATTCAACAGAGTGAAGATGGAACATAACTTTCAAAGCAAGAGTACGAGTTGTCTCTAGCACCGTAAAAGCTTACAAACTGCGGTCAGCATTTTTCTGTGTGCTACTTTGTCAAGAACTGATCACCATTGGCAAACTCCAAACATCAGTTTAGGCCTTGCTATGGCAGTATAAGGTCAATGCACCTGTTTCCGTTTATTTAACGGAAACAATCAATTTCCTTCGACGAATCCAATACAAATAGTGCTGAGTCAATTCTCTCCAAATAACAAATCACATTAAGTTTAAACCCATAAATGATTGCGTGGACATCAGTAATACCTGATTTCAAATCGCTTCCGTAATCGTGACAGATAACGAGATTAAGATTAGCTACATCTTCGGATCTATCTAGAAATTCAACTCGAACAACTTCTCAGAAAATTCCACTAATACGTGCCAGCCATGTCTCATAAACATATATCACTACCAGAGAACTCTAACATGTACCGATTGCATTCAGTGGCAGCTATATAGCTAAACCCAATTTCATGGCATTACAACCATGCCATGTTTCTGGTACTATCGTACAATACTTTAACAAATTCTATCATTTCTCTCAATGACTAAAGACGTAATCTAACCAGTAATCTAACCAGGTTAAATAGCAACTGACAATTGAGAAATAGAGTAACGTCACATAGTGTACTATAGTAGAAGATTAAACGAAAGAAACAGAACCAACTCCATTTCAGCTCACTCCCATATCTATTCCCATATGAACCAGCAGCGACGCAGATACTTATATAAATGAATAAATTTCAAGTAATAAGCTAAATATCAAAAAATGCTAGACGAATGATATGAATATTATATCTCAATTTCCAATAATTGAACCATGCTACATTCGTCTTCGTTAAGAGATAAAGCTTAAGAAATATTCCATGTCAAAGGTACATATATGAATTCATAGAACTTCCTTCTTTATGTTCTGTCGGAATTTTTTTTTTTATTTTATTTCAATTCAAATTCATATTTTTGTTCATAAAATCAATTGAATTGAAATCAGCAAAAAAGTTGGATTGTTTTTGTATATTTATGGTACATAGCTATTTTCTGTTTTTCATCGTCGAGAGAGAAAATTCAATTGAATGGTTTTATATACAAACAATCTAAAAAAATTATTTATTTTATTTTTGTTTATAATAAAAATTTTTTTTTTAAATTTTTAGTTTATTTTGTTTGGAAAACTGTAAAAAATATAAATAAATTGACAGTATTATTCGTTGGTTTTCTCAAATCGATTTTCCAATTTGTGTGCTGTGTGCGAGAAAATTGGATTTGATTGTTGCAAGATTAGAGGTAATATATGATTCTGAATTGATTGCATTTTTGCGTTTTAGTTGTTTCATTTCTTCAAATTTTTGTTTGATTTGAAATGTTGTTCGATCGAAAATCTATCGACTCACATCCATAAAAACCTTTATAGATGAATATGCTATAATCTCAACTCAATTTTTCATAATACAATTTTTTTTGACGGCTTTTACAGGCCATTATTGGCCCGTACCGTGTCAACAATCTGACTCCATCGGTTTCGATCACGAGCCAGCTCTTCATACTATGTTGCAAGCAGTTGTTGGAAGATGCCAGATCGCTCTCTACGCCGTAGAGCCATCGTCGCCGACAGCGACCTCTTCGCTTACCGAAAGGCGGCTCTCTCTTCAAAGATTGCTGTATCATTCGGTTCGGATCAGCATGCAGAACGTGTCCGAGCCAGCGTACTCGCTGTCCTTTGATTTCATGCACGATATCAGGAATTTGCATTAAATTCCTGATCTCGTGGTTGAAACGAACTCGGTAAGTGCCATCATCGTCGCGTTTTGGGCCATATATCACACGCATGATTCTTCTCTCGAATGTTAGAAGCCATCTTTTGTACTCATCCGTCAAGGTCCAACTCTCAAATCCATACATGACAACGGGTCTGATCAACACTCTGTACAGTTTCCGCTTATCTGTATTTGCAAGATATTTTGATTTCAGCCCGATTGCCAGCGGCAAGCCGAACCTTGATATCCTCTCCCACACTATTATCGTGAGTGATGAGAGATCCAAGATACTTGAATCTCATCACTCCTTCAAACGTGTGGTTACCACTACTGAAATTAATTGCGTCTTGGTCTCTAAAACCCGAGATTAGATATTTGGTTTTTGACTCGTTGATTTTGAGACCAACAAAAGCTGAACACTGTTCCAGTGGATAAAGTATCTCTTTCACTCCGTTGCCATTTAATCCAATCACACAGATATCATCTGCATAAGCAAGAAGTTGATTGGATTGTCGGAATAAGATATTGTCCTGAGGTGTTTCACTTTTACGAAGGATGTATTCCAACATGAGATAAAAGAGTATCGGGGACAGCGCATCTCCTTGTCGAACACCAGTAGTGATTGCAAAAGTTCACAATAGTCTGTTCTTAACACAGCACTTTAAAACTTCATTGTGATTGCGTTACTGTCATATTCAAGCGCATACCATAGCCTCTCTCGATTAATCGAGTCGTAGCCTTGCCTGAAATTTAGGAACACGTGGTGTACATCGCAAAATGGTTCGTAGTACTTGGAAAGAATCATCCGTAGTGAAAAAACTTGATCAGTGACTGACCGATTTGGACGGAATCATCCATTGTAGTCACCGACAATTTCCTACGCCAGAGGAGTAATTCTTCCCTAGATAATGTATGACAGTAACTTGTATGCTGTGCAAAGGAGAGCTATACCTCGATAATTCTCGCATTTCAAGCGATCACCCTTCTTGAAAATTGGGCATAACGCGGCCACTTTGCATTCTTCGGGCATAACTTCATTTCGCCATACCAACGAACAAGGTCGAAAAGACAGTTCCACAAAGTTAGCCCTCCGAATATCAAGAGCTCTGAGTTAATGCAATCAACTCCTGGTAAACGATCAACGTTAACACAGAGATTTCCATCCTGGTCCCGAATGGCAGTTGATCGAGATTTTAAGGTATGGTGCAATTCGGTGATTCCTTTAAGGAAACCACACGAATTGTGCTCATTGCTGAGTTGTGTTACTCTAGACCTTAGTCTTCCACCATTCGCACTTCTGTCTACAAATGTGTTTAGCTATCCTCCTAGCAAGAACTGCCTTGTTTTTTCTTGCAATTGTAAATCGAATCTGCGTTTCATTATGTGCTATATTTCGTTGCTCAACAGCAAGACGACACTCCTCATCAAACCAATCATTTTTGGGCTTAGTTTTCACTATACCGAGAACGTGCTGGAGTATCGACAACCGAGGTTTTCAATACTTCCCAGACACATCATCAGATTATGGTAATTGGATCGCATAATGCTATTGCTGACAAGATTTTGATATTTTCGATGTTTTTCTTCATGCGAAGAATCGCGTTGTATATTCTCTTGTTCTCCTTGACTTGTACGAAAATTTCCATCGTAGCTTTGCAGTGACCTAATAATGATCACTGCCTACGAATTTGATTAACGAGTAAGTAAGCTAAGTAGTGTATACTTAGATTCCCTTAAAGAAAGGTTTTTTTCAAAATTGCACTTAACAATTCAAAGTACTTCTTGCCTCTGATTTGACGTTTTTGCAGAAAGTCACATATGAATTACATCTCTTACATCCTTAAAATTATTTACCTTCTCATTCAAGCAACTCCTTTTTAAATCATATCGACTTTTTCATGAGTTTTGAGCTAAGTATGAAGGTAGGTGTAGAAAGGTATGCATTTAAGAACGAACTCCCAACCACAAGATCAAAACTACTTAAACAATTGATTCACAAACACGTGGTTAGTAGGCGAGTGGTTCAATTCGAATCGAAGATAATTCATAGACATGTAGTCACTAATAATTCTATCAGCCGTGTAGACGCAGGCAATTTATTATTACTGATACGAAAATGGACAATTTGAAGCATCTTAGATTGACTATCATAAATTCATTCTCCAATTTCTGTATTTAATGGAGATGCAATAGACAGGTTCTATGGTTTAATAACTTTCTTTTGACGTTTCGAGGCTGCAATTATGTTTCTTGTTTACCAATTAGGAGGCTGGTTCATATTAAATAGTTTTGCTTTTAAGAAACTCAAAAATTTGTACATCCTTCTCTCAAGTAACGGCCGAAATTGTTCTTTAACAAACGAACTGAAGCATTCATGGCCAAGATTTGAACTTAAGAATAACCATACTTCGTAATTAAACCAAAAATCCGCGTAATATTTTAATCAATAGACAGTGTTTGTATAATTCAAGATCAAAGATCACCTTTAATCTTGTATAACCAATAATTAAGTAGATTACCTCGGGTGGGATCTATTAATTATGACGGAGAACAAATAATACGAAGTGTTGGTTCTATCGTGGTTTTATCTTTTATTCAAATTTTATTTAAATTGTGTGGAATGATGCGCAGATTATACACAATATATCAAGAAAACCATGTTGCGTGTCCTCTTAATTCTTTAATATCAAGGCAAACGCGATCATGCTCATTAATATCGAGCGAACTCTTTCCTCGTATGTTCTATATTCGTCAAGTTGTAACATTGCCAAACTTAATCACTGTTGGTCCTTTTTTCAGATTGTTCGATGATGTCATTGTGAGGTTTGAATTGTGTTTCGTCAGTTTGATCGTGTTATCTATTATCGACGTCTGGTTTCTTAGTATCGCCGATAGGTGATTCTCGTTGTTGTTGATGTTATCAAATTGGGCTTCATAGTGGTTCGCGTCGCGCTGGGAAAGATTTCCAAACATATCCCCTCAGATAATACCTGTTGTGTCTCCCAATCCTCGCCTCACCTGTCGTCGTTCTTTGTTGCTTGTTAGTAGAAGATCATTGTCTGCGATTAGGTTGTTAAACTGCCACTGAAGTTGTTGTAGGATTACGTTCCAGTTAAAACCAGACAATCCTTCACAAGCTGTTATCAATTCGCCTTTTGCTTGCTTAAAGGTTTCAATTTCATCCCAATAGCTCGTCATATTGTAATAAATCACTAAAGTCCACTTCATTGCTACCAGTTCGAGTTTGCCTAGATTTTTGAAATAAATTTATATTAGATCCACTCTTTACTCGTCTGTGAGGCTGCTTTCTCCGACCGAGGTTATCTTTTCCGGACGGGAGAAGGTTCATTCCCATAGACTGTTGCTTGTCTCTCTGTGTGGTTTTTGTCAGAATTTCTTTGGAACTTTCTAGTGGCTGCCGACCCGTGTTTCCATCGTTAGCAACCACTGAAGGAACAGAATAATTCTTCTCGCAGTTTATGTTGTTATTGGTGAAAGTTAAACGGCATATTTTGGTAATATTCTTTTTAAGTGTGCTGTTTTTGTATTTAAGTGTGACTACTTTGACCAGTCCATCTTGTCCAAGGTGCAACTCAACGACTCTTGCTAGTGGTCAATACGTGGGTGATTGTTGTTCATGTTTGAGAATAACTAGTTCTCCTAATCCGATGTTAGGATGTTCTAGTAACCAATTCAGCCTCCGTTGTAATCGCAAAAGATAATCCATATGCCATTTTTTCCAAAATTCTTGGCTGAGTTTAGTTAGCAAGTTCCACCTTGTCACGACATTTATACTCGTGATGTTGGGTTGTGGTGTTGAAATGTTTGTCCTCCCTATCAGGTAATGCGCTGGACTCAAAAATCCATCATCGTCTGAGTCGTTTGAGAGAGGTGCTAGTGGTCTAGAGTTCAAACATGCCTCAAATTGAGCTAAAAGTGTTAAGAGCTCTTCAAAGGTTAATGTATGAGTTCAAATCACTTTGCAGAGGTGTTGTTTTGTTGACTTGACTCCGGCTTCCCATAATCCTGGAGTAAGCGATCTGATTCTGCTGTCATGGGGTAAGTTTTTATTAGCTTTTAACTTTTCTAACTATGGTGCAAAGGCTTCCTGCTGTGCTAGTCTAACTAGTGCTCTTAACGATGTGTTAAGTTCTACTGGTTGAAAGGGGGAGATGTTTCTAGTCTTTAATTTTGTATTTGATGAAAATCGTAAACAGTACGCAATGCTGCGAACAAGCCGTTTCAATGACGAGAAACGATCGAATTCAACCATTGCCCTTCGTTCTGTTGTTGTTAATGTTCTTATCGACCTTCGTTTCAAGCTGCTTATACTTGTTGCATCTCCTCATTGTTGCTCTCTCTAACACTGCTGTAGAATCACTCCGGCAAAATGTTTATCGATTGATAAACGACAATCAAGCTCAATGCTCGAAGAACATTTTGAAGCAGTTTTGAAAATAGTAGTGCGGATTTAGTTGTAATCTCGGTAGTGATATTGTTTGGTTTAGGGGTGCAACCTTTGTTTTGGCAGCAATTAGTGTAATCTTGTTGTTAATTTTGCTCTATACCACTGCAACAAATGCTTGATTAATAGCATCACAGAAACCATGTAATTCAATTTTAGCACCGGTAGTGTAATTTATCCAACGATGAGTTCTGATTTCCTCTAATTGTGGTAATACCGTCTTGTAGGTAAGCCATCTTTTTTCATAAGTGAGATCGAGTTTATCGTCCCACCCTACACCGGAAGCCCATAAATCGTGCAGCAAAATTTTTGATTGGATTGATAAGATTGTTCGTTTGGTTACAGTTGGTTTTGAATCTGGCAAGAACACCTTGAATTGCAAAGTATATGTTGAAGAATTCTAGAATAAGCCAAGTGTTTCCACCGTATCATTAGATTCTATTGCATGAAATAGAATTCCAATAAGTTTTTGTCTGGTACTCAGAACCAAAGCATTAGCTTGAATATGAAGAGTGATGGAAATCTTGGACCTATCTCTAAAGCTATTTGTTGATGTGATCGTCCTTTTGTTACAGAAATTTCGGATACTTCAGTTGGAACCCTTGTTCTCGAGAGGCCTAGTTGTTGTGCTGCTTGTTCTGTGACAAAAGTAGCCTGCGAGCCTGGATCGATAAGTGCCTGTAATATGTTGGAATTACCGTAAATGTTCTGTACGCTTACCAAGGCTGTTGCTAAAAGTACCTGGCCACAATATTTGTCGAATGTTGATACATTTAGCTTTGCAATATTCATCTCTGGACCTCGATTCTTGACGTGTAGAAATGTGTGGTGTCTTCCTTTGCAGGTAAAACAATTTATTTTACTGCCGGTTGTTGTTTGGCGTATGGCTCGAAGGACCATGTTTGACGGAGAACAAATATTACGAAGTGTTGGTTTTATCGTGGTTTTATCTTTGATTCTATTTTATTTAAATTGTGTGGCCCTTTTGACTTACGTACTTGATGATGTTTTGCATGATGTAAGAAATATAATCTGCACAGTTGCAATATTATGTGCATATAAAGGAAATTCTACATTATTATTTTATAATGTATAATGAATTACTATTACTACAATAAAAATACTTTATAATGTTGATGAATCAACAGTGTTCTTGAGTCCGATATCGAGTTGGTAAATCTCGGTACCTTAAAAACTGTTAGAAATTAGTCTCAACTCGATTGTGAAGAATAAAGTGAGACCTTTCAGAGTAATTTATGTGATTCCGGGACGATACCAGTTCTACACTTCAAATGACAAGAAATAAGCCTCGAACATACGTAGTAGTATAGTCCATACTGCATATCGATGTTCTGCGTGTGTGATACCAATGCGGCCAAATGTGACTAACTGTCAGCTGACTAAGCTGCCAACTTTCCGGATAACAACGATTATTCGTGTTCCATAATTGCTGGATTACTATACCTTAGTGATGATTCTATATTAGCAGCAGTGCAGCAATGACTCAACTTATTAGTTTTACGACATAATATCGAAA
The DNA here is from genome assembly GCA_963932295.1 of Tipula lateralis. Taxonomy (NCBI): domain Eukaryota; kingdom Metazoa; phylum Arthropoda; class Insecta; order Diptera; family Tipulidae; genus Tipula; species Tipula lateralis. Next base: position 161,073,465 of record OZ010737.1, read on the forward strand.
ACCAAAGACATCTGTAATGGATACAAACGTAATACATAGGTGATCCTCCTACATAATTTTTAATTCACGCATGAGTCACTGCTTTACAATAGAATCTAAAAATTGTTTCGAGCAACATCGGGTTGCTTCAAGCCTAAGGCTGCTCGTCTACCGGTTGACTTAAAATTCGTTGAACATATTACAGGTTCGTACTGTAAACTTCTTTATGAATATTTCAGGACCATAAAGCATCTTATGAATACATTTATTTGTTTTCTTTAGCTTTGTCCAATATAGTTGCTTTGCTTGAAATAAATCAGATTTACTTCCAACAAAGTAATAAGCTTCTGTTGAAGTTAATTATTTGTGACACACACAGATCTATATTGAACACGTGATCATGTGATTCTGAGGCTAAGAAATCGGTTATAAAGACTAGATATTTTTGACTATATCTTTCCTACTTGACTATATCTTAGTCCTCGATATTCTAAATAGGGGTTGAGAGTTAACATTAAAAAACTCGCTACGAACGGAAATATTTTATATCAGTTTGTGCTATAATCGATACCTTCCATCGTTAAAGCCCTATCGCACTGGGCTTGTTGGCCTTGCCATTTAAAACTCTCCATCGCAAAATAAAGCCTGTACCCATCCGAGCTTAAAAGATTGCGAACGACCATCACGGTACTGTAAAGAAACGATTGCCATGTCTTTTTAGTGGCCACAAAAGTTATAGTTCAAAGTATTGCCCATCGCTATTCACTATACTTTTTCCCATCTTTCTGGCAATTTATGTACTCGTCCCAGAAAAACTGTGGCCGAGCGTTATCGTAGTGGAAAATAATTTATACGTGTCTGATCGCCTGGATTTTCTGCTTCAATCGGATCAATTGTTGACGATAGAGTTGTGCATTGATGGTTTGGTCATTTGGCAACAGCTCATATTGGATCACACCGAGCTGTTCCCGCCTAGTTTAAAACATTATCTTGGCCCCGTGAATATTTAGCTTTGATGTCGATGGGACGGCCTCGCCTTCTTGACATACGTTTTTGCGCTTGGGATTATCATAACGGATCCTTTTTCTGATCTTCAGTGACAATACGATGCAAGAACGAATTCTTGTTGTGGCGTTCGAGCAGCATTTCGGACATGCCAAATCGTCTTTCCACGTCTCTTGACTTCAACTCGTATGGCACCCAGTTTCCCATCTTTTAGATGAATCACAAGGCTTTCAAACATCTGGAAATTGTTGCTTTACCAACTCCCAGTGATTATGCAAGTTCTTCTTGCGTTTGACAAGAATCTTAATCGATGAATCTTAATCAGTCAAATGTATCGAATTTGTTGTCCGCGAGCTGGGTCTCACAAAAGCATTCCCCAATTTTTAGAAATTATTTTTTGGCAATTTAGCGGCTTAAACTATTATGGCTTGAAGCGTTATCTTGGAATGTATGCGCATCACATCACTGGATAGTCGATTGTGAATCGTATGAACCATATTTATGCATGGAATCAATACATTCTCGTCATCTGTGTACCTGAAGTGGTTATGTCCGGGATGTGCACTGTATTTCAGACAGAAATTGATGCTCTTAGATATTGTTTATGAAACTTGCTGAAATCTGTACTCAACTCACTAAGCAACCTTTCACAAACTCTAAATTGATTAAAGAATGGCAATATTTAATTAAACTTCATTGTTCAATAGTGTCTCGGTCATGTTGGTACCATGACCTAAAGCTGATGCACGGTATAAATACATCGATTGTGAACGAATGGTTCCGCTCACGTTTTACAAGATCAAAAAAGCTAATAAAAACCTTATAACATCTTAACACTTAATTGAACTAATTTTCAAGGATCGGTTGAGAGTCAAAGTCGTTTAACGACACGGCCTAGCTCGAAATGCATTATATGATACAAAAGAAAATGCCATACATAATGTTTGCCCGAATTTTGATTGCAGATCGGTTCCAAATTTTTAATTCATCTGTAAATTCTGATTAACTGGAGTCTGTCTCTTGACCTAGATTGCTGCTACTTGCTTGATTGAGAGTTATGGTTCATGAATCCAAAGTTAACCCTTCATTTAAGTAACAAGGATTAAATTTCACCCTTTCGTGAATGTTCTTATAAAAATCACGTGATTTGATTACTTACTTTACTGAGGAGACAATTCACCAGAAAACCCATATAAATTAAACAAATTGTTAACACTGAACTATACCAAGAATTGGTATAAAGATTGCTAAATCCAACAAAGGAATTTCTATTCTAAGAATTAAATAAAAATTATCAAATTTTAATTAAATGCTGTATTCGTTGGTATATAGATCAAAGGTGCAGAATTAATTTATTTAATTCTTAAATTTATTTAATTCTGCTTAAGCATTTCGCATATATGGATACATGATATGTGCACGAGCACACAGACGGTACATGTGTATGAAACGGTAAGGTAAAACGCATACTGTCTATAAAAATATTTAATTTTTTAAAATCATTTTTAGTTGGAATCATATTTTTCTGGAAATGGGATTAGACTGCGCATTCTATATCCAACTTAGGAATATAAAATAATAAAATTAAAGCGAGAGCTTTCAGTTCTTTTGAATTTGAATCGTACTCGTACCATATACAAAATTAATAATCATTTTCCAATAAAATTTTATTACCACAATTGATTGTCGTCCACGATACGGGGTATTTTGTACCAATTTCGAAATTATTATTTGTTGCACAATAATAGTAGTTTTGTTTTGTTGAAATATAAATTGCATATAGGAAGTGAGATTATATGTTGTCTATATTTGCTGTCTAGCCAAAAAAAAAAACTGGAAAAATCATTATCTATTTCCTTGACATAAAAATCGTTCAACAATAATATTGTAAAGTACCAGCAATGGTTTTTATTAGTATGTATATGTACTACTTCCGTTTATAAATACGTGTACGAGTATGACGATTCTCTACTACAGACAATTTTCAATGGGCAGTACACCTGTGCATTGTTATTATGGGAAATGGTGCATCGATGATAATCCAAACTATTCTGATTTCAATTTGACCTACAACATTCATTGTACTAGAAGCCACATATTATCTAGGAATCGCTTATATTCCGTCTAGTTCCAAAACAGACGTTTGTCACATGGTATTAGCTTGATATTCCCATCAATTATCGTGAAATAAATGAACGTTTTCTGGAGACCAGTCCTCCATAATTATTAAGAAGAGGTTCAGGTTTCAAAATCCAAACTGAACCAGAAAAACATGTAAAGTGTAGTCTAGATTCACTAGTTTACTCATTTAGAGAATTGTTAACTGCCCAGTATTCTGCCCAAAGAAATTTCAACGGATCTAATGTAGCCAGCCTTCTTGCAATATTAACCGGTAATCAAAGTTATAATTTTACATGTAAAAAAAGTTTTCAACGTTTTCACAATTTTATGTAAATTATGTAAAAATAAGCGTAAATTACTTAAAACTTAAATTACACGTAAAAAACGAAGACAACACACATATGGCAGTGCCATCTGTTTTTTTAATGTCAAACAAATACATAAAAAGTTGTCGTTACAAAACAATCCGATTGATCAGTCTATAAACTTTGTCAAAAAAGTCCACGTTTATTTTGAGAATATGCCACAGCGTATATGTAGACCATGAGTGCGTGATCTATACTCCGGTAAACTTTGAACGACAAATGAAGAATGCGGATATGAAAGGATTGCCGAACAGTAATCATTCAAAATCAATATCTACCATCACTTATCCAGGACTTTACATATATCTATTTTCTGGTAACTGCATTAAGCATGAGCATATAATCAGATTCTAGTGGTTTTATTTGACAATCCACGGTAAGAGCTTTTTTGCATGTCATTTGGAGTGTATTTCAGATTAAAATTCGTTTTGATTATAACGGATATTGTCTTTTGTGCTTGTTATGAATTTGTTCATCGACGTATTGACCGTTCAGTTTCACTTCAGACATTTAACTATTAGTAGCTATTCATCCATTAAAACTAAAACATGAGGACACGAGACCTAGAATACTTCGATAAAATTCTTATAGATCGATTAACGATGTGTTAAACCTTGCTGCTTCTCGTAAAAAGATTATTTCCGTTATTAAGTCAGACACATAACAGCCGCATTCAAGATCATCTCTCTTTGTACCGTGAACTATTTTTTTTTTTAGAACGACTCTGAAGTAAATTTAAGATGAGCCACAATGCCCTCAATATTTATAAAACCAAATTAAGAACAATTCGTCCACTTATTGAAGATCAAATGTCATGCACAATTCCATAATTCCATATCGGTCTCACCATCTATTTTCGATTTTTTGTTATGGAGTCTTGATAATCGGTATGTTGTTACAGATAATATAATATTTATGCGTTTGGAACGCAACTGAACACCAACAGCGACATTGAACACCAACAGCGACCCGTTGTTAAATAAGGTGTTAACAAAATTTTCATTCTTTCTAGACAAGAGCAAAAATCGAGGAAGACAACTTTGATCGACACAGAATCAACTATATAAGGCAGAGTCAGACTGTCAAATAAAAGTTTTTGAAATAATAGGTGTCACGAAACCAATAGAACAAATATAAGTCTTGAGAACTAAAGAAACAGCTATGTTAAAAGAGGTAAAAAACCGTGTAAATTATATCCTGTAGTTATACGCCCAACTGTACCGATTGTGGATACAGGAAAAAAATGAAAATACGATTAGTGCTCCTTATAAATGTCACACTTACGCGCATGTAAGTTATTTTATCCACTTTCTCATACTAGCGAATGATATAGATTCATTCGCTAGTATGTTGTTTTATGAATAACTGTAGGAACTTCATGCATATGCTGTCACCAGTTATCTGGGAATGTGTAACTTTTCACCTCGAACCAAAGCAACAGTTTGAGCTTCGTATAAGATTTTCCACAACCCTACAAGTAGCTGGAGAATTTATTCTTGCCTTTCAACATCAATAAGAGATGACTGGCTACACAACGATCCATTATTACACTAAGGTTTGATCAGTTTGATGAAAACAACCCGAATCAATAACCCTTCAGGTTGGTATATTCGCATCACACCAATCAAACAAATCGAATAATTCACATTGATTTTATAAAAGATGGAGCTATTCGAAAACTTGCATAATTTGTGGTGACCCATCCTTGAGAAGATCAAAAAATGTGTATGATCAGTCGAACTCAATATAAGCCAGAGATAGAGCAATACATATTCAACTGATATTTTTTGTATTCAAGAAAGTATGCTTGCCAACCCAAGAGATTAGCAGTTGCCAAGATGGCCAGACAAAGATTATAGCTAGTGGAATATAGAGAGGTCAAGCATTTGAAGCCTAGCGGCTAGACCAATTTAATAGATACACAACTTTATTGTAAAAGACTCGTTAAACGTTTATGATTCAAAGTCACAGAGCGATGAAGAAATCATTTTTAACTGTCAAGCAACTTTACAAGCAAACTAATGCCGAAAGCAAACTAACATTTCTCGGTTCTAGCTTTTATCAAATTCTACGTGTTATAAGTGTTTTGAAATTACTTGCTGCGCTATTGGGACAAAAAATGAACGTCCAACTGTATAAAATAACATTTTTTTAAATTGCAATACACGACTTTCAGATGACAAAAACTCAAATTAATATATGACTGCACTTTAATGTGGGCACTACGATGTTAATTTCTTGTTAGTGTAATTGGTGCAATAAAAAAACTTTTAAATCAATTTCAAAACAAACTTGTTCAAAACTTTTTCATACACCCACAAAATAGAGTGTTGTTGAATGACAACATTTAGGCGTGCACATGGATTATTTAATCTTCGCTGGTAAATAAGAGATCGTGGGATTATTGGACTTCTTAACCGAAAAAGGTTATTGGAGATATTTTTGACTTGTTCGGCTATGATTAAACATTCCCTCAAATGATAAGGCCTTAATGGAAGTAGATAAAAATTGAAGGTGGGTCAATATTCGACCTGCATAAGGAAGTGTAAGAGCCTGGGCCCTTATCCGCAAACCAAAAAATTGAATATAAATAAGTTAATTGAATAAAATAATATTTATTATTATATTCAATTAACTTATTTATTTATTATTATATTTAATTAACTTATTTATTTATTATTATAATTAATAATCTATTTATTTTCTTTATTCTCCACCACAGTGTCGCGTGTAGATTGGATTCGAATGGCCGAAATTTTTATTTTTGTTTTTCTCGTGTTGATGGAGTAGGACACGCGTGTCTCGTTCGAGACATACCACAACCAAATAAGTATAGTGGCACTAAACTACTAGCTCGTTATATTTTGAATAGATGTCTTTTTGGAAACACTGAAATATCTATTCAAAATTACCAACGCCTGAATGTATAACAAATAATATTCGATCGTAATTATCCTACAGAAACGCAGATGGTGCACTGTTCGTTGGGAATATAAAATATTATTTACTTCGTTTATGTGCTAGTATGTGACGTAGAATAAATTTGAATTTAACAAAAAATTGCGCTTAAATATTTGGAACGGTTTGAAATATTATTTAAATATGATGTTCAACCGCTACAGATGTAAGAGAGGAACCCACTATAGTAAAGTGAATTAAACAACATTTTTTCCAGTTAATATATTGCAGCTTATTTACGACTTTGTAAAAGACAATCGAAGCTCTGTCTATTGATTAAGCTTATTTCAAACAATAATAAAAATTGAACTCTTAGTACCCAAATTGTAAAGGTTTTTTAACAATGAAGTATTTATCTTTAGATTCTACTCAGCTATGCAAAGCTTTATGAAAAAGCTCAGAATGTTATTTTTAACATTTTAAAATATTAAACATTTAAACAACACGTTTTAAAACATTATACTAAACACAACATAGCAAAAGCTCAAAATCTTAAAAAAGCTAATTATCAAAACTTTTATAAGTTCAGATTTTATATTTTTCAAAAGAATTACAATTAATATGCAATTTATATCCATCAAAATTATTAAAAGCTTTTTTAAACGAGCTTTATAGGTATTGTTTGACCTTAAAATTCTGATCAGTAGGACTTATAGTGAAGATTTGAGTATTTCGATTTCAGTGATTGCATGAGGTGAGTGGGTGCTGTCCCAAACGTACAGTCATTAACAAAATTATTTGTGCATCGCAAAAATTTAACAATTCACTCTAGAAAATTTAAACTGTTGACCTAAAAATTAACTTTAAAAAAATAATGATGGATTTGTTATTTGAAATTGCATTTATTCTGTATTTAATTATTAAAAAAAATAAAAAATATTCATTATTTCATTAAAAACAAAAACAAAACTAAATCACAAAGTTATTTGTGCATAGTACAAATAATCTATAAAATTGACTAAATAGCTAGGAATAAAAATAAATTTTCAAATTAAGTCAATATGAAGTATTCCCACCATTGTTTTCAATAACTTCACGAAGACGCTGTGGAATGGAATTCACGAGATTTTCTACCATTTGTGTTGGAATTTGATTCCAGACATTTTTTATTGCAGCAAAAGTTTCATTTGGCTGCCTTCCAATTTCTACCGCCAATTTTTGTTTCAAATAATTCCAAATGTTCTCAATAGGGTTTAAATCCGGACTTTGCGGTGGCTAATCAAGCGTTTGTTGGTCCTAATCTTTTAGAAACGTCGTAATCATTTTGCTTTTGTGAATTGGAGCGTTGTCTTGATGCAGTATAATATGCTGGCCGATTAGTTCACATCCAGAAACTATTGCGTGCTCGTTCATCAATTCCAAGTATGTACTTGAAGTTACCTTTTGAGGTAACATAATAAGTTTACCAACCCCACTATAGCAGAAACATCCCCATACCATAACGTTACCTCCACCACTATGGCGAGTTGTCATAACGACGGAGCGATTTTTTTTTTTCAGGAGTCGAATAAAAATATTTTTTCCCATATATCCCATCCAAACTGAAACATGACTCGTCCACAAAATAATACACCAAAACTCCACAAGCTTCGACTGGTAGGTGTACGCAAATTTGAGTCACTTCCTCTTATTTATTTGGTTTATGAATGGCTTCTTTTGGATGGTATAGGCTTTGACATTTGCCTCGTGTAGTCGTCTTCGTACAGTCATGTGTGAGATTGTGACTTCTCGAGTGATATTTATATCATTTTGAACATTTTGGATTTTTTCTTGAGCGGAACCCTCAAGATTAACTATTCTTTTGTCTTCTTTTGCGGTTGTAGCTCGTTTTCGCCCTCTACCTTGCACATTTTTCAAGCTGCTCATTACCTTTTATTTTTTTATTTGATAAGCAATCGAATTTCGATGGCAGTTGTACATCCGTGCCAATTCTTTTATAGGCATCCCGGCAGAATAACCCCCTACAATCGCAGATCTGACTTCCAAAGATAATTTCTTAGTTTTAACCATTTTAAAAAATATCGACTAAAAAATTTTAATGAAAAATACTAAGAGGATAACCTGTAACATTTTTGTCTAATCATGAAAAAAAATCGGGATTCCCGTTATGAGAGAATTTTTTCTTGCGATGCACAAATAATTTTGTGATAAAATTAGCATGCATAAATAATTTTGTTAAGGACTGTATATGAACTGTGCTAATATCGTTTATATATGTCGTATCAAGCCAAACTGGGACCAAGATCTTATATTTGTACTTCATGGAACTTCAATAAATGGAAAAATTATATTATATTTATACTCTACCAAGTTAATTGTTGTATACTTACCCCATTTCTTCATCGAGTATTAATTAGTTCGTTTGTTTATAGCAGTCTTTTCTCTGCTAAAACTACTAATTGTATTATTACGGCTTAGCACTTATAGACGAAATCATCTTGCCCATTTTTAATTCTATAGATTCTATCTCTCTGACTTTAATATTTAATATTAGCTCGATCTATCGATCAAATGATCTTAAATATTCATAAATTATATTCGCATACATTCTTGCGACTGCCATTGGTTGACCACAGCATTCCACTCTGAGAATCAGAAAATACCATTCAATTCATTTAACATTAAAGGTCGTTGTGTAATCCCCCCGTTGGTTACGTAGCAGTAACAATTCGTTGTTGAACGTAGAAATTTGCTTACGCAGCGTTCAATAACTATTTAATTGTTAAGTGCAGCGCTAGGGTTGGATATAATATGTCCACATTAATTCCAAATTATCAATTCGTTCAGATAAACTTAGAATGTCGTCTTACATGCCAATACACCTCACGATGTTTTGCTCTACTTTATGACTAACGTGGTATTTCCACCACTGTTCAATCTACAGATATTAAGCAGATTTAGCTAACGTGGAATATGTAACCCGTGTAGGAATGTAAGGGGGTTGCTTTTTGGCCGCAACGTTTGACTGTTGCTTGTAAGCGTTCTACTACTATTTTTTGTTCGGGTGTTGAGTATTAAACTTTTTTTGTTACACCTGGTATCCGTTTTATTTAGCCGTTTTGGGCTAAAACACATTTGTTTTGGGTATTTCAGAAGTACTTCATAAATTCTAAACTATTGACAATTTGAACAATTAGGTATTCCTTTTACCTTTTGAGGTGGTTCATTAGATTTCTTGCGATATAGCAGGTTCTTGATTTCGGATATGTTCTCATAGTCACCTCTGCAACAGGTTTATATAAAACAATGGGAAGTGTTTAATAATTTTCTCTTAATTAATGGTAGACTTCTATTGTTTAGTAAGAAAAAGCACTGTTCCTTATACTTTTACATCTCGTGTTGGACTACATCTTTTGGAAACAGAAAACATTTAAAAACAACATCTTATCAACGTGCCATGACAAAGGAGTAGTTTTCATTGATCGTTTAGATACCTGGGCATAATGGATTTCTGTTGTGGTAACTTCACGTTTGGAAGTGTAAGGATATTCACACACTATATAGTGTACCTCTGACGACATGGAAGAGAATATTAATGAGTGCATTGTCACCTTCGCTTTAGCAGGTTGTTAAAATATAAGAGCTAATTCGCCTAAAGTACAGGTGACTTGTTAACCCCTCCCCTTATGACCGATTTCAAAGTATACACTCGATATGAAAACTGTAAGCTCCATTCTTTACTCTTAGTGTATTTGTTTGGACTTGAAGGATTAATTTTAGGTTGTAATTTATAACACAAGTATTTATCTTGGAGTATTTGTCTTAATGTAAATAACTTTTACTTGCAAAATTAACAATCCAAATATGTAGGATGACAGTACAGACTTAAGAATAAAAAAATTATTCTTTATTCTTAATTTAATTAATTCGTCTTTTATTGTTTGAATTTGTCCTCTTTGTTCTCCAAGCAACAACATCATCATCATCATCATCTTCATTAACCAAAGGAGAAAAATAAAACAAAACTTACTGGTTATGCTTTTAATTACTTTGTTTGATTTTTATTTTTCTACTCTTCATCTTAAAGTTTTGTTTATGTAATATGTTGTTTAGAAAGAGTTTTTATGTTGATTATGTTATAATTAATTTTTGCAATATTGTCAAAGAATTGTTTTCATCTCAGTTTCTTAATGAGTTGTGTTATGGTTGAGATAATAAAGTAAAAGCACATATATAAGAACAAATGTCTAAATCTATCATGGCTGAGTGTTTATATTTATTTTTTGGTGCTTGTGGAAAATGCTGGCGTATCTTTAATTAAGACAATAACTAACGTCATTTATATCTATAGCAGGAACCAATCAACGTGTTTCTATGAGATATAATTGAACTTTCTATGGACGAGTATTATTCTTCTACGAATTCATTAATTATTGAATTATGTTGCAGAAGTACGAGTACCTGAATATGATAGATCATAATGAAAATATTGGAAATGTTATTTTTATGTTGAGTGGTACGGAGAAAACCAATCCTGAACAAAATGGGAATGGAATTGTTAACGAGATTTTATGTATGTGAGAAGCAAATATTATTTTTCCTAACTCACTGACGTATCCATCAGTATAATAGCATAGCATAGCAAAAGTTCGATTATTTAATATATTGTTGTGATACGTTATCTATATATGTTATAATATATGTATACTTGTTCTTAAATTCAAGAATACCTGAAAATTGTTCGGGAAGGTATAAACTTTTGATGAAGCTACAGCCTTGGTACACTTCACTTCACTGTGAGATCGTTTTGTATGTTGATTAGAAACCAAGGTTGCTCCCTACACGTATTTATTAGCAGACCGATAGAAACAGCCAAATATGGAGAGAGTTGGGTCAGCACATAACTGGTCACGACGATCATCTTTATTGATGGATCAGTATACTGGAGCCTGCCTGGTCCAGGTTACACATGCGGGGGGGGAAATTAACAGATCGTCGTATCTGCATCCTTCGGACCACCAGGCGATTGACTCCAATACTGTTTCATCGAAACTTGTTTTTCAGACGGTAATTGCTTTGAATCTAGGCAGTCTAAATAAAGTTAGAGGGTCACATGTAAAGGGTCCGCCAAATAACTTTTTTTTTTGAAAATGCTATAAAAAAAACTACTGAATATTTTCTCAAATTTCTTTTTTTATTTAAAAGTATTATCCTTCCGGTTAATAATGGAAAATAATTTCATTCAAATGGCTGCCTCGGCTGGCCACGCAGTAGCCTACACGATCGGTGCAATTTTTAAGCACATTATCGATTGTGTGCTGTATTTCACCAATGGCTTCACGAATGTTGTCCTTTAAAGCGTCAATTGTCTCTGGCTTGTCGGCGTAACACTTATCTTTGACGGCACCTCACAAATAATAGTCCAACGGTGTCAAATCGCAGCTCCGAGGTGGCCAAACGACATCAGCTCTGCGGCTGATAATGCGATCTTCAAAAACAGGACGCAAAACATCGAGTGTAGCTTCAGCTGTATGGCACGTAGCGCCGTCCTGTTGAAACCAATTGTTGCCAATATCCTGCTCTTCAATTTTTGTGAACAAAAATTCGATCAACATGGCCCGATAACGATCGCCATTGATTGTAACGGCCACTCGTTGCTCATTTTCGAAGATAAATGGCCCAATTATGGCTCTGGACCAAAATCCGCACCAAACAGTGACTCGTTTTGGGTGTACCGGCTTTCCAATGTATGCATGCGGGTTTTCCGTACCCAAATGCGACAATTTTGCTTGTTTACATACCCGCCAAGATCAAAATGAGCTTCATCCGAAAAGATGATTTTTTTTGGCAAAATCGGCATCTTCTGTAAGTCGATCGCAGGCCCACTCAGCGAAGCGAAAACGCATTGGATGGTCAGTTGGCCTCAATTTCTGAACCAATTGGACTTTGTATGGCGTCATACCAAGGTCTTTATGCAAAATTCGTCTCAATGATGTCTCCGAAATGTTCAATTGTTGAGAACAACGGTGAATTGATGTTCATGGCGCGTCACGCACACTTTCTGCCACAGTATCAATATTCTGGGGTGTACGCACTGTTTTTGGCTTTTCACGCTTTGGTTTATCGATGAGGATGCCAGTTTTTTTCATTTTTTTCACAAGATAACGGACATACGGAGCTGACGGTGCTTCTTTTCTTCCAAAATCCGTACGAAATTTTCGCACACATTCTGCAACATTACCATGATTTTCAAAGTAATGCCGCAATATTTCCCAGCGTTTTTCAAGCGTATACACAACCATATTCGTTCAGCGGAAGGATAAAACTAATTATCTGTCAAATCAGACATGAGCTAAGTGTTACCATTCACGAAATAAGCACAAGTTGAACAAAAAAACTTTAGATGGCGGACCCTATATATAAAAGGAATTGTTTTGGTGCAGCTTCCACTTTAATGGGATCTGAGCCCACTCTAATAATAAGCGTGCCATATTATCTATTAACAGAGATATCGATCACTTTGGTGGTCTGCACCAGAAGAAATGGGACAACCTGTCCCTTTCCAAAATGTTCTTTGGTATAAATCATTAAAAATTCCAGTCATTCTTGATATTTGATTGACGCACTTTGACGATCTTGCTGGGTATTCTCCGGGGATATTGTTCTCTCACATATGTTCCGAATGAACATTTTTGAATACTCCCTAGCACTTTGATTTCCATTTGAGGATCAACTGACGATTTTTATTTTAGGACTGCAAATGTTCATCCGGGAGGAGATGTTTCAATGGGCCAATCGAGCCTAAGTGACGGGGGTAAAAGATAGAACCAATCTTCCTGGACCACCAGGAGTACTATAATTTAATTTATTGAGTTTAATTTTTAATCCATTTCCAAAACGAAGTAACGTGTGGAGAATTTGATTTCAACAAGCTTTAGCTTTAAAATGGTCATAAACCAATCTAACATTGTTCTCTTACATAAAGGAAAGTACCAACCAATCTGGGATTTCGAAATGTTTCATATAGTTTCAGGTAATATTTGAATTTATTTCAATTGATGTTGATATTTTTTATTTGGTTAATTTTTAACATAAAAGTGTGCTGAGTCCAGTAAGTAGCAGGGCGTTAAGTATAATACCATTACACCCGGGTCAATATCACAATTTATGTGGACCTTTTTCTGTGACACTACGGATGGTTGTTGGATTCTCTTAACAAAATAAATAAAAAATTCAACATCCTTATAAGTCCTTTATCATAGGCATGTCCTTGAAAACAGTATTTTGGACGATCTAGCAAGCCATGGTACTATTTTTCAGCTGCCGTTGGTAAAACAAAAAACAAAAGGAGTTGCATTGATCTTTGAATACTGGACAGACACCGTCACGTAAATAAAAACACAAAAGCTTGTGCTCTAGAATATCGTTATTAATTCAGAGACATGTCGTAGGAAAAATTTTAGAATACAGTCTTCCCGGACAACATTCAAAATGGATTGGTTTGAAATCAAATCACTTTCGTATAGCTATGAACACACGAAAACAGATACCTCCTCTAAAAATTTACTTACTAGGCATAAAAACTAGTCTAAGAGAAATATAAGCAAAATAATACTTATATGTACTGTAGATTAAGAGTAACAGTTAACTAACTATACTAAAAATAAAGAAAATCAAGTCTCTTCAATCTCAAATGACTCGAGGGATGAATAATATCCTGTTTCGATACGAAATACATTTTTGTTTTGTATTAGTAACTTATCATATCTTTCAGTCGTTTGGAATACACGCGGGAGCTCATTAAACAAATCAATTCTTTTGAGCTAGATTTGTCCTAGTTTCTATGCTCGGTTCAAAATTTATGAATTCTAAATCCATTTCGTTTTGTTCCTGTGTCGAGTTGATACAATGTCAAACCCTTACATGATGACTAGATAAATGAATTAAGTTTGTTCTCAGAATATCATTTGGTACATATTTAAAGCTTTTGTAAATTTATACATGTATATGCAGCACGTGTACTCCAAATAAGGTAAAATAGGCATCTTATATAAATACCCGTTTCAGTACCCTCTTTAAATAATGTGTCTGAAATGTGATGTTATGACTAATTTTAAGTACAATACATGTGTGAAATATTTCCCAATGAGACCAGTTTCCTTTCTTTGATATTCAAATCGAAATAAGATTGTTTAATATTGTGTGGAATTCTGAACTCATGCCAAGTAGGATAGAAATCAGAAAAATAATTCATCTATCATAATGGGAAAATGTGTGTTGACTCAACACAATGGGGATAGACTCGTCCATTGTTGTGTTATAAATAATGTTTTCAAAGAGCTTCAAAGAGGTTACGAGGTTCCCACAAATACTCCTATAGTCTCTACCAAATGTCAGAACCAAGATTTACATTGTGACGAAGTTAACACTAAATTTCTGATCTCGCTACAGGATGTCAGAACAATGAGAGAAGCTGATGCTAACAACATTTCAAATGAAACCATCTACTAGAACAACTAGAACAGTTAGAACAACTTTTTAAACTAGAAAAAAATATGACGGTACATACATTCTCAAGACATCAGATATGAGTACACTACAACAAATTGTAATAAAGCTGACTAGCAAATAACAAACATTTCACCATTAAAAAACCTGTTAGTAATCTGACTTTTTCAGATAATATACCATTTGCATTGTATAAAAGATGACGTATACATGCTACTGCAAGAAGTCTTACACCACCATTAGTTGAAGTATGGAAGGATCTCTCAGAAATGTAAAGAGGGTTAACTAATTAAGAATGGAACTAGTTTGGTTGTGGCTAAAAAGAAGCTTTAAAGATTATATCAACATAGAACAGCCAAAGAAATAGACTTCATCACTGTACCGAAACACTATCTGGAAAACTGAAAAAGATGTATCAGGAAGTCGGAAACAAAGTTCAAAACAAAGCCAACAAGTACTACTGACTCAATCGTTAAGTTTTATGAAGTTATCATGGAGCTCACTTAGTGAGACAAATGCATGATTTATTTTGATTTACCCAGAGAGCACCACGTTGCGGTATAAATTTAGGAGTGCTCTCATTTGTTTTTGTTAAATATTATTTTAACAAAAATCTGATTTTTTATTAATTTATTTGAGAATGGGAATCAAAAGTTTCTTTAAATTCATTATTAATTTTTTTTCATTTTTTTTTTTTATTTTTTTTTTTATTTTTTTGTATTTTTTTTTGTTTTTTTTAAATTTTCATTTATTTTAATTTGAATATTCTGTATTTTATTTTAGCAAATTTGCTCGCATTTTTTCGCAAAATATACATGTAAGTGTAGAACAAATGTTGATGTTTTAGTTGCATGTATTATGAATTTGTCGTTAATTGGTATTATGAATTTGTAAGGATCTCGAAGCAGATCAAGCAGTTATCTATAACCGATTCGGAATTGTTTGAGATAATTTGCTTCAAATGTTCTCGATATTCTTGCATTCCCGTTTAATACACCTTGTCCCGAACAGTGAATATTACTCCTATATGCATTATTAGAAAGTAAATCAGTCGCATATAATACTCAAGGACCACAGTTAAACCCGTTCCTCTGTGCCGGTAAACTGTAGGTTGGAACTTTTTTAAATTTTTCCGTGGTAACATTCCAGGCTTGTTGAATCTGGCTAACAAAATTTTGGGTTTTTCTTACTAATTCTGGAATTTTTTTTTCGGGCGACAGAGGATCATAGCAAGCAATTGTTTTTGCTTTAAAATCAATTATTGTTAACAAAAAATGGCAATCATTTATTATACTTGGTATAAATACCTTCTCCTTGTTTCGACAAATTTCAATTTTTGGATGTTTTTTCTCGTTCATAATTTTATAATTGTTATTACCTAATATTTTTAAAGCTTGAAATGGATCCAAGCATATGTTACTGGTTTTTAATAACAATACGTTAGCCGCTACATATACTAGTTCTGCCGTTAAAAAAGATGAACCATTGAGGGTTGCATAGCAGTCATTGGAAAGATTTGTCTCCCAAAGTTGGTGAAAATTAAACTTAAACAGTTTTAAGTGAAAATCTTGTTCGATGGTATTATTAATGTACATTTCGTTCGAAAATTTTAAAATCTTAGGTTTAAAATATTTTCTTAAGGCCACTCTTCCGGAATATTTGTTTTGTCGCGGCCGTTTATGTTTCCAATATTCATTAATATTTGGAGCCGTAGGATCAAGCTCATTGTGCATGACTTTATGTTTAGAGCGGGGTGTTGATTCTCCTTCTAAAGCTTCATTAGCGAAATTATTTAGAGAATTAATTCTTATTTCGAGATTTTGAATATTTCGCTTTCTGGATTTTAAGTGCGGAGCCAGCTCTACAGCATTGAACAATAACTCTGTCTTCTCGCAAAGGCTGTCTGACCTAATTTTTGGTTTGGGCATTTTATATAATATTGTCTAACAATATTAAACCAATTTTTAATATTGGCGTTTGACACTCTTTGCATTTGAAATATTTGTTTAAGCTTAATTGAACAAACTCCTTCAGTATAATTTATTTTGAATTTGTTTAGTTTTTTCCAAAGGTTTTATGGATTTGATATATTTTTAAAAAATGATCATAGTACGGCGACACACTCTCATCATCAATAAAATATCGAATGGTTCATTATCTGTATCAGTTTGAAAAAGATTTTCATTATTATTTAAAAGTTCATCTCCACTCGATGTTTTAATAATTGTTAAATACTGACCAAACGCGCTTATGTATAATGTATTCTCATACTTTGAACAGCCTTTTGTACAGAAAAGCTCAAACAGTTTATCGATCTCTGATAAAGTTTTCGCGTCTATTATTTAAAAAAAAGTATCATTATAAAGTCTAGCATATTTTTGGAATAGTTAACAATCTTTTATTTATTTGTCGAGTAATTATGGCCGCAAAATGGGAGCAACAAATAAAAATACCAACAACTTTTTGGTTGGGTTTTGACTTTTTTAAAATTATATCATACGAAGAACTTAAATATTGATTAATACTCATAATATTTATTTCTTTTAAAATGGCGTTTATGAAAACCCAGGACCAGTCGGTAACAAAATATTTCGGTAATTTTGATTTTGGATTTGCTCGTTTTAGTTCATCGTAAAAATAATTTAAAAAATTACACAGTATTGCCACAGTATCGTGTCTAGCCGAAATTAATTCAACTATTGGAACGATTATTTTATTAATTTTTATTACACAGGCATAATAATAAATGCGCGAAAAAATATGAGCTGCACAGCATTTGGGACTTCTAATTAATCCCCCCGTAGCATCAATATGGATTATATTGACGTCATATTTTGATATTACTGATAACTGATCAGGCCGCATTAATATTATAAACAAAGGGTCGCAGACCAAGTACACATATTTTTTATTTTGCGGTTGACTTGCGTACCGGTATACGCCATCTATGATTTCACATTTTGCAACACAATCATTTATATTTAATCGTTCAGACCTAGCTTTTCGAAGCACCAATGGTGTAGAAATGTTTTGGGTATTTCCCGATTTAAGAAGAGGAACATTTAGAGTATTTAGTTTTTCTAAATAAACTAGATTTGATGATTTGTGTGTCATCTCATTCTGAATTAAAGTTCGTCTTTGGCCTCTTAGTTGAAAAAATTCTTTGATATTGCCGTGGTCCTGCATATCTGCCCCTTTTGTATAATAATTTGTGATATTTTTGTTAAAAATTATAAATTTATACTTTTGTTTGTGATTGTTATATTTGCATATTCCGTATATAACTATCGTTTTAGTTACTCGGTTTTTATTGAAACCAAATATTCACCAAATACCTTTGTCAAAACAGCTTTCAAAGTCTCTTCGTTTAACTTCGACACATTTTCACGACTTTTGTAATGTTAAGACAAACGAGCGAATTTTGTCCCATAACAAAAATTATTCGCCCCCATTTTCAAATATTGAAACTGTCACAGACAAAATAATAAAGTTTTGAATATATTCTGAAATATGTATTATGTTATTTTGAAATTTTATAATATTTAAAAAGAGATAAAAAAATACAAAATTTTGTGCAGGATACTAATATAAATAAAATTCAGAAAAATCACTAAATTATAAAACGAACTGCGTTTGAAACCAAAAACCAAAATAAGTTAATATTTTTCCGTACAAATGGTTATTCAACGAACAACGAAGCAGAAAATAATAACATATACCATGTAAAATCGTTTATTTTGTTTTTAGTTTATTCATTCATACATATATTACTTTTTTTCTAGCAGATATAAGTTTAAATATAATTGGTATATATTTTATTAGATATTATCAAAGCAGTCTCGATTAAACGAAGCAAGAATGATCAAAATGAGCTTTATTTAGTGTAACAAAAAATACAAAAATCAACGTCAGTTTCATACAAAATGTATGAAAGGTAAGGCTTTACTATATAGTAAATATTTGAATGAAAAGTAGTTCAAATTTAACTTAGGTTATATTCAATTGAAAACAGAAATTTCAAATTTCATCCTGAAATTGATCATTTTTCGATTTATTTTTCCATTTTCCTTTATTCATTAAATGAAAATATGGTATTTTAATAACTTAAAATGAAAACAGAGACAGATACATAGTTAGGTTACGAGAACTATATTTTATTTTAAGTATGCTCACAAAGAGAATAAATCAAAATGGCACTTTACACCAAACAAATCAATTTCATTAAATGTTAAGTTGTATTGTAATTTTTGTTTTGCTTTCATGTATAAAATGAACAATACCAATGTACAAAATCTCATATACACTATACACATTTAACTAGATTTAATGATTACATGCACACATGTATGATTTTAACATGAATGGCTTGCAGTATTCTTATACAACAGCAACGATCGTAATGGCATTTCATCGAACTATCATTCAATATAAAAAAATATTCTCTCTCTCCCATTGTTATGACATTTATGTCATTATGAAAATTGGTTTTGTATTTAATGCATAATTATGCAATTAAATATTATTTTTATGTTGATACAGCATTAATAAACCATTTTTAATGATTCGATGTATTTCAGGATTGAGAATATAGTGTAGTGTTGTGCTGTGATTGTGAATAAATGTGTAGCAAAATAGAAATTGTGATTAGGTTATGTGTTCATTCTGAAGTGTAAACATTGATCAGCTGATAATATTATTTATTAACAACTGCATGTTGAAAATATCTTTTTAACTGATTTATGTTTATAAATTCGGTTTTAGTTAATTTTTTCGAATACATAATTTCATTTAAAGAAATTAATTATTAATTTTTTAAGTTTTCGCGTTCAATTATGTGTATTTTCGTCAATATTATTTTTCTAAATTTATTAAGAAATGAGTTTGACTTTCGTGGTACAACCGATAGAGAATTAGAGCGAGGAAAATATATTTTAGAGGATATCGTTTATATTGAAATGAAAAGCACAAAATTTATAAAAATATAGATCAATTTATAATTAAATTTGATCGTGATTTATTTTGATTTGAAAAAAATGGTATATGTTCACATCTAATTTCACCCTTTCTTAGTCATTTTATGAAATAAAATATTAAAAGCTCCAAGTTGCAATAGCTAAAAACTTAAAAAGAAATTTGTACGTTTCGTATGAGTTTCTTGATAAAACGTACATTATTGATACACTAAATAAAGCTCATTTCAAAAACTGAGTATTCATTCTGGCTTTATATATTTAGGATGCTTTGATATTATTAACAAATCTAGTTTAAGTTAAACAAAACTGTTTCTTCAAATAATCTGAAATGTGCTTTTTTAAATAAATTATTCTTAAAACAAAAGAAACAGTAATATAAAAAATTTGAAAAAAATATACGTACAAAATACTAAAAATTCAAACCAAGTCAATTGTACTATTAAATTGTCTCCGTATAAGTGAAACCGATGAGAATAACCTGTAAGTCTATTTAGTATTACCCTAAAGTAGCACCCCTATACGATTTATACACATAAACGTCTAGAAGCTCAAGGTAAATTTATGAAACTTGTAGATTAAATTATAATATGGTTTTACTTAACTTATGCATTTGATATGGTTGACTTATGCATTTGACACATTTGCATAACGAAAATCATTTTATCACCGTGTAATCGCCTAAATGTTTACATTGCACAATTACACACAAATATTTTATTTTGTTTTTGTTGGTTTAGGACAAATTTAGTACAAACTTCACATTGGTGATCGTGCAGAGTTTCCATCATTACTTTTTTACATCATTCCTGCAGAATGTTGTTTTTGGACATATATCTGTGGTCTATATATAAAAAGGCATTAGTCGAGTTATTACCAATTCTTAAAAGGGCATAACTAGCAAAAATCCTAACTTTTAATTTTATATTTTATTCAAAATCATAGTACCAAAGTAAAAAATATTAAAACCCAGTTAAAAATAAACATAAAAGGAAATAAGTTTAGTTGTGCATTTTCGAAATGTTTTTTTGAAGTGTGTAAAATAAATTTAAAACGAAATAAGTGTAATTAAGCCGTTATTAAAATTATTAATATTAAAAATAAATAGTCTTATGTCAAGTTGTAGTGTTATAAAACTTTATGTTTCTGTTTTAAATGAGTTTTATGTTAAATAAGCCTTTATTAAACTATGTTTTGTCAGTGAGTGATTTATTTATGTGCAAATGTGCCGTTGTTATGAACTACATTTAACACACGCTTTGGTAGGATATCTGTAATTGCCGTTGTTATGAATTGAGTTGTTATGAACTACATTTAACACACGCTTTGGTAGGATATCTGTATAAAGATCATTTAAATAAATTTTTTGGTAGTTGGGAGGGAAATAACGACTTTTATTAGAGCGGAATTGTACTTTTCGTCAACATTATTGTATTTCAATCGTGCGTGGTTTTGGAAAGGTGATGCCGAAAATGCCAAAAATTAAAAGTAAATGACTTAAAATGGTTGAGCCTGCTCAAAATGTGGTTTCAACGCACATGACCCAACAGTTAACTACATAGAACATAGAAGCAATTGCTGAAATGAATATTGCACCACCTAGTGGAGTAACTGTTATTGCTGATGAAATTTCTAAAAATAGTAAAATCATACCATATTGTTCAACTCAAAAAGAACGTAGCACATCATTGTCATTTCCGGTTGCTGCAACAGAGTACAAAATAGATTTAACTTTACCAGCCACTACAGTTTTTGAATCAGTTACAGCTCATTTCAGTGGGAATTTAAGCTCACAATCATCGCAGAATAGCAATTCGGAACCAACAACTAGTACTTTAGATATGCCAGGCCTGTTTGTTCCTCAACTATTTAATGTAAATACGGAACCGTCATCTTCGCATACATTGCAACTTCAGCCAATTGTCATTGAATCTCGTAAAGCCATGAATGTTAGGGAGCCTGATTCTTCCAATAGTATAGACGACGGCAACTTTGATGACAGTGACGTCGATCCAAATTACATACCCGATGATAGCGATTCTTCCCTTCCGGAAATGGCACAAGAGATTCACAGACAACTCGAAAAAGTATTGCCTATAAAAGAAATGTAAAAAGGAAGGCAATTGAAAAAAATAGTGGATAATGCTATGTAACATTAAAAGGTGTAACAAAACCAACAAGAGTATGTCAACCTCTACAGCCGTGCCGTCGAAACTGTAAAAATAAAATTTCTGTTGGTGATCAAAATAAAATTTTTTCACACTATTGGGAATTAGCTAAGTATGAGCTGCGTGCTGCGTTTACTAGCAGATAAATTTTTACGAACAATAACTGAAAAAAAATCTCTATCGCCAGAAACCGTTTGTCTTGATAATCGGGATAAGCATTGTTCGTTCACAAAACGTGTTCCGGAGAGTGAGATAAATGAAATTAAGGATCATAGTAACAACTTTCCAATTTACGAGTCACACTATTCAAGGCGCGATACTAATGAACGGTATCTTCATGCAGATCTCAATCTACAATTAATGTATAATTTATACGCAAAACAGTGCGATCGTCCTGCTTCAATATGGAAATATACAGAGGTATTCAAATCTATGGATATTAAATTCAAGAAACCGAGTATCGAAACATGTAATATTTGTGAAATATTTCATTTGAAAATAAAAGAGGCTGAAGGATACGAGAAAAATAAATTACAAGCTGAGCAACGTTCTCATCATGAGGCATCTGAAGCAGCATATCAAGAAAAACGAAATGATAAAGCCTTAGCAGCCGAAAATAGCTCATTAAAGGTATATACATTTGACATGCAAAAATGTCTACCTACACCGAATTTGATAATAAAGTCGCATTTTATAAGAGATCCCTATGGACATATAATTTAACGATTCATGACTGTACTTATTATATAATCAACCATTTAATTTCATGTGGCATGAAGTGTTGGCAAATAGAGGAGGAAATGAAGTAGCCTCTTGTATATTCTTCCACTTGAAATCATTGCCAAATTCGGTTAATAAAATCGTACTCATATGGAGTGTGATACCGACCATGCCATAATTGAAAAACAGAAAAAGAAAACTTCTGTTGACATTCACCATCCTATAGATTGGATGCAATTTGTAACATCTATTAGATCTAAAAAGTCATTTCTAGTTTTTGAAATGGACCAAGACAATTTTTTCAACTTTGCAGAAGCATCCAAAACAAAATTGATGTGGCAAAACGTTGACGAGGATGGCAACAAGTTCAAGTGGCAGAGTGTTAAAAGGTTACGATATACTCAGGATTCTAGAAAATTGTTGTATAAATGTTTATTGGACCATGAAGAACCGTTCAAAACATTAAATTTAAAACGACGAGGGGCACCTACACTCGCTATGCATTAACCGTCAAAAACAAATAAGATTGTCTATTTTAAAATTCAATTCAAAATAAATTTTGGCTCTCTTGTAAAATTGTTAGTTTATACTTATGCCTTTTTATATATAGACCACTGATATGTCAATTCTTAAATAAATTCATAATTATTTTTTGCCATTATATGTTAAAGTGTCGATCATCATAATTTTTTAAAAACTGTGTTAAAGCGATTAAAAAAAATTCAATTTTTACTAAAATTTTTCAAAATGGAGGAAGATTGGTTTAGTGAAAATATTGATCTAAGCTATTCGTGTGATGAAGTGTGGTATCACTAGACGATTCTGTGAATAGCGTAGATGTAACCGTAAGTGCATCAAACATTGAAGTAGGCAAAGATTTAGAAAACCTGATACCGGTATATGAAAGCCTTCCACAATTGTGGAATCCGACGCATCCGGACTACATGAAGAATTATGTACGGAATAGAGCCCTTGACAAACTTCTGCCTATTTATAAAAATACGAAATGAGGTGCAAACCGGGTGGATATGCGAATAAAGATTTATACTCTACGAAGGAATTAAAGAAGATTCTAGACTCAAAGAGATCAGGACGTGGTACCGAAGAAGTATACACTCCAACATCATGGGTATTTCATGGCTTGCAGTTTTTAAATAAGTATGAAAGAACTGTGAGTTGACCACATGACCATAATTTAGAAAATATTCAAACAGAGATGGCACATACATCTTGTTCAAGCGTAATGCCTCCACCACTAATTAAACGAACCAAATGGTCCAATGTGGCTTCAAAACAGAACGAACTAGCATGTAATTATTTAGGACAGTCTAATAATACGAATAACACTATACCAACTATTACCATTGCATGGAGTGAAACACTCACGACGTTAGATTCTCAACAAAGGATCTTTGCTGAGCGGGCAATCAACGAAGTGTTGTTTGAGGCTCGACTCGGAAAACTAGATCGACATTCTGTGAAAATTAATGAGAACCATTGGAGAAGTACAGCAATACCCACCTGTTGTACATCGAAGACAAGTGGATCATCATCCAGAAATTCCCAATTGTCTGGTAGTTATTTTAAATTTTCATTTGTTCACCAAATTTGGATTAATATAATACTCCTCCATCCGATATTCTTTCATTAATTCCAACATCTACCATAATAAACACTTTTCTTGCATTTACTATCGCCAACAAAACTATACCAAAGAGAATAAATATAAAGAGCATTTTATATGAACCGCGATAAACATATATTTTTTATATCGTTTTCTCTTTCGAACGACAGCAAAAAAAATATTTGACTATTTCAAAACTTCGTTTACTATTTTCATATGGAATAGATGTATTTTCATATAATAATCTATTCCATTTTACAATTGCATTATATTATGAAATAGTAAACGAAGATTTAAAATGTCAAATATTTTTTTTGTTATCGTTTAAAAGAAAAAATGATGTAAAAAATATGTGTTTATCGCGGTTCATATAAGATGCTCCTCTTTATGTTTATTATCTTTGACTGTACTATAAAATCCCTTATAGTTGTAGTATATAAGGAACCCGAATTTGCCGGTTTTTTTAATAGCAATATGTTTGCCATCAATCGATCCCAATATATTAAAAAACATGAAATTTTCCAAAATCGTCAGAAATTTTTTCTTTGAAACTCCTTCCTTTTGTCAAATACCTTAATATAAGAGCTAACCTCTCGTTGACTGATATGCTTTTCCGCATATTTGTATCTTGTCTTTGTATGTATGGTTTAACAATCCCTAGAAGTTTGCGAAAGGTTTCACCATTCCCGATTTCTTTAATAATGAAACATGCGAATACTTGTTGCGTTTCTGTAGCCATCCTTTTACCCAGCGTCGACGCCGGGCATATTGTTTATTGAAAAAGCTAATGTAATAGCAACCCAAGCTTTTTCCTTAACATTCATTACAGCAAAACAAATAATTTAATTTAATACTGATGCTTTTGAATGATCGTGTAGTGTTAAAAAATAATGATGAAGTTATGGCATAAATACTGACATTACTAGAATTGGCATTATTACTGACCATGTAATGGCTGCTATAGACTCGATCATTTAAAATTCGCAGATAAAACTTACGTGCTAGTACAAAGACATACCGACATGCAGGTATTGGACTACAGGAATTGGAAGTATCAAGCTTCAATAAGCCGAAACTAATATTTGATGCAAGTGAGACGAGACTGGATTTATAAAAGGGCACGATTTTCATATTGTCAAAAGAAAGAGAGAAAAAGTGTCAGCAGACAAAAATACTACGAGCTATCCAGAAGAACTACTTAAAATAATTGTACACGTAATGGCTATACACTCCAGACCAAATATTTAATGCCGAGAAGTAGCGCATCTGGTGATAGGATTTTAAAGCCTTTAGTAACTAACCGTAGCTTAAAGCCACGTTATTTGAAGAAAAAGAAACTAAAACAGCTTACCGTTCATTGGATGGCCAATTAATGGGCATAGATGATGGCTGATTTAATTAAAAAATTGTTTCACGAGTGGTTCGTTCCTGCAAAGCAGAACAATAAATGGAACCAATGGGTCTTGAATTAAGAGTTGTTTAATTGGTTGATAATGCGCTGATCCATCTTGTGCTGTATATTTTAGAATCAATTGGAGCAAGAATATTTTTCATGCTCCCATGACATTCAACAAGGACGCAAGGAAAATTACTCGTTTATCTTTCTAACTTCAGACTTCGACTCGAAATGTTTGCTGGAGAAAGAGTTGGCCAAAATGAGTCGAACGTAGTAATTTTGTAGTACTTCCATATTTTGTGTTCAGAAAGAATAAATTTATCACACGCCATTGATGAAGGGCTTGCCAATATGGAAACTGCATTTTGAACTAATGTTTCTTAAACCTTTTGATGAGAAAGATCTGCTTGAAGTTCTAACAATCGATATTAGTAATGAGAACGATAAAGATGAAATTCATCAACTAACAGGTAGTTTAATTAGCGAGTGATCTCGAAGTGGATTATGCCTTATAATTTCAACGTAACCTGAAACGTAACTTGAACAATGTTTTTGACAGTCTAGGCAGTTTTGTACAGTGTTTCAATAGTGACTTAACTTGGAAACTAATCTTTTCATTCTGACATTGCATCTTTTAGTTATGGTGAGAAAGTATAAGGTAATGTACTCAGAAATGTAACACTAAAGAGAAAAGTCAAAAATGTTGATTAGCGAAAATGATCAAATGAAACAATTGAATTATCGGTTAGGATCAAGGGTCCGTTTATTAAGGCTTGGAATGTGCCATCCTGTCAAAAAATTCAATTGTGCTGTGCAGGTATGAAACATGGAAACACGCATAGTGTCACGCAAAGCGTTGAGATTTTTGTGGAGAGCGAAATTGGATATGAACCAGCACACTGAGAAATCCCCCGAGTGGCATAACACAAATATCCACACGGATTGATTTGATTCTACATACATCGTTTAATAAAGAAATGTGAACTGCTGTCAGTTAACATACTTTAATATTCCGTTTCTAATACTGTAGCTTTAACCACTAAGTCATTAACACCGCACATAGCTTTGAACACGTTATGATATTAGTTCACGAAAAAAAATAGATCCTTTCAGTGATATTAAAATAAACGTGCATCGAATAATATCGTCTTTAGAAATATATTTATATCTTACACATATTACCTTTTCTGTTATATTTATTATCTTCGTCTTCGTTTTTAACGAACCAGAACACAAACATAAAAAAAATAATTTGATTTTTTTTCATATAAGGCGTACACCTATATGTTCGTATGCACTCTAGTAAATCTACTCCTCGTACATATAACACAGTGTATATAGAAAAAATTGTTGAAGGAATTTTCGAATGTGGTTAACAAATTACGTCATAAGTGTTAAGCATGTACGCATGAACTACATATGTGTAAATTAACGTAGTATAAACGTTAACAATAAAAATATATTGGTTAACATAACAGCACGTGTGATTCGATATAAGTATCTCGTAATATATGTAGTTCGAAGATTAAGAGTAACTTTGGTATGGGTATGGACGAGAACCTCATCGCCATGGTGGCAAAGTAGGATTATTGGTATAATTCGATGGATTTTTTCCTATATATCATTATCGCTTAACAACTGTGTCAACATTCTCTTTGATATAATCACAAGCTTTTTGTGTTCCTGATGATAGCTCGTTAGATAGCTCCATTCCATATTGGAAACAAAAAGAAATGATACAAAGCCGTAATATGTTATATTGTTATCGAGCTTTCGGAGAGCTTTTTACTTTCGAGTTCTAATTATTTAATAATCGTTACGCTGAAAATGCTTGTTCATCAAATAATACAGTAAACGTCGTAAGAGTCAATGGTCGAGAGTTTACGTAGTAGTGGTTAAAAGAGAAGCTGGTTCGAAACCAACTAGAGACCATGTTTGTTGGATTTCAGTGAAGTGAGTGAGTTGCCTTGAGAACTGCAGTTTCAGTACTAGTAACGAGATGGGTAAAGAAATAAAACTACACAACGATCAAATCAACATACAACAGTCGAGAATGTAGCGAAACTAAACCAGTTTTGGAGACACATCAAAATTTAGGCACAACTACATTGACATAAGGATATTGGAATAACCTTAAATTCTTCTGATTTGTGTAGAAGCAGTGTTTAATCGCCGTATCGAATAAGAAGTGTTTAACCCAGTACCGGAGAAGTGTTTAATTGGATAAAGTGCATTGAAGACTAGTGTCCATAGCCTGCAATCGTGGAAATGGCTGTGAACAAAAAGTGAAATAATGAAGTATTATAAATTATGTAGACCTGATTAGTGACTAGTCTTTAACAATTCATAGAATATCCATTGAGTGAAATACATAAAATTGATATTTTTGGCTTAAACTACGATCGTAATAATTTACAGATGCAGATTGGAGGTGTCTTCGAACTGATAAGAAAGATCAAGTTCACTTTGCTAAGAACTTTCAGTTAAAGATCATAACTTACATTTCAAAGAAAAGTCAAAGCCTAGGTGCCACTGAAATGTAAAACTGTCTCAAAATTAGTGAAACGTACAGATGCGAGAAATTAATTTTGTAGAAAACACATTAAAGTTATTGTTTTGTACACAATGGAATTTAATCCATTACCTAATCATAGTACGTAGTTAATCAAAAAGTTTCAAAGCTGTGGGATACACATTACGCGAGTTCCGATCTTCTTAATTTGGTCAGAAAAAAATTCAATAAACCCGCGATAAGCTTCTCTGGTGATAGGAATAAGAACTAAGTTTGTTTTGCTGTTGAATTGAAAAAAGCAATGAAGTTAGGCAGGATAGATCGTAAAAGGAAACGCAGAGCGTCAGGGTTATTGTTTTCTGGTTAAGCGACATTTTTTTTAGATAAACTTGGTTGACTGAGCTCAACGAACAAAAATGTTAAGCCGGATCACGGTTTGGTGTTACAAATAGGAGCATGAAAAAAAGATGAAAACTTGACCGTAATATAGTTATATAATTGTTTTATATAATAATCTAAAAGTTTTAGAGAGACGGTCTAGGTGTTATGCGGGAGTAAGAGATGCAAGGGTAGCGAGGAATGTCAATATTTTAAGGTTTTATGGAGGACAACACTTATAAATGTATTATTTCTCTTAATCCCACTGATGCAAGTGGGACAAACCGTTAATCTTGACCTAGCAGAACATCTGTTGGCGGTGACAGAGGAACGTGGTAACGAGGACTGGACGAGATGACTTCCATGCTGCAGTGAGCTCTTAGAACTTGTTCTGTAGAAACATGTGGATTGAGGAAATTGGTTTAAGTGTTCCAAGTTCCGAAAGGCTGATTTCATCTTCCCTAGCTACTAATACTTAAATAATTAAATATATATATATATATATATATATATGTATATATATATATATATATATATATATATATATATATATATATATATTTATATATATATATATTGTTAAATTACTTGTGATTATGTTAATAAATTATGTATTTATTTTATATTTTTACGTGTTTTAGGTCAAAACACAAGCAAGAGGTAATGCAATGGCTGAACCCCGAGCCTTTTCGAAATGGCTTTACGCTGAAATAAACAGTCGGCTAAATATACATGAACCACCAATCAGAAATCCAGACTAAAATTTCATATAAAAAGAATTATTTTAGACATAATTAGTATTTCATGTACTGGTGGAGGTCCCTCAAAAATATACAGCTCTTAATGTTTTTTTTACTCCCAACCAAAAAATAAAAATAAAAAAATAATAATAAATTCAAACCAAAATGAAAAAAACTTTTCATGCATATGTTGGTACTAAATTACTTTCAAAGCAATTCAATGGCCGATAAAAACAAATCGTTAAAGCGACTCGTTCGGCTATAAGAAAAAAGAGTAGTAGAATTAAGGAACCAGATTAAGCTTTGAATGGGGGTCTGAAATAGAAATAGAAGTATTAAAATCACACATAAATAAGTAAAACAAAAGCTACTTACCTGTAGTCCGGTTGGTCGGTAGATGCACAGAGCACCTTCACAAAATTGAAGTCTCTCCTGGTGTCTGCACCGATATTGGTTAATCCGGATTTCAACAAAGAGTTTACGATACAGATGAATGCCTCTGACACTGGTATCGGAGAAGTCTTTACGCAGGAAGATGACAATGAGGAAAAGGAGATTGCATTCATGAGCCAGAAGCTGACTGCAACTCAGCGAAAGTATCCGGCAACGGAGAGAGAGTTCCTGGCGGTGGTGTTTGCCATATAAAAGTTTAGGCCGTACATCGATGGCGTAAATTTCAAGGTGATCTTTGAGTGTGCCTCGTTGATATGGCTTCGGAAATTGAAGGATCTAGCAAACCGGCTGGCCGCTGGTAATTACAGCAGTTCGTTTTCGAACTCATTTATCGGAAGGGGAAACATAACATAGTTCCACATCTCACACGAGCGGTTGAATCTATTGGAATGGATCCATCGGGTAACCCAGCATATCAACGAGTAAAAGAAGAAGTGGAGCAGAATGCAGAAAGGTATCCCGACTACCAGCTTGAAGGAAATAAGCTGTCTAAGTATTGTCGCCACAAATCTGGAAATGGAACCAATGAAATGAGATGGAAATTATACGTGCCATCCACATTGAGACAGGAAGTGCTAAGGGAAAACAATGACAGTCCCTTAGAAGCACACATGGGTTTCTATAAAACACCCAAAGCAAATGCAGGCGACATATTTTTGGCCACATATATGATAGGAGATGTTCGCAAATATGTGAAGGAATGAAAAGGATGTAAGGGCTGTCAATTAAACAAGCACAGCAACAATGCAAATAGGGTACCTATGGGAAGGCAACGGACGCCAACGGAACCATAAGAAATGATCGCAGTGGATTACATGGGTCCATATCCGCAACAAGGGAACCAGTACATATTGGAGGAACGGGACGTATTTACGAAATTCGTGATGTTGACGACGATGAGAAGGACGAGTCAATGTCACTCTAAAATTTTTTGGAAGATTCGGTATTTCTGACATTTGGATGGCACATCGTGATCACCGACAATGAAAGTCAACTCACGTCGAAAAATTTTAATAAGCTGATGGTGAATTATGGGGTTGACCACTGGTTGAATGCGATCCGGCTTCACACATGAAATGTATTCATGAGACGATACAGAAGAACATGGACGCGGCTTATGCAAAGTACTCGCTACGCTACAATTTGCGAATACGTCCAAAAATGTTCCAACCCGGTGAATACGTGTTGCAGAAATCATTCCGGCAATCTAAGACAGTCGCTAATTACAACTCGAAATTGGAAAGTGTATTTGAGAAATGTAGGGTGGTAAGAGCGGTAGGAACTTTTACATATCTGTTAGAAACTATATGGAAGGTAATTTGGGAAGTTTCACGCAAACAATCTGAGAGAACATCGCGAAATATAAAAATACAATCAGTTAGTAAGGTTTATGGTGGAAGGTTAAAATATAGGTTCGGTTATATAGTAGAATCAATCGCTTAAACGAGAAAACTGTGTACACTTGATCAATATATTAAAATATTACTCACGTAGCCAGCGTCAAAGCGAAAATTTTCGGTAAAATTATTTACCAAAAATTTTCGTTTCCAACTGAGGGGCGATTGAAACGGGGTCTGAAATAAAAATGGAAATATTAAAATCACACATAAATAAGTAAAACAAAAGCTACTTACCTGTAGTCCGGTTGGTCGGGGACACCTCAATCCATGTATCCAATCCCGTCCTTTTCTTAGGCACTATTCTGTCAAAGATGAACTAGACATGGCTAGCCACATACATGTAACATCGAACAAATAGGATGAACGCAAAGGTGCATTGGCCGGCCAACCACACATAACATATGCGACGTTTACAACCAACAATCACAGAAAGCAATAATCACAATGAACGTACACTTATTACATGAACCGATTAAATTAACACAAATTCACTGTAAACAAAAACACAATTGACAAAGCACCACACAACACCACAAATAGAACAAAACTTTTCATATAACAGTGACACTGAGATACGTCAGACAAATGTCAAATATACCTGCAAGTTGGTTGCGTCTCGATAATCTACCGTAGCTGAATTTTGTGCTACAATATATATCAAGGAGAGCGAAGTAGATAACGTACTGCCCGATGTACAAAGAGATGCCAAAAGTTATAAAAGCTTTGTGCTTGATGGTTGCGTGGCGATACGATCGAAATAAAGTATCAAAAGATTAATTGAGGAAGCAAGTGAAGTGTAAAATAGAAGAATAAAGGCATAAAAGATAAATAAAGTGAACAGTGCCAATAAAGAAAAGGGGAAGCGAAATCAAGTGATAAATAACGTTGTCTCGAGGGCCTTGAAAGAGGAAGACCACGCGAGGTGAAAGTGGGTCGTGTCAAGAGCCACGTGGAGAGAAATCAACAAGTGGAACGCGAGCGATCGAGGTGCCTTTTTGGCATAGATAAGCGTTCTGGAACGAGCCTTGTGGGACGAGACAAAAGGCGATACGTAGAAATACAGGTTAGCGCCATTTTCATATTTTTCCTTTCAAGTTCCCATGTGTAACAACTCTGTAACACAGTGTTGTTCACCACAGTGTTACATAAGTACCGCTAGTATTGTAATTGAAAAAAAAGGTACTGAGATTCGTAGACTGTTATCGGGAGAGATATTGAGTTTTTTTTGCTTGGTTTGGGCAGTCGATGTTGGGAGATAAACTTAAGAAGATCGAAAGAAAAAAAAATGATCGAAATAATAAACTCGCTAAATTGTGAATTTTTAATTAATTTGTAATTATTGAGATTTTCGGAAAATTTAATTGATTTGAATCGCGGAAAATGAATTAATTTTAATCAAACATTAACCTTGTTATTAATGTTTCTGCGAGGATCACTATATGAATTAAAAATTAATAAACATGTGGTTAACGGTGTCCGGTTTTTTTTTCACTTTTCGAACTTTCGAGAGCGACCTGACTTTTAACGAATGGTTATTTTTGTGAAATAGTTTTTTTTTGTTAGAATTATATGCTAGTGATATAAGCTAATTATTAAGGCAATAGTTTATAAATTAAAATAATAAAAGATCGTATGTGAAAAAAAAATAAATGGGAATGAAATAAACGGTGAATACCACAAAATATCCATGTGCGTGATTCCTGTCTCAAGGACGCTTTTAATTATAATTGTTCCCATATGTGCTAAACAAATAGTGAAGATAATCAATAAACAATAAAATTCCAATAAAACTCATGAAACTCAAATAAAAATCCTAAAAATAAAATAATAATCATAAACTAATTAAAATAATTATATCGAAACATAATCATTAATAAATCTAATCCTATAAAAAAAAAACTAGAATAAACTTAATAATATTATATAAATTATAATAATCAATTAAATGCAATCATTAATAATAATTTACATCATAATATATATTTCATCAATTTCATCTATTACGGAAACCCAAACAGCTGATAAGGTTTACGTTATTTTTTATTTATCAATGTCACTTTCATCGAGTATGCATACGTCATCGTCGAACTAGTTTTGGATAATCATCGCAAATCAAAATGGCCATTTAACATAAGTTAAGAATTTTTATTATTTATCTCAAATTTTTTCTAAATTATACTTATATTTTTCTAAATTAAATTCTTAATTTTTATATATATATATATGGATATTATCTTTTGGTGTTGGGTTTAAGTAAGTTATATTAGGTTTAGCTCAGGTACATTTAATTTGCGCAAAAATAAATTCGTAATTAAGTCGATGTTATTCTTACATAATAATTATTAATTGTTTTCTTATGCTTAATGATATAATAATTTCTTTAAATGAATTGAAAAGATATGCACAATTTAGATATTTTTTTTTGTCAATAAATTCTAATGTTAATTCCATTTGGAACTTTAATTGAAATTCCGGGTTTTACATTTTAAAATAATTATGAGATTATAAGCTAAAAGTGTGAGGTCAAGGTGAGTTTTAGCAATGGCAGGTACTGTTTACATTCACTTCACTCTGCATTTAATTTTTATGAAACATCGTCTTAACTTAAAATTTTTGTTAATTCCGTTAATAATAGCATAATTGCGTAGCTACAGAAGTCTTACCCACTGTTTATTCCAATTACCTGCCTTAGTTGTTGATGATCCTGTTCTTTTCCCCTATCCCTTACATTATCATTACCTCGCCCTGGTCAGAATTTTCAATTTTTGTCCCTCTTCCCTATTTTTATCCAGTTATACTCCGAATCCCTGCGGTCTATGCAAGACTGAGTTCACCCCTTGGAAACCCCACCCCTATACTCCTGAGCTTTAGCCGCGCTAACAATGACCGCTCAAGGGCAATGAACCAGTATCTACTTTCTGACAACGAAATGACGTTCAACGGAGTCATCTCGAATTGATATGCAATAATTATTAATTCTCTCGCATGAAAATCCACGACGATCACAATATTTCGTTACAGAACTCTGATATATCAACAGCATAAACAGCTCAATTGTTACACCCAGCCCGAAGGTCTCTAGCCAACCGAACAGAAATATAGTGTCAAAATAGAAATTCATTTTTTTATTTTTGCTAACGCGCACGTCACAGCTTAAAGAAAATGAGTTGGAAATAAAAGAAAAGGAATTTTAGGTCAAAGATTACAAACGGATTATGCAGAGGTGCCTTATTTTTCCGATTTAGTATATGAAATATATGAAAAAGCGAATTTGGGCATTGTTTCTTATGCTGTAGACCAATTGGCCCCTTACTGCTGAAATTATATATTTTTTATTCCATAAAATCCACTTTATTTACAAAACGGTGGATTGAAGTTGTTCGCTCCAATTCCAGACAAACTTTTGTTTCTACGGTTTGGAGTGTTCCATATTTTTATGGAAACTACTTCAATTGACTAAGAAGATATTGGTTATATTGACTTTAATTAGGTGTAGTCAGGGCAACATTAGTTCTTTTTCTGAAACCTGGCAGAATTTAACCTTGAACATTTCAACTGTCACAAGCATTTTAAATTATTTTAAATCAGATATAAAATGTCTCCAATAATCTTTCCACCACATGAATAGAAAATTATATTATATGAAGAGGCATTCCGAAATTCCTGTAGATAGTACATAAACCATAAACTACTTTTAATAAATTTTAATTTTTTTTTTCTTGTTTATTTATGCAAATGTCTTATATTTTACGGCTACATATTTTTGTTTACCAACGGAAAATATAGAACAACAAAATGTAGAAAGCACTGAGAAAGATAAATGGGTTGTAGAATGTAAATGACACATTTTTTGTTTATTTGGAAACATTAAAATGCCTGAACTGGATTGGATATGTTAAAGTTTATCCTTTATTGTTTGCCGGTTTATAATATCATATAAACTGTTATATATGTTTTTTATGCCCAACAAACATACATATATGTATATTTGCAATAAAAATTAATTTTGAGATTGTTGTTATGTTATGCGGTTGGTTTTTAGTTGGCTATATAAACGACGATGATACTCGTTGTATATGTAATATATTCTTTACATAAATGTTTTTTTTATTTTTTTCTGTCTACGTCTAGTATGCGTGTTTGGAATTTTTGTTCAACAGTTCATTATGGTCTGCTTAATGTCTGTGGGCATTAAATTAAATTATGAACAGTGTTTAGAGCATCGGTGACAGTTCACTTCCTATTTATTTCATTGAAATTTCCCGAAGCATAATTCACAATGTGTTTATCAATAAAAGCTCGATATAACCTGCAATATTATGTCAGTACCACATGAACAAAAATGTTTTGGTTAGGTGTACCGTTATTGAACAATCAAATATAGCGTTTAGTAAAGCTCAAGCTCACTTTACCATAGCTAAAGATGTTAGTTTATTGGCGAGGGAACAGTATTATTTCGGAAATCAATAGTAAATGGTGCATGCCGAGCTTTATTCTGCCCCTGTCGATATCCAACGCGGTACTTGTTGCTCTAAAACACAACAGTTTTAAAGTTGCTAGTAAGTATAACTTATGGTACCTTATTTGCATGCTGAAACGAAATCGCATTTCATATAAAAGGAAGTCATTTTTTTTGTAATAGCACTTAAGATAGTATATTTATCCTTAATATGAATGTTCTTGCACAACAAATACACACCACTACTAATAATAAGGATGGGAAGAAATTAGGAACGATGGAGGTTGGGAAGGACTCAAGGAATAAGGGTTTTAGTCTTCAAGTTTCATAATTTTGATATTAAGTTTAAATCTCTCTTAATTATACGCCAAGCGAAACGCTTCAAAATTCAGCTCATTCCACATTCGCGCACTCCGAAAAAAACGAGTTCTGAAACCTATTGGTCCTGGCGAATTTAATTTCCAGATTATATCTGTGTAAAGAAGACACATAAAGCTCCCACATTCCGCCTGTGGAAAAGAGAATCGAGATTAGAAGATACATTTACATCCGCGATCATTCGAGAAGCCTTGGACTCGATCGAGTGCAGCCAGATGTGTTTTTGGTGCTCCACACTTATATATGGCTTGTAAATTGAAAGTGTTTCAGATGGTGTAAAATAAAACTTACATTGTCGTAGAAATCTAAGACATCTACCTGCACTGAACGCTGCTTTGCTTATTTGTTCATTCCAGGACATTTACTTTGTTAAAGTCAAGCCGAGAATTGAAAACGAGGTAGCCAAACTGGATTCGGAAAAAATCTATAAGAAAAGATGGCGAATATCCATCATTTCAGCCAGACAAAACGCAAGATTGAAATTTGTTGGGATTGAACTCAACCCTGTTGACTTCACCCCAGTCCAGAATTGTAATGAGATCACGCTTAAGGCGATCCTTCATAGCAATTCTTTCTGCGAGAACATCGTTTTGCGATGAAGGAGAAGGTAAGCAGTATGAGGAGGAGATTGAGCTGTCATCAACATAAGAATATATTGGATTGAGCGTTGATGATAGAAGATCATCGATGAAAATTTGGCGGCAACTCTAGATAGGTCGGAATCTAATGCGGCGCATCGACGAGCTGACTTGCGAAATAACAGGTGGTGTTGAATTAGAATGAACTAAGTTGGAGTTAGCAGCAAATTTTCGAGCGAAGAGATTAGCCTTTTCATGGGTAGTGGAAAAAATACTGTCTCCATCTTTGAGAGGTGGTATAGAAGATTTCCTTTTTTCCAAAAAGTTTTCCTCGACTTTACGAGCCAAAACGTTCGATTTCTGTTGATGGTATCTAAAATCTGCCGCAACTCTACTCAAATCTTCTTTTCATATTCTAGTTTAGCTTTGGATATCGTTCGTGTTGCTAGGTTTTTAGCCACGTTGAATTCGGATAGATGTTCAGCTGTCGGGTTTTGGAGATACTTGCGGTGACAAGCTTCTTTAAGGGCGATTTGCTTTTAAGTTTTTTGGTGTAGAGAAACTGGAAAGAATGAACTGTTTCATTCCTGTGAGAATGACTGTAGACAACAGAATGGCTGCCCGGCCAATATTACCGAAGGCAAAGTTAGGACGCCATTCGAACTCTTGAAAGAACTTGTTCATTCCTAACTAGTCAGCATTTTTAAAGTGCCACAATCACCGTTTTGGTTGAACCCTCTCTTGACAAGTCCACGACGTTGGAAATTCCGCTGTAATATGCCGATGGTCAGAATTCCCTAAAGGAGAACCGACATAGATAATGTATTTCTCCGCATGAGATGTTAAAAATAGATCAAAGAGATCACCTGTACCGTTGACCCAATTTAGAATTTTGGTAGGTTGATCCACAAGCTGTGTAAGACGGTTTAAAGCTGCTAACATTTCGGCCGCCTCACCAACCGGTGTAACGAATTTCGAATATGGAAGCCATTTGTCATTGTGGACGTTGAAATCACCTGCCACAACGATTTCAGCATTTGGTGACTTCTAAAGGATGTGTTCAGTGGAATCTGACTGAATATCAAATCCATAATGAGCTACGCTGTTTGAAATATTTATGCTTCGATAAAGGCCACACAGGAAGAGTGTGTTTCGAGATATGGATTTCAACCCAAATAAAGTTGAAATCAATATTCGCACCTTGGCCTAAAAAACTGGGAATGGAATAAGTTATATCATTGCGAATATAAATGGCCAACCCTCTTTGGTGAATGAACCGATGGAATAAGGAGTAACCCTTTATACCGATTGCTGAAGTCACCGGAGTCCAAAATTTTAATCTTGGTGAGAAGCAGGGCCGCTAATTTTGTGGAGACAATATGGTGTTGTACGGCTGAGAAGTTTGTCCTCAGTCCACGAATGTTGCAAAACTGAAGAGAGAACATTCGCCCCATAATGCAAAAATACAAATAATTAAACTAAAAGAAAGCAAAACCAGCATTGAGTCCAACCAAAGATGTGCTCACTATAGCGGATTCAGGTCGTAGTGTGTTAACCTAATTGCACTAAATGATAAACACAGCACTTTTTGATCAACAACAACTGTTCGGCATATTCATTTATCTACTTGTACCAAACAAGTAGACTAAACGGAGTTTTAAATGAGCTCCATGCCAGCCTATAGTACTGACATGTCAGATGGGAGGGCACACGGATTCTAACCACAAACGATCGGTGCTGAATATCCCTTTTGCCCCTGTCGGGATTCGAACTCGGTACCTCCCGCTCCACGCCGCAGCTTTTTAACCACTGCACAACCTGGGTTTTTCACTTACCCGTTGTGATTCTGTGACAAGTGCCCTCCTTAACCTCTAATAGTCTATACCTAGGTCCTTGATCATACGGAGGAGCCTAGTGTGGTTTTAGCAAACATAAGCATGTTGAATGTATGTTTTAATATCAATGGATGGAAAATAATCCGACCCTGATTAATCGTCAATAAATTGTCTTCCGGTTTGATTTATTGGGTTTGGATCATCCTTACTGTACGTGCTTGAGAAGATCTATTTTACGATCATCTGAGGATGATAGTGTTGTAACTTTATTTTATTTTATCTTGCTGGTGTTATCATGAAATCTATGCATGTAATTAAGCAGATTAACTTGCAACACTTCAAGTTAGCATCTGACAACACTTCAAGTTAGCATCTGTAAAATTAAAGAAGCGGCTTATTAGTTCGCAAATAGATTTATGCTTAGTTATGGACACAGAATTTTGTACAAGAGTTCTACCGTGAAAACTGGTTTTCACCAAAGCGTGTATATGTATCTCGAAGAATGTACTAGTGCATCTCTCATTGAGGAATGAAAATCGGCTGATATTGCAGCTGCACTTATTACTCTGAACTCTCAAACTGAAGTTGTTATAGCTTCAGAGTATTGTTCTTACGATGTCGTCATTTCATCACCTTTTGAGGATTTCACATACCTAGTAAGTTGATGTAAGATTAAAAGCATCCCTCTGATAGTGGGTTGTGATGCTTATGCACGTCACTCACTATGGGAGAGTACTAGCTCGCAGACAGTTAATTGATATCCGTTTGTGTTCCATGTTCTTCACTAAATTAATACTATACTGGAGAGTCACAAATGATATTCTCACCTGCATTCAGAGGTACATTTTCATTTTCTTTAGTATATTTGAAACTAAAACTGATGTGGTCAGCTACATCTAGACGTTTATGGTGAAATACATTACCATGATGCTGAACCCGAAGCTGAAAATTATTACTACGTTCTTTCATTGAAAAATACAAGCTTGAGAATATTGGTTTCTGTACTTACTGGACATGGTCGTTTTAAAAGTGATTTTCGTCGCAGGTGACTTACCAGTGATGCGGTATGCCACGAATGTCAGCTGTCCCGCTTTTTACTGCATGAGTTCCCTTGTGTTCAACTCTAGAACTATTCCTGTAAATTTACTGTCTCCTCTGCTCTGATTCAAACTGTGAAACACCAATGCGTTTTTTTTCATTTAATGATTACTAAACGTACTGATCAAATGACGCAGTGGTAAAAGATGCGGCATACTTGGAGCGGAATATACTTGATTAAAATTTTTCGCCATTTGATTAACGACTCCTATTAGAGTGTTTCATGAGCTGACCCATCTTCCACCTCAGTAGTAAAGGCTGGCAGGCAGCTATGAAATAGGCAGTTGGTTTTATATAAATAAGACCTATATAGTCGTATGCGTTCTGGATTTGGCTGTAACAGAATCATAAAAGTCCATCTTAACGAGACAAGATTCATTAGTTTTTTGAAGTTAAATCTTAAGTCTAATAAAAACAAGATTTTAAATAACCAATATTTGATGCCACGACAACCACATGAAGAATAAAGGTTTAGATTGAATCTGGATGAAAGATTATCAAAATCAATTTCCAGTTGGTGATGATGCAATTCAAAGAAGCAGCTTAGACGACCGTCCGCTATTCTTTAGCTCTCTCATAAAATCAATTTTTTTTTTTTATCTCTAATCTGGTTTGGGGCTGAAGGCACTCCCTACTTACACATTGCATAGCTCCATGCCAACCTATAGTGCTGACATGGAAGATAGGTCGACCCATGAGTTCGGCACTCCAACAGAGGGTCATAGTTGTGTTCATTCACACCACAGATCGTAATTTCATGGTGAAAAATTTGCATTCTGCCCCTATCGGGAACCCGATACCTCCCGCTCCAACTGCCGCAGCTTTAACCACTACACCACCTGGGCGGTGAAATCAAGTTGAGTTGGAATTTAATAAAACCGAATATCCTTAGAAATTTGTAGATCAAATAGATCTAGATTGAGTTAAAAATTGGTAATCGATGCTACATGGTGTGCCTTCCATTTCTAGTATCATTCAAAGTACTTATAATTGTAAAAACCACAGGGCTTTGCGATTGCAAAGACTTGAATGCAACTTATACAATTTTAAATCTAAGAATTGAAACCTTTCAAAATACAAAACATCAAACGTTATTCGCTTACACATATATTGTGTACATACATGCCTTAAACCTATATTTAAAACCAACGATCCCATATCTCATTATGTCAGCTTAAAGTATGAAAAACATAATTTGATTTTCAATGGAGCATAGAAAAAAAAGAAAATACTGTTATGTTACGATTATAATAATCATTATTATGTTGAGGCTGATGAAAAATGATGTATTCTTTCTGCTTTTCCGCTTTTCCTCTTACTATTATTGTTATTATTTATGTTGTTGTGATTTTTAATTTTTCCTCGTATTTTCATTCAATTTTTATATGTTTTGGTTAAACAATAATAATCGTTTTTATTTTATGTATGAATCATAAATATATGTGTATGTTGAATATATGTTATATTTCAAGTAAAAATAGATCTGTTATGCTTGCTTTATGTGAATACTTGACTCTGCTTTTTGTTATCACCTATCTCACTCTTAATGTTTCCCTCACTTTCGCTCACTCTTTATGTGTTTCCTTCATTACTATTAATAACACTGGGGAGTAGAAATATTTTACGCATTGATGCTCACTGCTTTTTGCTCTGTTACTATTCAAACATATCATTTTTATGCTTTTTATGTTGAATAAATAATATGTTTGTATATACAAAATGTACATTAAGGCATAAAAGTACTGAATACGATATTAAGTTGGGGTATTTATGCTATAACGGAAGCAAATTTTAATATTTCAAACTATGTACTACTTTCGATTGGAGAGGCAACATTACAACTTTCAAACCAACCAGAATATTATTAATAATGTTATGTAGTCTTATATAATAAATAATAATATTAAATTATAAATAATTTATATATAGATTGTATCCTCTATATCATTGTGTTTGTTTATCCACAATTTAACAAAATAATAATTTGGTTATAAAAAATAGTAACAAACCCAAATAAATAGCATGTTGTAATAATGCCATAGTATGTATAGTTTTGAAATAAATCGTTTTCCCTTATTACTTTGTACAGGATAAAATTATGGGTGATAAATAAATTTTATAAAATCCACTTATTTATAATTTATTTTTACGAGTTTGTTCATATTCAGAATTTATTAATTTTATAGTTTGCTATGCAAGACATCTTCCCATTGCATCTCACTATGGGGTGGACTAATGAGTTCGTTCCGCATTCCAAGAATGAAAAATCTATTTTGTATCCCACTCCTATTTCGTTTCAAATTATTTTAGCTATTAATACAACCAAAGAAGCTTCAAGAGAAGACTAATCGATTTGTTTAATCAATATTTGGAAGAAATCTAAGATTAAATTTTATATGGGAGACTTGAAAATTTTGAAGAAAGCTTTTACCACTTCTACAATATTAATGTCCTAAGAAATAATGTGTTCCAAATCTATTTATAATTAACCAGCTTCTAGAATTTTTTCGTGTTTTCCTCTTTGTACAGTTAACCTTTATGTGGATGGCAAATTTTACATCATATAAAGGTAAGTTTCTAAAATATGAATATTTCTTTCATAATTGAAAAAGTGCTATACTAATACTCTACCTCACTTTTTGTTATTAACAAAATAATAAATTATTTCATGACTTCTAGGCTCACCTATGAGCAACAGCAGGCCTATTTGTCAAATTTGCTGGAAGAAGTAAGCAGTGCCAGTGAAAACGATATGGAAAGCGGTTCTGAAGATGAATGGATTCCACCTTCTACCCAACATAATATCCAAGATATGCAAAGTTCGGATTCAGTGATGATGGAAAGGTGAGCATATGCTCTTATGTTCCCACAAAAAAAACGAATTGTCACATTATTGTCGACCATGCATAATAATAATAACACGGACGGCGGTGCCAAAAAAAACCAGAGATGATTCTGTACTACAATGAGACCAAAGGTGGTGTAGATAATATGGATAAAATGGTAACCCATGACACCACAAAACGAAAGACGCTTCGCTGGCCGCAGGTGATGTTTTATAATATTATCGATATAGCTGCTCTGGCCTCATATATAATCTACTCTGAAAATAACCCAGATACTAGAAAATCAACTCACAGCCGACGCACATATCTACAGGAACTGGGCAAGCAATTAGCAATGCCTTCTATTGAGGATCGTGCTAAAAATCCAAAAGTGATGGCTCAATTTTCTTCCATATCTGGGATACAGTGTATGACAGGTAAGCCAATTGTTGCTGTTGATCAAGGAGCAGCAACAAATCGAACTACACGCTCACATGTTGGAAGCTGCTTCATTTGTCGATCGATTTCGTCATTCCAACGAAAAACGCGAAAAAGTTGCTCAGTTTGCAAGCGACTGATTTGCAACGAACACGCAAAAACAACAACTAATTGTAATGAATGTACATAAACGTCAAATAATATTATTGAAATAAATAAATAAATGAATTGGTTTTGATTAAGGTTGCTTTTCTTTTATAAAAATTTAATTCAATGTATAAATTACTACACATAATAAAAAAGGTACAAATGTACCTCTGCCTCCCGTTTAAGTAGTATTTTTAATTTTCCCTTTGTTTCTTCTTCTTTTTATTCCGCAAAAATTTCAAAAGTGTTAAATTCTTAAATAGAAATAACCAATAGAGACTAAACATAAGTTTCCAATTTGTAGATAAACCCGAAAGTAAAATTATTTAAACTTAATAACGGAAAAGGTACAATTGTACCATGCCATGCACATAAAGGTTTTAAACTGAAAAGTTCATTTCGAATTGTATTGGTCATGCATTTAAAATAATTAATGACATCTCTTGTGCTATTTATATTTTAAAATGAAGCCATATTAGTCACTGACTGTGATTCTAATAAATATCATAAATATTCTAAGGCTAAAAG
The DNA here is from genome assembly GCA_963932295.1 of Tipula lateralis. NCBI lineage: Eukaryota > Metazoa > Arthropoda > Insecta > Diptera > Tipulidae > Tipula > Tipula lateralis. Next base: position 161,116,988 of record OZ010737.1, read on the forward strand.
ACACCGATGTGAAGTTTGTACTAAATTTGTCCTAAACCAACAAAAACAATATAAAATGTTTGTGTGTATTAGTGCAATGTATGCATTTGGGCGATTACACGGTGATTAAATGATTTTCGTTATACAAATGTGTCAAATGCATAAGTTAAAACCATATTACAATTTAATCTACAAATAAATTTGCTTTCAGCTTCCAGACGTTTATGTGAATTTACGTTTATTAATCGTATGGGGGTGCTACTTTAGGGTAATACTAAATATGGTTACAGGTTAACATTACTTTATTACTTTTACATTAGGATGATCGATGCTTGGATGTCCAGGAGCATTGTCAACTATAAGAAGAATCTTAAACGGCATCCCCTTGCCAGCATGTACCGTCTAGCTTCCGTTACAAAGAAATTATTAAACCACTCCGTAAAAACTGTAAAAGTTACCCAGGATTTTTTGTTTGTCATCCAATGAACTTGGAATTTTTTTCAAGTTTGTACCTTTCATAGCCCGTGGACAAAGTGCTTTGTTAATAAGCAATGGTTAAGATTAACCTGTTTGGTAATACCCTAAGGTTGCACCCCCATACGATTTATACATATAAATTCACATAAACGTCTGTCTCACTAGGTGAGCTCCATGATAAATTTATGAAACTTAGCGATTGAGTCTGTAGAACTATTATATTGTTCCCTTACAAGTGAAACCGATTAGAATGATCTTTAAACCTGCATTCACGTGTTATCCTGTTTATTATCATGTGTTCGTGTTTCTCGCTTTTATTTTAATTATAATTTGGTATATAATTGGTTTTCTTTAATTACTTAGTGTATTTGCCTAAATGTCTCCATTTCACAAATACTTATAAACAAGTTACATTGTTTTACTTGATTAGGACATTTCTTAAGTTTGTCCTAATTTTTATAATTAGGACAAACTTAGTACAAAGTTCTCATGCATTAAAAGACTGTAAACCACAGTCAGGATTTTATATGTAAAAAATGTTTTTTACATTTTTTATGTTAATTGAGGAAAGACAGCGTAAATTACATAAAATGTAAACTATATGTAAAAACGAATGCCGCACTATTTGCAGTGCCATCTTTGCAGTGCCTTGTTCCAGATTTTTTAATGACATTTGGACTCATGAGTGCAGCATAATATTTTCAGCAAACAATGTATAAAGTGTGATTCAGATTACGATTCTATTTTATTTGTTTTCTATTTGTAAAGTAGTAAGTTTTTTTAACAGATGGTGCTTTAGTTGCAACGAGCCATCTCTTATCAAATCCAATGATAAGAGATGGCTCGTCAGTTACAAAAAAACATATTTTACATCTAGCATGGCAAGGTAACCTTATGTAAATTAAATCCAGTAATTTACACGCCCAAACTGAATACCTAGGGCTTATTTGATTTGTAAAATAGTAAGAAGATTTTTTAAGAAATGGTGCGTTTCTACAATTATTTGGTAAGAGATGGCGCACCAGTTTTTTTTACATGAAATCGTTTTTTACATGTTTTTATATAAAAAGTAACCTTATGTAAATTAGATGTTTTTTTACATGTTAAAACCCGTGTTAATTACATCGTGTAATAAACACACCCAATACATCGAACCGCTTCTTAACTCAGATCTTTCGTGTTGGTACACATTGAATGTGGTCAGCGCAACAAATACTTTACACAATCGCTTTAAATGTCATCTGGTGCATATTAATTTGTAGTCAAAGATGAGAATCGTACTCGAGATCGCGGCTTGATCATAGATACTTTCTTAACCATTAAAGCTTTAACCGGTCAACGTCGGTTATAACGAGCCATCTACCTCCAATGCTCAGAGAGAGAGAGAGAGAGAGAGAGACAGAGTAAAATACACTATGAGGATTTTAATCAACAAGCCTTTATCGTTGCAGGATATCAGTTTTAGAACATCTTTTGAATCTTGAAAGGTAGTCTCTTGTATTTCCTTATCTTAATTGCGAAGAATACACAAATTGTGAAAATCACTACATACAAAAATGATTTAAAATTGTTTTCTATGGTGAATAGTGGAGTTCAGGTAAACAACGAATTTACCTTCTCAGTAATCCCATGATTCTCTTAATTATGTTTGTAGCTTGGGAATGCTATGACCATTCTCGTAATTATCATTCGGGTGTTTATTCAACTCGTTAGAAGTGAAGATGAACGAGTAGAGACTAAATACTGGGTGGTTATTATCTTCATTTCTTGCTTGTTGTTGATAATCTTAAAAATAATAACACAAACAGCAGAAGAATTATAATTTTCACAAAAAAAAGGGACCCGTTTCTAAAATAATCCCAAATTTTGACTATAAGCTGATCCAACCGTAAATTCAATTCTCGCACCTGTATGGTACCTTCCTTGTGCCTAGTGCAAATTTTAGCTGCAAGCTTAATGATTGAACTATTTTCTACTGTTTATGGCATAAAAAATAAAAACATCTTTATAAAATCGAAATCAATATTCTGTCCATCCATCTGTTCTGTCCATTATTATTTTAACGTTGCATCTAATTCAGCACATTTAAAATGATTTTAAAGTATCCACACTAGTTGAAAAGTTATATTCAATTTAAAAAATTTTTCCAAATCGCCAAGCTCTATCTGGTTGGGCTTCGGCAAACCGACGGAAATCCAGTATGCACTTACGAACGATTTCAATTGAAGGCACCGAAACTGGAGCATCATCTTTATTTTCTTTACCACTATCATCATTTTTCTGTACAGTTGTAAATTTTATAAAGTCACAAATTTCGCGATCACTTAGAAGTTGCGTGGTATCAATATGAGTATCCAAACTCAAGTAATCTTCCACCGTGACATTTTGAGATAAATTTGTAAGGACAGAAATACAATCAAAAATATTATGCATGCCATCGTTTACACAAGTATCACAAATTATCTCTAGCCGATCGTCATCGGAAGATGTTTGAATTGTAAACCCAGAATGGCGAAAGCAATTTGCTATACTTACTGACACAACAAGTTTCCATGCGAATCTAAGACTGATACCTGTTCTATATCTTCCTTAAGATCAACAGTAAAATTAATTTGCTGCTTTCTAGCTGGATCTTCGAATGTGCTGGACAATTATCTTTTAAAAAACTACCTTTCTCTTTCCCTTTAAAAATGTCTTATGTAATAATTACAACCAACCTGAAAATAAGTTGGCTATCATCCAGGCCTTTTTATTTGCCGTGTATTGAACTGGTAAATTTTGGGCGTTTTTAAAACATCTCGGATTCGTAGACTTTCCGATAGCAAAAAGAGGAAGTTTTTCTGCTCCATCTGAATTACATCTATTAAGCACTATCAGACGTTCCTTAGATTATTTGCCACCAGAAGAAGTTTCTCCTTTGAATGTTTAAGTTTTGTCCGGCATGCAACGAAAAAATAAACCGAATTCATCAGCATTAAAAAAGTCATTTCTGTCGTTATCCTTCAGAATTGGAGATAAAGTCGAAGATATCCAATCTGATGTCATATCTGCAGATACTTGTCTCGTCTCTCCACTAATACACTTAACGACAATTCCGTGTCTTGTTTTGAAACGTTCTAGCCATCCAGGGCTAGATTTAAAGGAAATTCCGATTTCGATGGCTATTTTATCAGCTTTTTCCATTAGTAGAGGTCCAGAGATAAGAGCATTTTGACATCGAGCTTGCTTAAACCAAAGCAATCCCGAATCTACATCTTAATATTTTGGTAAGCGCAAACGCTTCCGGCTTCCTTCGAAATAACCCGTTTCATATGAAGATTGAATTTGATCCACATTTTCTAGAATTTCAAGTTTTTTAAGTGTTGAAGCGTTTCATCAATAATAAATTTCGTGTAAGGGGCATATTTCTGTACTAATTTTATATGAAAGGACCGAAAAATTTGTTCGCGTTAAACGAAAATTTGTGTTAATAGGTTCGTCTTAAGCGAACAGTTTCATACTAAAAACATATGAAAAAACTGGGGACCAAAAACAAGTTCTTGTTATTCGATATTTTGTGTAATCCGTTTTCGTGTTAAGTGAATTCCACTGTATATTGAAAGTTTTAATTTTCCAAATTGCTGAAAATATTTTATCTCCCACATAATAATCCTAAAGAATTGTGCAATAACCTTTTCGAATGAGAATATGAAACAGGTTGTCTAATCAAAGTGTTTTGGATCTATTTACATTACCTTATTTTCGTCATATAGTGATTAATTTTTGGAATGTTGGAAATTACTCCAATATTTTTATTCAATGGATTATCTTCGAATACAAAAATAATTCAGAAACGTTTTGAACAAAAACTATATTTATAAGCGATAACAAGCTGATATTGAATAAAAAAGCTGACTTTCATTGAAATCTGAAGCTCGTTTCTGAAAACGTCACTAACAACTTTTGCAATATTTTAACCACGAACCATATAACTTTAAAAATTATTGATATATTATTGGTCAAAGTTTAAACTGAATATTTCTGTATCTAAAAGGCTGTCTCCCAGTAACTGCAGTCCAAAGGCTACAACAATTTGATCGACAAATTTACACCACTAAAAAAAATGTAATTATTTTGACGAAATGACCATAAATATTCGAGCCCTGCGTAAATGTAATTTTCCTATCCGAATCAGACCTCGATAAAAATTATCCTCATACGCAAAAACAAAAACAATGGACGAGCTTACGTAAGATACCTTTTGCCAACAGGTATCTTACGTAAGCTCGAAAAAATTTTGCCAACACTATAGTTTTGTCAGAAATGAACAACATAAGATGGATATTTGTAGAGAAATGTTAGCATTAGTCTTCTTTCTATTGATTTAAGATTATATAAACTGACGAATTGTTTTTTTATGGTTCACGTGAATATCTGTAAGAAAAGTTTGATCGGTATGAATATATATATATATATATATATATATATATATATATATATATATATATATATATATATATATATATATATATATATATATATATATATATATATATATATATATATATATGTTGTAGCTCTGGCCGTGCTATAGGTCGTAGAGCCGAACGAGGTCATGAAGCCATCCTAAATTATTTGAAGGATACAAAATCGTATGGAGGTAATTATAAAGGAAGAGTTTCAACGGCACTTACACCTCAAGGAAAACGAAAAATTGTTAGATTAGCCTCAAATTCGGCACATTCTACAACAAAAATTGCCTTTCAAGCTGGTGTTAATGGTATAGTAAATCGACTGTCCGCCGTGCTTTATACGTGCAAAACATCTGAAGCGGCTGAAGTTAAAGAAAAAACCACCCCTGAATGATAAACGGAAGCAGAAACGATTAGAATTCTCAAAGGAACACATGACTTGGAATGTGATACAAATCCAAATTATTAATGACTGGCGAAAAGTCGTATTTTCTGACAGATGGGTATAATTACTATTTTCACGAATTTAGGAAAGAGGAAGTGTCGCCACCATAGTAGAGAAGGGGGCGTAATGGTCTGGGGTTGGATCGATTGTGGCCACCATATTAGCCGGACTTAAATATAATAGAAAATGTTTGAGGCTGGCTCACATGTAAAGTATACGAAGGTGGGAAACAGTATGATACTAAAGAATAGCTGATTCTATAGGGATTAAAGCGGCCTGGGCAGAAATTTCACTTAATTATTTGAAGTCATTGTATGACTCACTTAAGGATCGTATTTTTGAAGTTATTCAGCATAATGGAAGTTCCACTTAAAATTAGAAATCATATTTTAATATTGTATTAAAATAAAAGATATTGGTAAGAAGTCACACAAAATGATATTTCATGTAATTTTTCAAGTGGCGGTAATCAACTGAACCGAAATAAAGTTATGAATATCTGCTTATGAATCAGCTTTTTACTATTGTATTCAGTATTAAATACTCTTTCTTTATTTTACAATTTTTTCTATATCACACGCACCGGCTGAAAATTGACTTTTGCATCTCAGAATTAAGAGGCGGTAATCTACTGAACCGTACTGTATATATATATATAAATATATATATGTATATATATATATATATAAATATATATATATATATATATATATATATATATATATATATATATATATAATGGCCAATGGCCACGACGTATACCGAAGAAGTGGACAAACACACACTAGGCGAATAGACTTATTTGTGCCAAGCGAACTATCAAACTTTTACCCAAATGAACTTTTGTCAAACTAACAGAAACTTTTAAACTATTTTTAATGATCATTGTCCCAAGAAAAACGGAGATCTGATAGTTGTTTTATTAATTATATTTTTAGAATTATAAATTGAGATCATTACATCCAAAATATATTAAATTATTTTAGAGTCCACCTTACACTATCATACTACTTTTTATATCTGTCTCAAATTAACTATCATATGAAAGCCACGATCCCATATATTACAAAAGCATAAAAAATTTCCCTTGCCTCAACAATACCAAAACCAACCTAACTAGCAGACTTAGTTAAACATTTTTTACATTTAAGATGTCCTATTAGTCTAATATAAAGTATAGTTAGGGCAACACCTCCGGAGTAACTATTTTAAGTGAAAGGGACATCTCTTTTTCCTAATCGACAACTAAAATTTCTTAGAATTACATTATATGAACTATATTTTGGTATGCATTTGGTATGCATTGGCACTTCCGGTCTGTGCTACTGATACGAAAGCAGATAATTCTACTGCCGTTACCAAGCGCCCTGAGAGAATTCAGTCTGCTTTGAAAGATTCCCTTTGACGTCTCAGGCGTAAAAAATACGAATATTTTTCTAAGTGATGGTCGTTATACAATCAATGCTGTCCCTTCCTGAGAACATTAAAGCTACGTTTTACGTACACAATTTTTTAACTTATGAAGAAGGAGAAAAATTTGTATCGCCACGCATATCTTTTTACATCATAAGCCACCTTTTAGACAATAATAGAACTATAAATTATATTTTTACAGGTCCCCTCTAAACATACAGGCTCTTTGAAAGCATCAGTCCAATTGCTTTTAGATTTTATTCTAGTATTTTCAAAAGTTGAATAGTCAGTTGAATAAAACCACGTATCCCAAACAAGTGGTTGTATTAGTTATTTAAGCCCCTCCGCTATTTATAAATTCAATAATACTTCTAATATTAACCGGTAGGCAGTTAGCAAGAAAAGTTAGCACGGAATTCACTATTGCAACTCTAATGTTTTATGTGATTGACTTTTAGTATTTTGTATTAAAGCAAGTACGAAAAATGGTTTGAGTATTCGATAAAATATGAATTTACACTAAATCTACGCAAAATAAATATTATTCTGTTAATAATTTAAATAAAATTTATTTTGTTATTCTTAAGTGTTAAAATTCCATGATATCGATCCATCAATATTGGAGTGGTACAAACCACACATCAAAGGTTGTATAGTATAGTTGATATTTTATAGTATAGAACATCAAGCTTCATCAACGGAAGTTTACGTACCGCCTCGTTCGGATATTGAAAATCTAATGATTCCAATTAGAATATTAAACCGAGACGGCACTTTTTTGTAAGCAGACTGCAAAACTCTTCGTCGGTAGAAGTCATTCAAAATTATCTGATAGAGAAAATAGCAACAGCTAACTGTTTCAAGATAATACCTAAAGCAATTAATGGCGTACCTCGTGACCACTCATCATTTAGGATTAGTCTCACTGAAAAAGACTTTGCAAAGGCAGCAAATCCGAATCTTTGGCCTAATGGAATCCTTGTCAAAGAATTTCAGTTTAAAACAGAAGCCGGTTTTTTGGATTATACCAGACGGCCCCAACCCAATATAAATACCGTCTTCATACAATCTACAATCAAAATGTCTAGCAAAGCATATCAATTTCTTAGTTTTGTTCGGAAAACCTTGTTCTCATTCTATATTATTGTGGAAACAAATTTTAATAATAATATTCAGAGCACGGAATTCTTCCCTAGTGATTATGTCGTCTACAGATGTGACCGTTCCTCATCAACGAGCCAAAAATTAACGGGCGGCGGAGTACTATTGCCGTAAACGCTTCTATTACCAGTAAAGAAATTCAACTCTCCTGTTGTCAAGTCGAACATGCCTGTGTAAAAATATACATTTATACTGCATACATACCACCCTCTTCACCATGTGAAACATACGGACACTGCATTGAAACGATCCAAGAAATGTATAATCTTACTAAGCCGGGTGATTCTTTGGTAGTGGTGGGAGACTTCAACCTTACCAATGTGACCTGGTTTTATGACGAAGATCTAAAATGCATTCTCTATCTGATAGGTAGTATTCACCAACGATATTCATCACAACTCCATGGAATTCAGCTTATATATATATATATATATATATATATATATATATATATATATATATATATATATATATATATATATATATATATATATATCAGATATTAAGGAACACAGCAATTTCCATCAAGAACCATATGTATAGGACATAACTTTGCTAAAGCTTACAACGTTGGACTTAAAGGCTTCTTCAATAATAAAAATTGGGACGAGAAAATTGATGGATTAACTGATCTTAACACTAATATTAACAATTTCTATGATATATTATTCAATGAATTCGATCAGTTTGTACCGCTAACAAAAACTACATTAATCATCCATCAGCCATGGTACAATGATAAATTAATCAAACTGAACAATAGAAAAGACGTACCTCTTCAGACGAAGATAAACAAACATTTATTGCAACTAGGGAACAATTCAATGCGTACTATGATGATTGTTTCAAGAAATACATAATGAAAATTCAAAATAATATTAAAAGTGATCCCAATTATTTCTGGAATTTTTTCAGTGACAAGAGGAAAACTTAAGGATATCCGGCCACTATGCATCTGGATAGATCATGTGCATCAGATCCCAAAGAAATGGCAAACCTGTTCTCATCATATGTCCAAACAATTTACAGTCCTGATAATTCACCTTATAATAATCATCCTCCGAGCTACGCAAATTGTTCAATACATATCAAAACTTTTTCTGAAGAGGAGATAATTAATCTAAAATAATCTATGGCTTAGAGGCCGTAAACGGCCCTTACCGTGTCTCAACTGAGACCTTACGCACCAGTTTTTAACGATTTGTGCACATTGTAGGTGGGCAGCCCAACGAATGTTTTTACACACAAACGCGTTTTTTATGTCATCCGGTTGCATGTTAATTTTTGGTCAACGGCGGGAATCGAACTCGAGATCGCGGCGTGATGAGAAACTCTCTTAACCATTAAGCTACATCCGGCGAAAGAGGAGATACTTACTTAAATTAAATCACTAGGAGGTGGCTGTGGACCTTCTTCTATCCCTTCATCCATCATTAATTTATTGGCTGATGTAGTTAGTAAGCCTTTAAAACTCATCTTTAATAAATCATTGCAAACCGGAATTTTCCGTGATAAATGGAAAATTTCGAGACTCACACCGATTTTCAAATCTGGTAAAAGAAATGAAATTTCCTGCTATCGAGGAATTGCAACCACTTCAATTTTACATTAATTATTTGAAATATTAGTCTGCAATTCCTTTAAGATAACAGTTTTAAGCCATCTATCATTTCATGAACTTGGATTTATGCCTGGCAGAACAACTACCACCAACCTAATTGAGTTTACTAGCATTGCCACTAAAGCTTTAGAAAATCATCAGCAAATTGATACCATATACACTGACTTCAGTAAAGCTTTTGACTCCATTCAACATTTTCAGATATTGATTAAACTTGACAAGTTTGGTTTTTCGTCAATGTTTGTCAAATGGTTTCAATCTTACTAAACAAAGAGATACCTATTTATCGAAATAGCTGGTGAAAAGTCCAATCCCATTTTGGCAAAATCTGGGTTCAAATATTGGTCCCTATCTCTTCCTGATATTTATTGACGACATCACTTAAATAATTCAACACTCTTCCGTGCTTTTATTTGCTGATGATCTTATAATATTCCGAACAATTAACGATAGAAGTGACTCTTACAAGTTTCAAGAGGATATTGACAAGATTTGTTCCTGGTGTAAAGTGAACCAGTTAAAACTCAATATTCAAAAATGCAAGATAATGTCATACCATAGGAAAATATGTCCAATAATTGCCAATTATAATATCAATAGAACATTAATTGAACGCGTCACCACAATTAAGGATCTAGGTGTAACATTTGTCAGTGATATTTCACTCTCCAGACAGATCGATCAGAGTATATTGAAAGCCAATTCCATGTTCGGTTTTCTTCGTCGCTGGACCACCGAGATTAAAGACCAAAATGCACTTTTGGTACTATACTTTACATATATAAGATCTCAGCTTGAACATGCAGAAGCAGTTTGGTGCCCCCATAACGCTGACCACATTAATAGAATTGAGGGGGTACAATAGCGAAGCGAGTCTATATTATGAAAAAAAACTGGAACTACAACTACAATTTACCATTCCATGAGAACCTGGCCCTCTTACCACCTTACACTGTACGCTGGAAAGCATATAATATTGCAACTTTGGTTAATCGCAGGCAACAACATTGTGCAAGTATTTTAGGAAATATACTTTTGGGTCATGTAGACTCTCCATTTATTCTTCAGAGCATTAAGATAAACGTGCCCAGTCGAAATTTTCGTCTGCACAAGTAGTTAAAACTTGGGTTGAAAAAAATGCAATGCTATACAAATCGTTATCGACCATTTCTAACTTTTGAGAGCGCTTAAGAAACCATTTAAGATTTAGCATACTCAATGTTCAGTTAGCAGTGTTTAACTAAAATCGTAGTCAGGTTTTTGTAATTGAAGGTGCCATTGTAGTTTTTTATCTTAAAGTGATTTTGATTTTAATTTACATTTTATTTTTTGTTTTGAAGTAAATCACTTGGTTCGTTCTTGTCAAATATTTATATTTACTCTATAAATAAATAAAAAATCGAAATTATTAGTAAGACGTCACACAGTGCGTACCGAATAAGCAATAGATGCTGTAAATTGTAACACTGTGAAAGATTATACTCAAACAGTTCGAACTGTATGGAAGATTATCTAAGAATCTTTTTTATGTGCCTACAAAATTCGATGTGCAGGAATCTAAACCATCCAACTCATGTCATCAATTCGGCTAATTGGATGAATTGATATTGATGTCGATTTTACAAACAAAATTTTATTCAACGATGAAACTCACTATTGGTTGAATATGGCCGAAACGCCATCACATCTAGAGAAAATTACTGTTTGGTGCTAGCGGAATCATTGGTCCATATTGGTTATCGAAACATGATTTTTAACTTTTTGTGCACCAATTGGCTGGCCACATGCCACACAGCTCGGGGTACAATTTATTTACTGAAATATTTGATGGAGACTGATTTTACGTAATGGTCTTGTTAATTGCCCAGGAGTATGTTAACTAATTAGGCACTTCAGTTCATGCATATAAAGAGACCTTATTAGCCGTGCTTTATGTCGTGTCGCTGAGATTGTGGTTATTCGAGTAAATTTTGTTTCAGTAAAAGTTGGTTTCAAACAAATAATTAATTCTTGATAAATTTAAATTAGAACTTGTTAGTCTACATTATAGATTAGATGATTTTTTAAAAAAACATTGAACTTTAAATTAATTAAAACAATTAGACTGTTGTTCGTAAAACAAAAATCGGTACGATAAATTTGATTATTTATATAACACAAAACCAATTCTCAAAAGCTCAATTAGTTTATTTACCACAAAGTTTTTCATAATTTTGTATGATGTCAGTAAACTAATTGTTGAATAAAGTAGTATTTTGTTTAATTAATAATTTGTATAAAAAATTCCTGGAAAATTATAAAAAATCTAGTAACTAAATTCTCGTTTACAAAATTTAGTTTTGTTCTAGACAATTTACAAAAATTGTATTTCTCAAAATTGTAAGTACGTTTATTGTTTATCTATTGCCGTTATTAAGTTGTGGCAAAAACACTAATTTGTTTTATGAATGGTGTCGGAATCATTATTAGTTAATTATTGGTTTACTTAACTAAACATAAAAACATTACAAAGTATTTCAGCATAATGACAATCGAACTTCATCTTGAGGTAACATCAGCTTGATAATGCATACTTATGAGTGTTAAGTTGGTTCGAATCCGGGCAGGATGTAAAAGAGATTTTTTACCATCTGAATACGATCGGTGGTGTGAATGAACACATCTATGATTCCCTGTTGGAGTGCAGAATTCATGGGCCAACCCATCTTTGATGCCAGTACTATAGACTGGCATGGATCTATGCAATGTAGAGATGGTTCTACGTAAATCGGACCGTTAAGCTGTACGTCCTCAATTTGATTGTAATGGCGTAAAGTAGGACATAAATAAGTGAACTTGGGTCGAAAACCGATTGCTGAGATGGAAACAAACAGACCGACAGTGTGAAGTCTGTGCTTAAAAAATAACAAAAATTTACACGGTTAATTTTTTCCCCCAATTTAAAATTAAGCAATTATTGAAAACTGAATGTTTTGGTAGTTTAAATGAAGGCCAAAGCTGATCTAGTAAATTTTCGAAGAGCTTAATCATTAATTCGGTATGTTGTAACATAGAGAAAATGATCGATTTTCATTCGAAGAGGGAACAGCACTTAATTGTAATGAGATTTACTGTTTATTGCAAAACTTAAAAATTTTGACAGTTTTATTGTAAACACAACTTTGTAGCGTTGATGCTAGAGATGTCCAGAGGGTCTGGTTCATGTATTCGTGCGATGTAGCATAGTACCATTATATCGAAAAAGGTCGTCTTATTATGATGAGGCCAACTCAGTTTTTTGAATAATTCAAAAATTCGAAAATTTCGGTTATTTTCAAAAGCTCATATCTCTGATCCTAGAGATGTCCAACGATATTGGCTCATAATGACATATAGCATATTCAATGAATCCTGATATAATATTTTTTTATTCTGTATCGTAACAATATATTGTTAAGCAATTTTGCGGTCACAGTTCCCAAAATGTCGTTTTCGGTTGTCGTGAAGCACTTTCTTGGCTTCCAATGCACCGCTGAAGAGCAACTATGCCCGTAGTGTTGAAGAAAACCCATGTTAATTGATTCCTCGTCGATGTTGGGAATTAGAAATTTCACAAACGACATTACCCAGTATTTTTTTTATAAAGACTAAGGTCTTAAAGCTTTTGAAGTTCAGTTAACACAAGAATTCAAGTCGGTTAATCACCATAAACCTTGTATATTCGGTGGTTGGGTCGTTCAAATGCATCAAAACGATTCGGGTTTTCATCGAAAAACTATCTTTAGTGATGAGGCCAATTTTCACCACGAACGCTGTGTAACTAAGCAGAATTGTCGTATTTGGGGCTCAGAAAATCCAAGAATGATTGTTGATAAGCCTCTTCATCCTTAACGTGTCTTTCTTTGGTGCGGGTTGCACCGAGATCTTGCGATTTAACACCTTGAGAGTTTTTTATTCGGACCCACGTGAAAGTTAAGGTCTATGTCAATGCTCCACAATCGTTTCAATACTTTAAAGATGTAATCCGTGAAGTTATCGACGGCATAATGTGCGAATTGTTCATGGAAAATTTTATGAAAAGGAAATGGTGCTGCCAACGTAACCATGGCGCCATTTGTCTGATATGGTTTTCAAATGATAAAGGCATACCTTCGTTTTTCCACAAAAAAGTTTTCATAACGTTACCTACATTTCAAAAGTACTAAAGTCTATTAAATTACAAATAAAATGTCATCCATCGATGAACTTACAAAGTACGTGTTTTTTATTGACATTATAGCTTGGTGTTTTCCCATTAATTATTTTCATTCAATTTTGATACTCAGAAACTTCGTTTGTTAAAACGGGCAGTGTTTTAACAAACGAAGTTTCTGAGTATCAAAATTGTGTGCGTGTTACAGCATTTTATAATTAAAATTTGTTTTTCGCTTTATAAACTGTCAATATTAGCCATTGTTTTGCCTTTAATTTTGATGAGGACTATTGCAGCATTATACCTTGGTTGGGGATATCATAGAAGTCTTGTAGTTCAGTTTTTTTTCTTTTGCGTAGTTTACAACGCCATCTATCTTAATTAATAGTGGTATAGTTCTTGAGTGTAGCTGTGCCATCGTGTAGTCGATTCCGGACGCCCATCGATCTAGAATTATTATTTTTGCTCTAGTAAGCACAAAAGCCAGCCATCATATAGCGGATCGAAAAATTTTGATTTCTGAACATGTCAATAACACTGAACCGACTTTGCGCAGTAAAAATCCTTTAACCTTAAGGCCAGCTACTTTTAGGGTTTCGTTGCGATATATATGTTGCTGCTGGCCCTACCGTATGTTACCGTTTTTAATCTGTAATTTTGAATCTGTCCATAAAATTAGTTGACATTTTGAGCCTATACCTCAGCTATTTCGATTTGCCGGAACATCTTTTCTATGTCTGTGGTTAAAACGTACCAATGTTTTCTTCACCACATTAATATTGTTTTTATAACTCATCTAGTAGAGTCGATCCGGTAAACATTTTCTGATTGAAAGACATATTTCTTGTTGTTTTGGAAGAAGCATCAAACACAACTCTTGGTTTGGTTGTTTTGCTGTCTTTCTTTATCATGTGATATATAATACGTACTGGGAATGTGTCCAATACCGATTTATCTTGTATTAGCTGCAAGCAGTTGACCTCTATATATATATATATTTGTCCATGAAATCGTGGTATCTATAGTTTTGAAATCCTCATGTTTTATGGATGAATCTGGGATTTGCTCTGTTTTTTTATTTTCCGAGAAGTAATTTTGGCAGTTATGGGCATTGAATGGTATTCGAACTTTATAACTTCAATTTTCTAACCTTCTGTGCATTTTTTTGATAGTGTTCTTCATATTTTATCTCTTCTAACCACTTACTCGGTCTGGATGTAGTTCTTCTGATTCCCAAAGCTGTTTGAGCTGTATATCTATGTCTGTTATTGTGACAAGGCTGCTTAAATTTATTGCAGGATAATTGGGTCTTCTATTTAAACAGCCCGTGATATTCCACACTAAATGAGTTTTTTGTGCGATATGATCTGCCAGGAGGATAAGGTTTAACAGAGTGTCCTCTATTTCAATAAGGTTGTTCTCAGGCAGTGGTCTTACTATATTTGTAAGAATTAGTGCGTTAGCTTAACTATAGAATGTGGACGAGGGCTGATTTTAATCTCTATTTGTGGTCTTTAGAGCCCGATATTTTTACTTCAGCAAAATTTATGTGTATATACACTTGAAAATGCACGTAAATAAACTACAATGCTAGTTGTAATTAGAGTTGTTTCGACTGTTCGCATGTGACAGGGTGCTTCAAAATTCAGAATCAAATAAGTTCGAATTGTATACGAAGAACCATAAACTTTATATGTTGATAAATGTCACATTATTCTTAACATCAAATTCAATCCGATGCTAAAGTGCATCTTCCAAGGCAGAACTAGCAAAGAATCTATATAGCAACCGTTGGGATGCATATGGTACATATAGTACAATCAACAGAAGAACAGTCGTGATTTACGCTTCTCCTCATGTTAATCTTCATCAAAATTCAAGGTTTGTGTGACATACGATCCGCGCAATGAGAGCTTAAATTTTGCTGCATTGTAATAATCGTTTAATGTTTGTTGGAGGTGGTGTTGGATTTTATTTTTGTGTTTGTCAATGCTTACAGTTTACTAAAGAAGATTCGATTTACTGGCTCCAATGTGTCAGTATAGAGAATTAAAACTCCTACAAGAGGAGTGTCTTGATTCCATAATTTTTTTATCTTTGTTTTTATAAGAAATTGAGACAACCAAATTGAAGTTTTTGAACAGCTTTAAAATTTCTAGTTCTAGTTTTAGTGAAAACGTGTAAAGCTTGAATTGTCTGTACGATATAAAAGCGGGGTGAGTCGCTTTTTAGTATAAGCATATTAGGAGCTTTTAATATTAATATTAGCTCGTAGTTTTAAACAGTATTCAAAATACCCAATATATGGCATAGATACCGCAAAAGACTTAAGGGCAATTCAATTGAAAGCTTAAGATTTAAATGGAATTGGTGCAAATTTATGATGGGTCAATCGAAAGCTACTTCTTAACGGCCTAAAAGAGGGTCTTATTCTATTTGTCTCTTTATTTTTAGTGATTGACGAGAGTCTAACGGCTATATAAAGAAAAATTGATCATTAGTTCATTGATTGTGATAACAACTGTTGATGAACGTTGACCAAATCACAATTCCTTTTAACATTAATACACTTATATTAATGCTTCTGCATTGGTCAGTCAAATACCATTTCGGTTTGGTCTTTCAACTCTTTTGTAAGAAACAAGTTGTTCATATGTACGATCATTTATTAAACATATTGCGATTACAATAATAAGAATTTTCTATTCACAATTTCCTCGGTCAACCACAAACCCAAGATTTAAATTCAGGATGCAAAGAAAGTCACTTTCTACTTACAAGTGACCACTTCATGTAGTTCAACACTAGATTACTTATAACACACCAATTGACCTGTCAAAACTCCTGATCGATTAAACGGGAATAATTAAATTATTTATGTTTATATGTTGTTGGTAGGCAACAAATTAATGTTTTTATAATATGACTATAATTAATAATTAGAATATAACAATCGATAATCAAAAATAAATAAATTATATAATTGGAATCAGATTAATCAATTAGAGCAATGCGTTGTAATATAATCGACATGGTACTTCAATTAACAACAACCCAGGTACTTATTATTTGTTTGACGTTAACAGCAACAATTATAATTGTGTATTCGAGTATTGTTTTGAACAACAATCCACGTATGTTGCCATATATAAAATAATGAGTCTGTAACATAACAATCATAAACCATTAAACACATGTATCCATATGTACTCTATACAGGTATATGACGAACATGTATGATGTTTTTTAAGGATTCAATGTAATTATTCTCCATAGTTATAAAGAGTGATCCAATAGGAGGTACTTTTACTAAATGGAGTTCCTATCGGGATTCACACGCGACAACTGTCATGTTCATATGAAACTTGTGTTTAGTGCTCATTATTTCAAAAAGCAGTGTTCAGTCAAAAATTGCATATCATAAATAGGCCTCCAAGATCTTGACATCTGACGCCGTTAGATTACTTTTAATGAGGGTATCTGAAATCACTAATTTGTATCAAAACCATAATAGATTTTAGCATTATAAGTGAACCTAACAAATCTGACTCCATCGGTTTCAATCACGAGCTAGCTCTTCACTTTCAGTATTGCAAGCAATTAGAAGAAGCCAGATGCCTCTCTCCACATTGGAGCCATCGTCACCGACAGCTTTAAAGAGCGTGGTTTCATTCGGTCCGCATCAGCACGCACAGAACATGACCGTACCGCAGCATACTCGCCCGGGTACAGCTTTGGCCAAACTAGCCTTGACTTCTCTCTACATGAAAGAGGGTTCGTTCAAGTATCGTTCGCTGAGGCTTCTGTCTCCTTTTTAATCACAGTCTATCACCTCTTAATGTGTTTCTCCAACTTTTCCTTTTCTGGTAGCAGTTGGCGTCAAGACGTTAGAGAAACAGAATCCATCGACTTGATTGCCGCCTGACTTTTTACATGAATTGCGATATTAGTTGAGGATTCCACATTATATCTCAACCAGTTCAGGACCTCCTCAATCACTATCACCTCTGCTTGGTGGTTCAGCGGTCAGGGAGAGGAACTGCTAAATCTACTTCTAATTTATCATAGAAGACACCAGTTTCTACTTCACCGTGTAGCTTGGAACCATCCATAAAAGAACTGCAACACTTCCGTTTCCACTGCCGACCCGCTCCTCCAAGATTCCTTTGAGGGCCAGGTAGTCGGAATCTTTTCTCGAAGCTCAAAAGTCGGAATCTTTTCTGCGGTGTAACATAGTCCAGATTCTTCAGTTCTGTCCTCAGCGATCTAACTGTCGTCGAGTGTCCTGTCTGAATACATCTATACACTGATATATGGCTGATAGTCGAGTAGCCGTAATCGCCGCCATCTGCTTACCATAAATGTCCAATTTGCACTTTCACGTTCCCTTTTCTGTACGTTTCGTTATCAAGAATTGACCAAGTATACCAGCTCTGGCTTCCATCCCCATCTCTTCGATGGCTTTTCTACACGATTACATGGCTATATTAGCCTTGTTGGCTTATTCCAAAATGTAGGCTTCCAGCTAGGCTTACTGTCCAAGATTCCGACCAGAAATCTTGCCTTGTCAGTAAATGCTAGTCTCTTACCATTTAAGAAAGTGTATCTATAACTAGTATTTTATATTTCTTAGTAAAAAGTAACAGTTCAGTTTTGGACGAGCTAACTGCCAAACCACATCTGATGACTCGTAATGATTAGGAGAGCATTTTGGATTACCTCCGTCACCGTACTTAAGTATTTTCCAGAGACAGCTATCGCTTCATCATCTGCATAAGCAATCACTCCGATCCCCTTTCTCTTTAGCTCTAACAGCAACCCATTGATTGCTTTGTTCCAAAAGAGATGTGACAGGACACCTTCCTGTGGGTTTTCCTTATTCACCCGCCTCCTGATGGTGGATTAACCCAGATTCGAGTTAACCATCCTGCACCCAAGCATGTTATTGAATTGCACTAACACGGTCATCCACCCCTAGTATCGGCAATCCTTCCTGAATTGCATCCGTCTTTACATTATAAAGACGCCCTCAAAATCAAGGAACGGTGCCAAACAAAACACTTGTGAGAATATTGATTTCTCAATTGTGCATGCAGAGCTGTGTCTACAAATTTTCCTTTACAGTAGGCATGCTGAGTCTGAGCCAAGTCACTAGGTTTTATTTTTGCGTATGTAAATATCAACCAGCCTTTCCAAGGTTTTCAATAGAAGGGATGATATACAGTTATTGGTCGTAAGTCTTTTGGGTAGCCCTGTGATTATTTACCCGCTTTCGGAATAAAGATCATTCTGACCTCCATCAACCTCCGCGAAATACAGACCAGTTTCTAACACCTTTTGAAGATTACCTCCAGCCAGGGAATACTTCTGCGGGAACAATTCGGTCATGACCAATCGATTTATAGGGTGCAACCTTCCAGTGCCCATAGTATCCTTTTTTTGGTTACGATATCTTCTATGCGTAGTAAGTGCTTCTTGGTGAGTAATCAAGGAGTAATGGTGGATACTTTATGAGTCGGATTGGAATTTCTTCAACTTTGATAATTTGTTAATAGAGAAAGCCATAATGTCTACTGAAATAATATTGTTAGTATGACCATAATGTTGATGAAGCGAACATAACAAATCTGACTCTATCGGTTTCAATCACGAGCCAGCTCTTCACTATTGCAAGCAATTAAAAGAAGCTTTTTAAGCTTTCTACAAAGGGCCTGATTAACACCCTGTACAGTTTCAGCTAGTCCGTCTAATATTTTGATTTCAGAAGTGAACATAGAGGATATAAAGGCCGATTGCCAGCGGGAAGGATATCCTCTCCCACACTATCATCGTGAGTAATGGCCGATCCAAAATACTTAAATTGCATTACTTCTTCAAACGTGTGGCTACCACTACTGAAATCATCTGCATCTTAATCTCCAAAACCAGATATCAGATATTTTATTTTGAATTTTGAATTATAAAAAAACTCCCGAAAGCTCTTACTGGTTCACCGTTTATTTTCTACGCTATAGTTCATCGATCTGATACATATCGTTATAATAAAACTATCCGTGATGTTAATAACACATGAAGTCTCTAATAAAGATTGATTACATTTCTTCCCATCATCATCGATTGATTGAAAGGTTACGATAGTGTTGAGAAAAGTCTAGACGTATTGTGCAATAAGTATATGTACGTCACATGTTCGTTTCTATTTCCACTAGTTACTATACACCACCTTATCCCAACCATCGTATAGTCTCTATAACAACTTAAACTATCATTAAATTTCATTTACGAACAATTAACTTTTTTTTTCAAACATATAAGAAATAACTGTTTACTCGTACATACATGTACGTATACATGTGTGCAATGAAAACAGAAATGTCAAACTCAATTAAAATTTATTGAAACCGTTAAAAAAGCTTTCAATAAATTTATGAAGTAAAAAGCTGAGCTTCAACGTAATACTATTTATATCTACATATAGAGATAAAACAAATTGTTGGCGAAGATGTTGAATCGCGGTATGGTACGATACGTTCGAGGAATACGAATTTTTTGTTTTTTGTATTATTCGTTCGGAGATAAATCTTCAAACAATTAACTCGGAAAACTCATATTCAATTTATCATAAACATAAAAGAAATAAAGAATAAAAGTTTAATCATAATAAAGCATAAAACTATTGTAATTTTTCATTATATTTCCAAAGCTTTTCTTTATATATATTTTTTTTTTCGGGGTGTGAGGGTTTTGTGTAAATGAGAAGAGTTTGGTTGTTAGTGACTAGAGTGGGGAGATCATTTTTTTTATGCCCATTTATTTTCAATATTTCACCTATCATTTTTGTAGTTTTTCTTTTCACTGGGAAATTTTAGTTTTTCCTTCCCATTTCGAATGTTTGTATATATGTGGGTGCTCCAGTTTTTATTATTGGTGCTATATTCAGTGTCTCACTCTTTATTTTGTCATCATTAATCAAAAACAGAAAAATTATTTTTATTAGAATGGATATAATATAAAATGGTGTATATGATGGAACATATTGGTTTTATTGCATTTGGAGGCATTTATAACCGTAAATTAATTTGAATGTGGAAGTGGGATAAATGTAGATCTAACTGGATGGAATAGTCGTTTAGAAAACGGTCACCTTCGAGATGATTTATGGTGACGTTCAGAATTTCGAAATATATCATCTTCAGATGCATTGCATTCATTAATAAAATAAGGTGTTAGACTTATAAAATATTACAATTTCTTATTAATTTCCTAAAAACGATATTAAGGGTACCAATGAACCTTTCGGCGGTGTTTGTATCCCTGATTATTTGAAGACGGTGGTAGAAAATAACTTGTGTTTAATAATAAAACCTTCGCGAGCAAGACAAACAGTAACCTCACCCCGTCAGTTGTTTAATTGTATTGACAGTCCCATATCATTTTAGGGCGGGTGGTTCCATTTACCTTCTGTTTTCAAGTCGTATGGTATAACTGCACGGAAAGATTCGTCGAAGTACAACTTAACTGTTAAATCTTCCAAACGATATTAAGGCTACTAATGATCCTCTCGGTGATTTTTGTAAGTTCCATTTCCATGTCGCGAAATCTATTATTTGTACAGAGGCCCATAACATTATATCTTTAAATAACTTGACTTATGAAGATTCGCGTTATAGCTCCAACTCAGATTTTTCAAGTACATAAGGTTCTTTGGCCCGATCCGACGAAGGTACCGCAAACCATGGCACTTTGTGATTCTTAGTGGAACTTTGTGGTTACAATCCAATAAAAGTATCTTCGCTCCCATATCATTTTAGGAAGGGTGGTTCCATTTTTGGAAATTACTACTCTCACTCTACCTTTTGTTTTCAAGCCGTTTGTGTACCATATATCATGAACCTTTTTTTTCCAAACATCAGTGCATCCATACTCCAATATTCTCGACATGGTATGATTACACGGAAAAGTTTATCAAAGTCCAATGATTCGCCTATCATCCAATGAGTCGGCCATATTTTCGTTTTAAGGTTATTTTGTGCCTAAAGATGCCGGCCTGTTAAATCTGTAATATTAAGGCTACTAATGAACCTTTCGGTGATGTTTGTATCTCTGTTTTTAATATTATAACTTAAAATTACATGACCTGTGAAGATGCGCGTTACAAATTCAAATGAGGTTTGCCAAACACATGAATTTCTTTGGCTCGACTCAAGGAGGCACCTTCGCCAGGTCCTCACCGTTTGACTGCTGCTCTAAATTATTTCTTAGTGACACTTGGTGTTTCTGGTTCAATGAAAGTACCATCGCGAGTGAAACCATAAAGCATCATTCTTCATGACTCCAGTGTACTCTGGTATCTATATTAGTTAAAGGTGGCTGTCAGTTGTTCAATTGTATTCAGACAGTCCCATATCAATTTAGCAAAAATTTACTACCGAAAAATTCTATACCACCTTCTGTTTTCAAGCCTTCTGTTACCATACCACAGACTTTTTTTTATACTTCAACATTCCCGATCTGATATGACTACACGGAAGGGTTTATCGAGGTCCAACTTACCTGGTACACTCTAAAAACTAATAGTGAATAAACACTAAAAAATATGTATTTTACCACAAATTCTGATTGTAAAATACACAACGACGTTTAATTTTACACACTCGCGTTGTGATTTATTGAAAAATGACGTTATTCACTCAATCGCAGTAGTTAACATGAAAAGCGTAGTAAAAAACTCATAAATTGTGCGAATTCCCGAAAAGTCAACCGTTTTTTACTCTGCAGTAGTGATTTACAATTTTTCTGTGCTAATTATCAACCAAAAAATTGTTTAAAACTATTTTTGTTGCAATTACCGAATAGAAGCGTTAATTTTCTTTGGAGTGTTTCAAATTTAGGATACAATAAAATTCGCTAGAGTAATGTTGGCAACCCGACTTATAAACAAACTGGATGTGGATAGTACGATCAATCAATAAACAAGAACGATCCTTGTTATGATAATGATATGATTTTTCGTCAACAGATTTTGTAATGAGACAATGACGTCACACAACGTTGGAGGGTAGATTAAGATTTCATTTCAGATAAATAATACAGAATAGAAAATTATAAAAATTAATTGTCATCAAATATTTAAAGGATTATGAAATATGGCAATTTTTAATCACTGTTTATTCAAAAATCTTGATAGTACAATTTTACACTAATTAAGCGGATTTTTCCAATTTATACGAGTAATTTTTCAACATTTAAAATAGAAATTTCACTATTAAATTGTGCGATTACTCACGTTTAACGTGGAAATAATTCACACGCTTTTAGTGTGATTTTTTAAAATCACACTACGATGAAAATTAACTACAATAATTGAAGGCAACAGATAACCTACAATTATTGTAGTAAATTTCAACAAAAAATTTTTAGAGTGTATATAATCAAATGGCAGATTTATTGACTGATCTACTTGAAACTCCGTTTTGATATTCAGGTGGCCGACCATACTTC
Source organism: Tipula lateralis (assembly GCA_963932295.1). Taxonomy (NCBI): domain Eukaryota; kingdom Metazoa; phylum Arthropoda; class Insecta; order Diptera; family Tipulidae; genus Tipula; species Tipula lateralis. The sequence goes on from OZ010737.1 coordinate 161,140,207, forward strand.
CTGGTTCGAGTTTCGGTCATATTCGATATAAAATGTGTATATTTTGTCGAATTTTTGAACAAAGTTATCCGCAAATAGATAGCGGAGTACAAACAGATACCCGATTTCAACTTCAATAGTCAATTTCAATCTCTTTGTTGAAAGTTTTATTATCATTATGTAACAAACAAACATCCAACATTTTCTTACAACAAAGGTCTAATCAGCAAAAGTGATTTGTGTATTACATAGGATCGACTCCACATTACCTACAAAACGGAAATCAAAATGTGAACAGAGGTATTTCATGCTTAGTCTAGTGTTTAGCTGACATTATAAGAACTCAAGTTTACAGAATTTTTTCCGACACCTTTTATTAGTTGCGGCCAACATGGATTCTTGCTTTGTCACAGTCACCTGATTTTGTCAGATAAGTGACATAACATTCGACGTTTTTCATGAATAAGTAGTATTTATTTACATACGTAGTATATAGTAGAGCTTCAGGTCTGAGCTGTATCTGTATATACATGTGTTAAGCCCACGTGGTCATGCATCCATTTAAGTTCACTATACATTCATCCTTACGCAACCATCACTGGAGAACATTAAAAACAACAATCGATGCATTGAAACTACAACGTCCACAATATGGGAAAAGGCATGGCAAAGAGATTTTTCAGCACGAGAATGTTTGGCAAAAAGTCCTCAAGGAGGCAGTACAGGTTCTTTAATTGGATGTCTTACCTCACTAACCGTACTCATCAGACATTGATCGTTATTACTATCACTTATTCCGCTCGATGACACACTTAACACTCAACGACGCACCGCTACTGAGCTCTGTTTATCAAGAAACTTTGGAGCTTCCTAAGAGATTGGATAAATTCGTAGCTAATGGAGGACCATACTTTAAATAAAATATAATTTTTTTTTCAGAACAAAGCTTTAAAGTTATAAAAAACCTAAACACATATTTGCCTCCTGTAACGTTCCTGATTGTATATCCAGGAACCTGCTGGTAACTGCAAATGAACAACATTAAATTAAAGAAACCCATCAGATTCCTACCACTCCATCTAGTATTTCGACAATAGCCATCGTAACATAATGTTCGAGTTTTGTGTCGACCTTTGGATTCAAGACTTACGCCCAACTCAATTACAACTCCTTTTTGTGATTCAAAATAATAATTTTGAGAAAGAGAAAAGATGCTACTTTTACTGAATAGAATTAAGGAGACTGTTCCATTAAATGCACCCCAAAATTATCATTTAGGAAAGAAAACTCGGCTATTTGACCAATACAAGTAAGATAACGTCTGGGCCACAACATAAAGCCACCTTAAACAAATTAAGGCACTTATAAAGTAGTGACAAATGAAACAGTTGAAAATACCTTTGTTTTCTAGCTCCAACAAAAGATACCGACGAATTCCTATGAAAGCAACACAAGGGTTAACACGACCAAAAACGTAGATCAATCCAATCAAAAGAAATGATAGTATGTACCAATACCAGGAAAGCCCCCGAGTGATAGAATAGTCCCCAACCCTAGTGAAATTGTTTGAGAGGCCGTTGCTTAAAATATTGAAAAGAACAGTAGAACAAAGAAACCTTATACCAGACGACTATAAAGCAGGTTCATGGGCTTTCATTGAGAATACATTAGAGAAGACAAATATTTGTTCTGTTATTAGTATATCTCCTTAGATGTGGTGCAGACCTTCGATACGGTGTGGCAAAGAGGTTTACTCTTCAAATTACCTAGACATTTATTAAAAAATATTATATGATTTAAAAATCATACAGTTAAAATCGCCACTTTCAGACGAAATATGAAAAAGAATATTCCGAACTAAAAACAATTTCGGCAGGGGTCTCGCCCTGGTGGTTTGGGACTTACTATTTACCTACTCTACACCATAGATTTACCTCAATTAAATAAGTTGCAAAGATACTATCGAGGATTCGGAAACCAAACTTTAAAAAGCATGAGACAAATTCATAAAATGGACACAAATATGGCGTATGGTGGAGCTCCAAAATTCAATCTGAGCCTAGCATCTAAGATCATCTCCGAGAAATGTTCTTAGATGCTAGGCTCAGATTGAATGAGCACGTTAAAACAGAAAAATATGGACTTTATATCAAATATTGAAAAATGTATTGGCTGCTCGACAGGTACCTATATGGATTTACTGCTCTGGGACTGTACCAAGAAAACCAAAGCCAACATAAAATCAACTTTAAAAAAAAATGCTACGAGTTATAGTTAATGCTCCGTGACACATTAGGCATAATGACCTCCATAAGTGCCTAAATATCCAACCGGTTCAAGAAGAAATAAAAAACTTTCAGTAGTTCATGGACAACGTAGTTATATTCGTATATTAAACACTTCACCTGCAGTTAGACCATTACAGCGAACAAAACCACTTGTTTTAATGAATTAAAGACGCAGACCAAAGACTACTTCAGTAAATAGCTTATAAATAAACCGGCCTAATAGGTCTCTTTACATTACTAGATGAAAGGTTTTCAGATGTAATAATTGAAAAGAAGAAAAGAGGAATGGCCAGATAAAAAAAGAAGACAACATCACTCGCAGTGCCATCTATTTTAAAATTTACCGATGTTCATTTTGCTCAGTATTAATTTATATAGATAAACGCGTGTTTGCATAACAGTTAGTTTTCAAGTCCACATTATCAGTTGGAATGTGATTTAATCCATTTTTGCCCAAGCCAGTTAAAATGACTTTTAACGAAATTTACTTGTTGACAGTTTTTATCTTAATCAAAAATTGTTGTGGCATTCAGTAAAAAGTCAAAAAAAAAATCTACCCAGTTAATAATTTCACAAATTCTATTCAAAATAGTAATAAGATTTTTTAATAGATGGTGTTTTAGTTACAATAAGATTTAATAATAGATGGCGCGAATTTTTTTTTACATAAAATCGATTTTTACGTTTTTTACATACAAATTGTAAAAAAAACCTTATGTAAATAACACATTTTTTACATGTAAAAAACCGTGTAAATAACATCGTGTAATTTACACGCCCAACAGTAGTTGAAATTTAAACGGCCAACTGTTACTGCACCGTTCAGTATACTTGATGTTGATTGCGCTAATGTCACTTAAAAGTTTCAGAAAACTTCATCAATCCGATCGTTCTAACTTCTTACAATTGTTTCTAACAAATAGATTTCGATTTAAACTTGAATTCAATTTTTGTTGTTCATTTGTTTTATTTTGTTTCAGCAACACATCGCATAAACAAAACAAAAAACATTTTATTAAAATTATAACAAATTGATATTAATTTGTTTTATATGATTTATGATTTTTCCTCTGAATACGAACAAAAAAAAAATGGGAAAATGTTGTCTTATTTTAATATTTCTCGGAAAATCATAATAAATTTTCTTAATTTTTCTTCTTGGTCGTTTCGTTACTTCACTTCGTACACGTTTATACATACATATATATGTATGTATGTTTGTCGTTCACTGAAAATATGTATATTCGAATGTATAGGAAAAACAAAATGAAAAATTATTTTTATTTTGTATAAATAAATATTTTGATTAATTAGAATTATTATTTGGAAAAGTTTTTGTTTTTAATTTTGGAAATGTTTTTAATTGATTATATGGATGATCACAGAGTAAACGTTTAAATTGGTGTATAAAAAGTGTACTTCTGTTTTCATGATAGAAAGTATTTTAATTTTTCACTATAATTGGAAATTTATTTTTTTGTAAATAGAAGACTGTGGTAAATAACATGGAAACACCATTTACAACTTCTGCCAGATGAATTTAACGATCTTTATCCGTATGTAAAGGATGTTTTTTGTTTAAAGGTTCACAACTTTGAGTTGGCAACACTGCTAAATTTGACAACCCATTTAACAGCTGATAGTTGCTTTTTGTTAAGTTTGGCTTAAAGTTTCATTCGGGATAGACTAACATCAGAGCTTGCAAATTGTCGAAATTTTTTATTCAAATAATGGTACACTTCGTCCATTACATGGCGTACACAATCGTCCTTCAGAGCGACCAATATGACTAACAATAGATCGTTTCCGGACTACGTTTACTCTTAATGATAATGTGCATCCCGTGAGACGCAGTGCACATTGAAGACGCTGAAGCCTCTGTCCAGGAATGCATTGCAAAAGATTCAAATCAATCAATTCGCAGCCATTTTCAGCAACTGGGCCTTTCACTTTATAGAAGATATCTTCAAAAACGATGATGGTTAGAATGTTAATGTCAAAGATGAGCAGTATAGGGACATGATTAGCCATTTTTTCGTATCGCGATTGCTGACATGTGGTTCCGTCTCGACGGAGCGACATACCAAACAGCGTGCGCTACAATTGTACTACTCAAAGTAACTTATGATGAAAGAATAATTTTGCGCGATATTCCACGTACTGTTTCAATACTGAGCAAGAAAGCAATTGCTCTTCTGCCTTTCACCAATTTTAGCTTTAAGAAAGGATAAAACATGATCAGAGGTTCCATTTGATTGACTTTGAAGATCATTTTCAATTCGATAACAGATAGCGCTTTAATCAACTCATTCTCTAATTGTCTTTCCCTATTTACCGAGCTTGTTCTGTCATGCGGGGGTTTCGAGGTTGATTCCCGATGAACACCAAAACCCACGACTTAGTGTTTTTAATATTAAAGTATGTGTGGGAATGTGGGTTGAACCGTTGGACCTAGTGTACTGATTTCGGCTTTGTTTAATAATATGTTATAACACGTCCTCACTGGAAAGGGGAGTTGGAGCTTTGGCGAGAAAAATCATTTTCTAATTTAATACGTTTGATCATGTAGTAATGTACTATTACATTGTATTGCTACTTCTTGTGTTAGTTTATAGATGGTGATATAGTATCTTGTTTAATAAACCTTGAGGTACTACTTTTCAAAAAGGGTACAATGTACTATGTTTACTGGAGTGCACTTGGTCTAACTTTAACGCATCTTGTACCACCAAGTACAAAAAATGTACCAAACATCCTAAGTGATGTACACTTAATTAAAACGATCATTACAAATGGATTGAACTTCTATTAAAGTGGCTTTGCAGATGGAACTGCCGTTTTTTAAATTTTTCTTATATAATTGGTTTGTTGGGAGTAACATATTTAAGTCCAAATTTGTTAATTAAATTTCTAAATCTTTCGTTGATTACAATATTGAACAGTTGCAAATCTTGTGCAGTCATCTCATTCAATAATCCTTATACAAAAAACTTAAGATATGGTCCAAGATTGACAGTGATTTGAGATTTATTAACGATATTAGTATAGTTTATATACATTTGAAATTCTCACGACTGCCGAGTCAGCGGCAGCAAATAGAAATATGCGCACATTACACCAATGTGTAAGAATAGTCACCAAAAAATTTACAAATGCCCCACCGAAAAAGGATTCACATGAACAAGTATATACATACAACCAACAGGTAAATAGATGGAAGGAGATATTCGAGAACAAAGACACAAATAGCGAAGCAATTAAGGAGCCTCCAGATGGAAACTATAATGAAACCATAAATACCCATCCACCAACGGAGTGGGAAGTTACAAGTGCCATAATGAAGCTGAAAAATAACTAAGCCGCTGGAACCGACAACATACCAGCTGAAATACTCAATAGAGACGCCTTTACTTCGGCAAGAGCACTAACACCACTATTAGTAGAAGTGTGGAAACTGACGAGGCATCTCCCTGCTCAGCAGTACAATGAAAGTATTAGCAATGGTCATCCTAGAACGAACCTCACCAACTATGAACCAATACATAAGAAACGAACAAGCTGGTTTCTGACCAGGAAAAAGCTGTACAGACCACACCAACACAGTCCGAATCATCGGCGAACATTTCAACGAATGGAACTCACCACTATATCTACTCTTCGTGAACTTCAAACACGCGTTCGATTCAAGAGGCATTTTCATCAATAGGAGCGCAATTTGGTAAGCATTCTGTGAAATAGGTATCCCAAGGAATAAAACCGAACTCATCCGAGAAATGTACCGGGACGCTGGAAATAAAGTGCAAGACAAAGCCAAGCAGAGTAGAATATACTAAAATACACGAGGAGCTAGACAAGGATGTGTACTATCTCCACTACAGTTCCTCATAAAACTGGATAATGTCATGCGCAAGCTAGAAGATGGTGAAAAATTCGTATACCTTGGCTGTACTGTATCAAGAACAGGTGGGACGGAAGAAGACATTTACCAACGCATCAACAAAGCGAGAAACACTTTCAACATGCTCCATAAGATCTGGAATACATCCATCCTGTTAAGAAACACCAAGATTCGAATGTTTAATGCCTGTGTAAAATCAGTTCTGCTGTATAGATGTGAAACGTGGAAACATACGACCAGAAAACCACAAGAAGACTCCATGTGTTTGCGAATAAATGCCTTAGGCGATTGAAAAATGCTTCTGGCCAAATACGATCACAAATGAAGAACTACTGCGACTAATAAGATAAGTGGACATTAAGAAGGAGATCAGTCGCACATGTCGCTGGAATGGAATCCGCAACGAAAAAGGACAGTTGGAAGGCCAACAGTGACTTGGAAAAGAACGGTGCTAACTTAAGCAAAACATCTTGGGAAAACATGGGGGGACTCAAGAGTATAGCTCAAACAAGGTTCGATGGTGCAGTCTAGTATACGCCCTATGGTCCTAAGAATGGAGATAAAGGAGAAAAAAAATTTATACATTTGGGGCAGCTCGAAATCGTCTCATTCAATCACTGATATAAAAATATTTTTCGTTAATAATTAGACGAAATAGTTAGTAAAGATAAGCACCAGTTTGCGCTGCACAACTTCTGACCCACTGATCAAGGTGGATATGGTGTGCGAAACTATCACAATACCCAGACAAACAAGTCTTTAAGGGCGGTTTATATGTTTCGTTCTAGCCGATATGTGGATGTCTGGAGTTCAAGCCCCATATTTTAACAAATAACTGTTCGCATTTCCAGTGTGTACATGGTGCTACGTAAATGGCGTAAAATAGGACGTAAATAAGCGAACCGCGAAAGAGTTCAGAATCATAATCTGCCCTTGATTATGCACTCAATTAGAAAACCTGCTTTTTTGATGGATTTCTATGAAATAGTGGTATAGCTGGTATAACGATTCTTCAAAAAATTTAAATGGGTAATATAGAGGACAATGTACCTATGCAGACAAAATAGTTACAATATATCATTACACAACTGTTGACACTATCATTATATACGGAACATTTCATACCCAATTTGGAGCTCACTAATAGTAACAGAATTAAAAGATTAATGAAACTATGAGTAGGCTATCCCATTAGCAACATCCCTACATGCATCAGACGACCTATTGAAATTAAAACTTACAAAAATAAAAAAAATATTTTAGTAGATTAACAAAAATCTTAAAATAGTTTTTCCTTACTTAGACACCAGATTAAGTCAATCAGAAATCCTGGTGCATTTGAGTGTGACTTCAACCTATTACAAAAAATCATTAACTTTAAAGTGGAGACTTTATGTGTCCTAATTCGTTAATTTTTCATAAGGTTAATCGTCCTTTCCATAAGGTTAATAAGGAAAGATTCTGCCGAATATCTTATCGTGCTCCACACAAGACTGAAGCAAGTGCAACCCAAGAGGAGTTGATACACTGTTTCTTTTTCCTCTACATGTGACTGTAGCTACGGCAGTAATCATGTAAAGAGACTTCACGCGAACTTATGACCTATTGTATCGTAACAACTTTCACTACCATACTGATGTCACCAAAGCGAAATCAGCTATCCGGATCTAGAACGATACAGTTGCTACTGATCTAGCTATATCATTCACAGAACTCTTCCGAAGCATAACCTTACAAATATTACAATATACCTTTACTAGTTCATAGCTTCCATTGGTGCAATTAGTTCACCATAAAAAATGCTGAAAAAGTCTGTGAGATGAAAAGAGAGGTCTAGTTTCAATGAACCAAAAAACATCCTATACCCAACCCTGCCATCTATCTTGGTATCATCCGTAAAGAAGTTGAGAACACCATGGTTCATGCATCACTTAACCAGTTCATCAATTGAAATCTAAACTCTATTTACATCCTGATATTATATCTTTATCAGCGTAAGACTGGGTGCAGTGTAAGGCAAACAGGTTACCGTTTCTTTTTCTCTACATCTAATCGTAACTACAACAGTAATAATGTAAAGAGACTCCAAATCTAGCCGCAAGGTTACCGTAACCTCTCCCATCTATCTTCCACTTATCTGTTGTCACCTTACGAAATCCGTTTTTCGAATCTGGAACGATCCAGTTTTCGCGAGATTTGTCCTGTTATTTCACACGAGTTGCTTCTGCTTTATCTATCATTCATAGATATATGAACTACTTCCAAAAGATAGAACTTACGCGAGTTATTATTACGTTCGATCTGCTTGATACCAGACGGCATGTTGTACACCATCAAATAGGTCCGACTTATTTATATCACGGCACACTGACGTGCCGTAACACCCACAACAGGTAGATGTTGAACTGATGGACATTGCATAATACGTCAACCAGTTGATACATTCCAATATCAAAATTAGATAGGCTTGAAAAATGATGCAGTAGTCAGAGTCAGAGAGACGTAAAGATAATCTTACTTTTAACTAATTCCTCACAGAAAATTATATGCAACCATCCCATGTAATTTTGTTATGAACCTCAGGGTGTTTAACTGCATTACTAAACTAGTCCTCTCTTGATTGAAAGTTAGACTCGATTTACAATTCAAAGGGAAAACAAAACTGGCCTTGCTAAGTCAAATGACATGAATAACGTCAGTACTATATGCTTTATTGCATTTCGCTTCTATTACTTACATTTTGAAGAAAGCGTGATGGTATGATTGAAATGTGATCATGTGATGAAATTTTTCCATTCCAGCCAACTTAGTATTCCAGAATGTGAAATTAATTTTTCTCCCTAATGATGAAATTGCGTTTTTGTCATATATAAAACCCCTTCCAATACATGAGAGACCATTTCACACACGGTGCATTTCATATCAAAATATAAGAATCTTTGTATTAAACAATGGAATCAATTTCTAAAACAAAATCTAAACAATACTTGAGAAAAATAGGTGGAGTTAGTGTCTCGCCTGGTGTTGAATAGGAAACAAATATACCCTACATACTTAAAAGGGATGCTAACCTAAGTACATATACAACTGTGATAGTAATTAAAATTAATTTTTTTACGGTTAAAATATAAATTAGGGAATGTATTAAGTATTTCGGCACGATAATCGTATTAAGGCTTCCTTTATATAACAAAAGCTGGAATCAACTCCTACAATATTAACCCTAGTTGAAAATCCTTTTATATTTCCTTTATTTAATTTGAATTTAATGAAAATTAATTTATGCCACGTGGCCCTTTCCTATTACTTGTATGTGTTTTCTTCTTCTTATTTTTTTTTGTATTTATTAGGGGTTAATAGTTAATAATTATATATTATTATTATGATAAATTTAATATGATTTATCGAATCGAGGATATGTGTGCCTTCTTAACCTTCCACCATTCGTGCTTTTCTGTCAAATCCGTTTAGCTCTCTTCCTAGCAAGAACTGCCATATTTCTTCTTGGGATCGTAAAACGATTTGACGCCTCAATTTGGGCTATATTTCGTTGCTCAACAGCAAGACTGGAACGAAGCTAAAAATAATCGTTACAGTAGGTACAGAATGTGCGGATGCTAGAAAACTTAATAGTGTCACGAAAAAAGACGACTAACCGCTACCATTAATCGATGGATTGCTCTTCAGGTTGGATAGAACCAAATATATTTCGGGGTTGGATCTCAAGGATGCCTTTAGACAGGTTCCTTTAAATTCTTCTTCAAAAGAGAAAACAGCGTTTACCATCCCGGGACGACCCTTATATCAATTTAAGGTTATGCCGTTTGGACTCTGTAATGCTCCTCAAACTCTGAGTCGCCTAATGCAACATGTCATTCCTCATCACCTTCATGACCGGGTATTCGTTTACCTGGCTGATCTGCTCATCACCACATCGAATATTGACGAAGATTTGTCTCTCCTGTCAGATGAAGTTTCAAGACTTTCAAAACCAGGTTTAACGATAAACATTGAAAAAAGCAGATTTCTCCTTAGGGAGATTGAATAAATCGGTCATGTTTTTGGTGAGGATGGCCTACGGGCGAATCCGAATAACGTGAGGGCCATTACAGAGTTCCCTTAGAAGATTTCTGGGCGTAGCGGTGTGGTATCGTCGTTTCATCGATGGTTACTCAACTATTAGTGCACCTCTGGCAAATCTTTTTAAGAAAGGTAAACGATTTCAGTGGACTGGTGAGCATCAAATAGTTTTCGATTCCTTAAAAGCTCATTAGTTCCATCTCCTGTCCTTGCATTGCCTAACTTTTTCAGTAGATTTAATATTATTCAGTGCAATGCCAGTTCTACAGGAATTGGTGCCGTATTATTTCAGCTATCTTTCAGCCGTATTATTCGCTATCTGACAGTGGTTCTAGCTTTCCAACGATTTAGGTACTACGTGGAAGGGTTGCAGTTTACCGTAATCACTGACCATGCCAGTCTTACCTGGCTAATGCCTTTGAAAGATGTAACCGGTAGACTGGTACGGTGGAGTTTAAAGCTACAAACCTTTGATTTTGACGTGGAGTATAGAAAAGGCAGCCAGAATGCTGTGCCAGATGCTTTATCACGGGTCACTATGGGCACGTTAAACTTATCTAATATTCCAATTCATATAGATTTGGATTCGCCTGCATTTACTTCTGGGAACTATAAAAACCTCACTACTTCACTGTCAACTTCTACATCTCGTCTGAATATAAAAGTTTCCAATGGCTTAACTTTTATTAATGTTAAACCAGTAACTTCTCTCTTATCCAATGTCACTGACCTACCGGAATGGTAACTTCTTGTTCCATTAGATCATCAAACACCTTTGATTGATTAAGCTCATTGTCCTCCAACGGGAGCACATTTGGGAATAACTAAAACTTAAGAATTAATTCTTAGAAATTTTTTTTGGCCAACAATGAATTCAGATATCACGACCTTGATTAAATCTTGCAAAATATGTAAAAGTATAAAATACGTCAATTATTCGGTTCGACCACCTTTCCATAGTTTCCCAAATACTTTTCGACCTTTTCAGAGGATATTTATGAATTTTTTGGGGCCCCACCCCAGAACAAGAAAAGGCAATTCTTAATAGAAGAACAGTAGTAGATAATTTTTCAAAATTTGTTCTTACAATTTGTTCTCAGCTACTGCTGAAGAAGTTCTTAAAAGAATCTATTTTTCTGATGTTTGGCTTACCGGAAGTATTAGTAACAGATAATGGACCCCAATTCATTTCTCGGATGCTCGATACATGTTGGCGTAAATACGGAGTGCAAACTCATGCGTTACGGAATACTATTCATGACACTATAGAATATTCCCCTCATTTCGTTGTTCTTGGACAACAGGAACCCCATTTTCACATGGCTCAGTATACCCCATACTAAAAGAATCATTGAAGTTTACTGGTAATGTCATTTTAGCAGAAGATAAACCAAGATTTACATAAAATATATCAAAATATACAGCAACATCTTTTTGAAGCTTCTAGGAAAAAATTGTAGATATAATTTCCGTTACAGAAATCCTTCTTTGACTGTTGGTCGAAGAATTTATGTAATGAATTTTGTTCCGAGCAAAGCAGCTAACAGTTCGCAGTCAAATTGGCGAATTCTTATTTATGCCCTGCTTTGAGACTTCTCAGGGGTAGGTAGTCCCCACAACTATAACGATTATAGCTTTAACTTCGTTCCAAACACCAATTCTAATGAATCACTTATTTGTAACATAAATCAAAACTTTTATGTGAAATTATATTAAACATTGAAACATGAAAGTACTAATATTGTAGATAGATGTTATTGCGGGATTGTATTTTATATATGAATGAAATCAATACTAGCACAAATGATTGATTAAAATTTGGTCCATAAGAATTGCCGTGCATAAAATCATCGTGTTATCCATCATCATAAGCTTCCATAACGACAAAACTGTATAACACGTCCTCACCAAAATCACACATACAACAATGGTACCCAACTATGGTCTGATCAGCCTAGTTTAATAGTAACTTATTAGAAATTTAATTAAGTCTATAGGATTAATACTACTTTTTTTTATTAATTTATTTTTATATTAAATCTAATTTTATTTTAATAGTTATAATGAAAATTGAATTTTCTACTTTTGATAATTGAAAAAAAAATATGAGATAATTTCGGGCAGACATGAGGAGATGAACCAAAGGTAAAGTACCAGATGGGATGAGATATGTAACATAAAAATAATATTGTAGATTAATTGTAATGCAAATTGAGCGGTCTAGCCAGATCTGGTACGGAATTTCTGGAAATCTCACCCCATTACCCTGAGCTTAGCCGGCCAGAGATGACCGCCCTGGAATTTCCCTCGGTATAAATATTTCTCGTAACCGTTTAAACCATGCGATTACAAGACGACAATCCCTATCAAACCAATCAATTTTGGGCCTTACTTTTACTATAGTGTATATGCTGGGCAGCATCGACAACCTAGGTAATACTTCCCAGACACTGTCCACATCATCAGATGGTAATTTGATCACAAAATGCATTTGCTGACAAGATATTGATACTTTCGTTGCGTTTCTACATTTATCAGACCTTCACAGGAGATCCCTGTCCTCCCTGTCAGTGACTGTTCCACGTGCCGACCCTCAACCTCACTGCCATTTATTTGAGCGAGGGGTCATTGTTGTTTTGGTAGTATCGGATTTATTTTCTTTGTTGACATTTTTAACAGTTGTTGGTTTTACGACGAACTGGATAATGTGGTGGTATTTTATGGGTCTCATGTTTCGTTCGTAATACTTACAAAACATGAATGCCCCCACCGATAGGACTCAACTACTAACTGGAGATTTTATTTTATAAACCGTAGTTTTATATTATTAAATCTATAAGATTATTTATATTCTTAAACAATTACATATTATAATGAAATACTTGATTCTTTTGTTACGTACAAACGATGATACACTTCAACAATAAACGTTTGTAACAAAATATAGATCTTTAATTTTATCCTATTATAACAAGAACTAAAACCGTTTTAAATACAAGTCGGTACAATGACATAAGATAAAAAGCTTAAGTGCTTAGCTCGAGTAATCGAATTTATTTTGTTACTTTACTACTGTCAAATGAAGAAAAAATCACTAATTAAAATGGTTTAACGGGTTTGTATTATAAAAGGCTCTACTTTAATTCAAGATACGATACATATACATCTATCTTTGAATATTGAATATTAATTGGTTTATTGGAGAGGAAAATATGTTTCCAAGGTGAAAAGATATTTTATATTTCCAAAGTAAATTATATTTTGTTTACGTTTTTAATGCTTTTGTCAATTCATTTTATTGTCATAATTTTTTTTACTAAAACATCAAATAAGAATGTTTTTTTTTTTAAAAATAATCCAATTATTATAATTGATTTATTAAAATTACTAATCAATAGATGACAAAACTTTTGCCCAATTCTGACAACCAAATTCTGAATAGTCCTGGCCGTTCATTATTCAACTCGAACATTAAGAGATGATCAACGATTCATAAACACGTCCAAAGCAAAGTGGATGAGCAGCTACAAAATAATTCAACAAAATTCAGGGGAAAGTGATCAAAATCTTTAGAGAGCTTGAAGTGATCGTTACGAAACAATTCTAGAACAAATCCAACTTTCGTGTCATATGAACTTAACTATAGTTTTTTTGACTTAATGATTTTTTAGTCAAACATTTGATTTATGTTTTGAAGACTGCTGCAAAAATCAGCAAGAAGATTATTTTGTTTCAGACCAAGGGCAACCATCACCAGTAACTTTATATCAATCTAGTATCACATTGTTTTCAGCATATTTGATATAGTTAAATCTTTTCTAATTGGTCTGTCTTGATAAAAATTTTGACATCGGCATTATCAGTAAAACATAGCTGACTAATAAATTTGACATCAACCTGGGTAGAGAGTGAGTATCAATCGCTGCGGATTGTACTACCTTAAATGAGCTAATTGCATTGAAAATAATTGATGAACAACTGATGTTAGCTTGAGATTTTAATCTCTGTTTTTATTAAATTTGATGATGAGGTGTTTTCATCTACTAACGATGAAACGGAAAAGGGGGAATGGAAAATTTGCCAGCATTGTAGCTACACAGAAAAATTGAATTAGAAACAGACGAGGAAGTTTCCTGGTATTTGGTGTTGCTCGACAATATCAAATACCAAGAAACTTTCTCGTCGGTTGCTAATTAAATTTTTCTGTGTATTGTAGCTGGCAAATTTTCCACTAACGACACGTATTAAAATATTTCTTCGCGCACAGAATTCATTGACTGTGCGAGCATTCATCATTTTATGATCACTATATATTTTATTAGAATTCTAAGACTGATTTTAGATTGACTACACCTCCTTAAACGATTTTCAAATCAACACTGATTAATATTTTTGCCGTGGGATTCAACAAAACAGGTATTGCTACGCATATTCCATTATTAGTAAACTTCAACTTCGTCGAAATGATATAAAACTGAACTATTATTATTATGATTTTAACGCAACTAGGAAAGAGTTGAAACTGGGTAATAATCTACATGGCTAAAAGGTCGTCAACGGCCATATTAATATGTATTGGTGTGAATTGTACGTGATCAGACCGAATTCTTTCTGACACGCATGTTAATTTGCTGCGTGATGAGAAACTTTCTTAACCATTAAGCTACAACCGACGACAAATATATTATTAAGAATTCTAGTGCTTTGAGTTCCCTTTTTTAAACGGCTGTGAAGTTTATAACAAAATAAATAACATATACGTATACAAATCCAATTGGATTTTTTGAATATGATATATGTATTAGTAATCACACTGTTAAAATTTATATTAAAGAGAGAAAAATATACAAAAAAGAAAAGAGATAGAAACAAAAAATGTAATTTAATTCTAAATGGAAACGAAATAGCTTGGCTTAGAAAACTAATTCAATTATCAAAAAAAAAATTAAATTACAAAATTTAAATAAAATATATGATAAAATGTTAGGTTCGATGAGTGATTTCTTAATCGGCCAATAAGAGATTTTACCAGAACGACACTATATATAATTGATTTATACATGTCTAATGTACCCAATGTGCCACTCCACATTTCCCAATGGAGGGGAACACTAACATTTATTTTGACATAAATATATGATAAATTATAAAGACAACAACAATAAAATAAAATAAAAAGTTAAAAATTTTCGGGAGTATAAAAGCGAAATTTTTTCCTATTTTGTTTTAATACATTTTCAGATTTTGTGCTGTCCAGTTCGTCCATAAATGTTTTTTTAAAACTATTGACCCCTACTCGTTTTTGGTAATCCCTTAATACTTTCGTTTATATTATTGTTGTGCAATATTCTTTGATGCAACTGAAGTTGTGCAGATTTTTACGCTTTTTTGCTTTAATTGTTTGTTAATAGTTGTTATATTTTGGTGATACTTGATTATCTTTTAACATTAACATAAAAGGTAAAAAGTATAACTATAAACTTAAAAAGTCTATCGACAAAGAAAAATTAAAGCGTATTTTATATGAAATGGGGGTACGAATGTTAGATAATTTCCAATTATAAGTACATTAAAAACCGTTTGCTCAAATATGAATTTTAAAATTAATTCGAAAAATATAATTAGAATGAAAGTTTTATTATCAAATATTTACCTACTGACTTTATTTGTACTAGTAATCGATTAGATAAATTAAACGATCAGTCAATTAATACGGGTTGCACGGAACAAAATAAAATTTTTAATTCTTATAATCACAATCGTATTATTCTACAATTGACGAAACTAAGCCAACTCTATTAGCACCAGTACCTTCAAATTGCAATAATAAAAAATCGGATTGGAGGTTAAAACTAAAAATTAAATTAAAATGCAAGTACACGTCACACAAACAATCAAAAAATATAAATTTATTATAGACTCAAATCAAATGATATCCATTTATGTAAGTGGTGAGGATATCGAATTTTACAAAGGTGATAAAGTATTTATCAAATCAGAGGCAAACAGCGAGAGGCTTTAAGAAATGAGTTTAAGTTTAAAAACACCTCATAATTACCAAATAAGTCTACTTAAAACACCGGATTTCGATTTGGCACAGAAAGGCAACACTCAATTAATAAAATCAAGTAATGTTATTCAAAAAATAAGATCAGAATTTTTAAAAAAATACGATCTTGCATCACAAGCAAACAGATACATATATTCTTTTTCTTATCCATTAGAAGTTATTATGATACGCGATAGCCAACTTGAACATCTCCAAACGTATACACCAATTATAGTTCATATGGATGCCAACATGCTGTACGCACAAATTGAAAAGGATTTTATACTATGCATGTGTTATCAAAATTAATAATATTTTAATTCCGATAGCCAAAATGATTTCGAGCCAACACGATTCTAAAACACAAATTAAATTTTTATTAGATCTGCAATCTCAAATGCCATAACGAATTTAATCACAATATCCAAAATGCTATGTAGTATATTAAGTCTCCCAGTGGATTGTTAGCCATGACGTGGAACCATTGTGTAACAAAAAAATGTATAAAATTAAGCTTGATGAAATACAACAACAGTTATCAATGTTAGATGAAGTGTTATCACTAAAAGCTATTGTTAGCTTTACCATCATCCTTCGTTTGATGGAAATATTGGTCATTATATCGCCTACATAAAAAATACCAAAAAGGCCAGTGGGAATGTCATGATGACCTCCTTAAATTTGTGAAGCAAACAAAACCTGACCTTCATGTGAATCCGTCAGTTTTATCTTATACAAAAAATTAAAACATAGTTTTTGAACAACTAATTTTAAGTATTAAAAACTTTTCAAACAAATTTAAATTTATTATATAAGCACGGGGTTCTGGTAAAATCTCTTGGATGTCTTGTCAAAGGACGATTAAGAAAACACTCATCGAACCTCACATTTTATCATATGTTCATGTGATCATGATTTAGGTTATTTATTTGTTTAATATTTTATTTGTCATTCTATTTTCGGTTTATTTTATTTTAAATATGTTTGTTAATTATTAGAAATATAATTTTGGTTAATTGTATTATTTTCACTCAAAATTCTTATTAGAAAATATTTACAGTGTATTTACTAACACAAACAAATTTTTTGTTATTTGTTTAAAACTTCACACCCGTTTTTTTAAAGCCCTAATCTCAGTTAATCAATTTGGAAGCAGCTTTCACTTTTGTAGGACCTGAGCTTGCTTTTAACAGAGATATCAATCATTTGTAGCCCATCCAAAATCTGTTAAGTGATACAGTATAAGTGATTGTTTAAATTTAATCAACTGTCGTTTACGAAACAACAAGTTTTGGTGGTGGTTCTGACTCTTGAAAATTTCCTTATATTCGTAAACTTTTGAAATTCCCTCCGATTTTAAGCTCTATGCGGGTTTTGGTTCAAAACTTATATTTTGTCGTCTAAAAAATATAATTTCAAGTTGATATTGTAAACGCTGATTTTAGAAAGGCGTTTGATTAATTTGTGCACAAGTAAATTAATTATGGCTTCGATTAATAACTTTTAACTAAATGTTTTTTCAAACAGATAAAGTTTCCTATAGCTCTTAGTTAGCTATTCGTATATTTTCCGTCAGTCACGTTCGATTAGCCAAATGTGGCATCTCTTCCCAGACGTACACTCAGTCCCGACATTTATTTCCTCGGTATTCCTATAAGGTCAGCAGTTGACCCTCATATTTGAATGGTGATCGTTTATAACTAGTGCAGTCTATACGGAGAGTATGAAGCATAGGAGCAGAAGATAGGCAACAAATGATCGATATCTCTGTTAAAAGATAATAACGCCACCCCTAGAGCGAGCTCAGGTCCCACAACAGTGGAAGCTGGTCCTAAATTGGCCAAATTATCAGCCAGTACGTTTTCGTGCATATCCATGCGACTGAGCCTCGGGTGAATTCTTACTTCATTCAGACTGCCTAGTCAATTCAATGAAATTACATTTTCACGTGTGGATACGACGATTATTGCAATAAATCTCCATTATATAGAGTGCTCTTTCGAAGTTGCAGCGATTCCCGCACGACTGTAGCCTACCAAGTGGGATAGATAATTTCTTCTCAGAATTACGCATGCATAACTCGGCACAATCCAAATTAAAGCATACTGAACGATCATAAAAGAACATCATATCGTCACGAGAGAGGAAGGATAGGCTGTTGTAATTCCATTTGTGTTTTCGGTAATAATAACACGAAATAAATTCACCTCTCTCTACATTTGGGAGTATCCAACGTTACACAACTTTTTACTCTAAGATCAAGCAGATCCTTTGCCATCTTAAGAGCTCTAGTGGTTTTCATGTTTATAGCTGGTGTTAGAGGTTTTCAAGACTAGTGGTCCGATAACCGAAACGAATAGCCAGTACACTTTGTTGTATATGTTTTTACCAGGAAATCTTCCGATCTACCCATATCCTCAGATACTTAATTTTTAAAGCTGAACGTATAATAAATAGTAATACAATAATAAAATTCAATTTTTTGTCACATTCACCCTCTATAATTTCACCTGTCCTTTCTAGTCAAATCATCTGTCGAAAAAGTCGAATTTAATTCCGATTTGCGGGTTATCTTCACTTCGGACTTTATGCTTGGTTTTATTAAATGTAATGGCAAAAAATTCCGTAATTCTTTCACTCTTAAATAGTTTTAGATTGTTTTTCAGAGTTGTTGATCAAGTTTAGCCTGCTAGCTGTTGTCATCATCCTACGAATATTAAGCAAACAGAATACAAAAGCACAGAAATACTCTTACGATTCAAAGATTACGGGAGGTACCGGGTTCGAACCCTGATAGGGGTGCGAATCGAGATGCAAAAGGGATTTTTTCCCACTTGATAACGATCGCTGGTGTAAATGAACATATCTATGACCCCTTGTTGGAGTGAAGAATTCATGGGTCGACCGATCTTCAATGTCAGTACTGTATAGGCTGGCATAGCAGCTCGGCAATGTGCAGATGATTAGTTAAATCGAACCTTTAGCCGTAAGTAAAAACAAGCGTATGGTAAGGACGCAAATACGCGAACCGCGAAAGAGTTGGGAGTGCCTTGAGCCCAAAAACAGATTACAAAGTAATATAATATAAACAAAAAAAATGTCAAATAATTCGTAATATACTAACTGATACGAGGACACGACGTCGATCTAATCGAAGTCAGCAACATTACATATTTGATAAATTTATAATAAATAGACGCCGACGTACACAAACACAAGAACTTCAATTTATTTTCATATATCGAATATAAATTGATAATCTCAATTTTCATTAATCCAGTTTCTATACTTTGTTTTCTTACAGAATTAGTAACTGCAGGTACAGTGTGCTCCAAATCTCACATTCTTATGGGCGACACTCAAGTTACACAATCGTTACAATATGTTAAAATCTCAAATTTCCTAAATCTAAAATGTTGATTCATGCGGTACATCGAGTAGTGGGAGAATGCTTTTGGCCCACTGTGTTCAACAATACATAACAAAGAGATGGAATACAAAGAAAATTTATGGCAGACAAAATACAAGAAGAAAAAAAAACAATGAGAACAGCATAAATTTATAGTGTTTCTTGTTGTTGTCGCCCGTTTCTTAAATAAGTCAAGTAAAAATTTTATTTTTAGTTTTTCTCAATTTTCTTTTGTTTTCGTTAAATAAAAATTGTTATCACTCCGTGTTTTTGTTTTCTTGAGATGAAAATTCTTTTTAAAGTTTTTTCATATTTTCCATTGTAATATTATTTTCATTCTTTATAGCTGAAATTTGCTGCTCGTGTCAATTATAATACATTAATCAATATTTTATATACTTAAAGAGATTATCTCGTTTGACAAAAGGTTGGCTGTGATACAAAAGGATTAAAACATTAAATTGTGTCATTTGTGCAAACTTATGGTTTATATGGGGCGGGGGAGTACAATACAATGTATGTACACATATGTTTTGATAAATAAAAATAATTTTAGTTGACTGTACTCTTGATATTGTTGCACATTTGTTGACAATTTATTTCGTGTGATAATTCAAGTATGAGTGATTTTTAAGCACGAGAAGGATTAAATTTTAAATATGTAGTGGACTAACCTAGGAAATAAGACATCATTTAAGAAGTTCAAGTCAATGGCTCAGTTTCCTACAGTTGGTGATAAATACAATTGACCAATTTGAAATGAAGGCCAATTGTAGAAAACTAAACATAATACACTTTTATCCTTAAAATGGTATCTTGTTCTTCTGACAGGCTTCTATTTAAACGTGGCTCAATTTTTTTTTTGAATTTTCTTGGGATAAACAACTTTGAATTATTTAATACAATATAAGTATGAGCCTTTAGCGTATTATGGCCAACTGCAGGAAGCTGAAACATAGTCTAGTACTTCATAGTCTCATTGCCTATGAGTATGACACTCCGCTATAAACTTCTACATGATTACTAAGTATATTACTAATTTTGGTATCGAACCCAACATCATCAGATGGATTGAACGTATACTTGAACCTCGTATAGTGATTTGCCAGGTTGAGGATACCCACATTTCGAACAAGGCTTCCAGACGATGCTCGCAGGGCGGTGTACTGTCACCACTGTTGTGGCTTCTGGTCGTTGACGAACTTCTTGTTATTCTTCGTGATTCCGGTTTTACCGCTCAATGTTATGCTTACGATTTGGTTCTGACAGTTTCAAACAAGCACCTGAATGTCTTATCAGATTTAACTCAACACGCTCTTCTCATTATAGTGGTGTCTGGATAAGGGTTTACATGTGTACCCATCAAAAACCGATTTAGTTATTTTTACAAGGCTGAATGATGGTACAGAAAAAGCTGGCTGCAGCTTTTTCTTTACCATCATTTTTCGGATGCCAGATTAATCGCTCAGTCTACGTCAAACATCTTGGAGTTTTTCTGGATAATAAACTTTCTTGGAAGTATCATGTCGATTTCAAACTACAAAAAGCCACTGCGAGTTTATGGCATGGAATGCTGGGATGGAATGCTGGGGCATGGAATGCTTTTGGCACTACATACGGTCATAGATCAATTCTTACTGAATTTACACGAGCTATGCCAGAAATTAACATGATAACTGATTGGCTTCTGCCTGTTTTTAATTTCCACAGATCATATTAGGTGGTTTATCCATCCAGGGATGTGTGGTTCTCAACAGACTTGCTCAAACAGATATCCGAATCACTTGTATTCTTTTCAGATGGCTCTGTCTATGAACAGGGTGCTGGATTTGGTTGCTACTGTCCATCGCATGATTTGAGAATCTCTAGCAGTTTGAGGTCCTACCGTACTTTTCGTCAAGTGGAATTAATTGCGGTTACTCACTGCGTGATTTCTATTTTTAATCTCGCTACCGTCGACAAAGAGATTATATTTTGAACGGCTAGTAAAACTGTCTTTAGCTCGTTGAACAATCCTCGAACTAGCTCTAAACTGGTAGGAGAGTGTAAGAATTTGCGGAACCTCCTTGATTGTAATAATAAGGTAACGGTCATGTGGGTTCTCGCCCATTGTGACATTCTGCATAGAGTTGCAGAAAAGTTTGGCTAAAACTGGTTCTCGCTTACTCTTCGTAGGCCCTGAACCAGCTGCTGAATAATTTTTCTAACAAAACCTAACTAAGCCTTTTAATATAATAATATACATATCATTGATACAGATAGGTGTATAAATCAAATGTGTGTATAGATGATATATTTATTTCAGACCGGTAACCGCTTGCAACTGGTCAAACAGTTGTACACAGAATTAATGAAGACATACGAATAATTGGATCATATGACAAAAATTAAAAGGAACGATATTCTCACAAATCGTCAACTTTATTATCTATCATATCATGCAATGCTGAAGAAGTTCTTCCACCAAGCTGATAACAGTTTTTGACGGATCATCGAAGATAAGTTTAATTATTGCTCCCACAGTTCAATCAATATCATTCTCCTGAGTTGCCTTTCGAACCCCATTCTTTATAAGCAGCTCATGTCATTCAAATAGGTGAAAATTTTTAATGTAAACGGGTTTCTTTTAAGAAAATAGATGAAAAATTTACCTGCTCTACGGATTCAATCATGTTCAACCTTGATGACCCAGTGGTGTAAGTTCTCGTATAAGTGTGGCATCTTCCAAATATCAGCATCTTTAAGTTTGGTTTTGATGCGACCAAAATATACAAAACGAACATTTCTTTCAGAGTTATCTCAAAAGCTGTTGCTAACCCTACGGGTTGGCTTGCCTCATATTATTGGTACATTCCAAGATAAATTTCCATATAACACAAACCTTATTCAATATCATGGATTATTTGACACCAGCGAATCTACATCTTAAACTAAAGTGGCCCCATTAAAACAAATCACTTAAGTTACATGAACTGTATTTTTAACCAACCCCGTTTTTAAGGTTTGAAAAGAGCTCCGACAAAATATTCAAGTTTTTTTAACAGATATCATTATAGTACATGGTTCATAGCTGCGAACCTGATCTACAAGAAGAAACAAGTGGCAACATGTTATTTCAACGGAAAACCTGTCGGATAGTGCTACTCGAGGGTTACTTCCTGAAACCTCACTAACATTTGAATGTGGCGATATGAACCAATAAGATTATTAGAAAATGACTCATCCTTTGGAGATACAACGAAAGTATTTGTAAGGAAGAGCGTCTAATGAGACAATCGATCATTTGTAAAATTTTCACTATGGCAATATATTCTATTAAGACCATATGCGAAAAAGAGACGTAAAATAAAATGAACGAGCCCTCACAGTCAACAAATTCTAAAAAAAATGTTTATTGTGGTGTCAGCAGAAGCCTAATGCAGATGAAATTATACATATGAAAAAATCAGATGGCTACTGTCAATATTGCTTGGTTTATCGATGGACGAGGTATTTTTGGAATTGGAAGATTGCAGTATTCCACATAACCTTTTGACACGAAACATCCATCATTTGATGCCATCCCTTCTTAAAGTTTCTCTTTAAAACAATAATTTTGGGTTGTGCATAGTAAAATCATGATGCGTCGGGGTCTCACCAACAAAAAGTTAATGAGACTACTAACATTTCAGGTAACATTATGGACAGGACATTTAGTCGAGTTGGCAATCAGATTTGAGTTGTATCAGGTTGAATGATAAAAATGATGTATTGATCGCAGAATCTGTTCAAATTACCTCTATTCAAATATTATCAATATAAATAACTATCGTTTCAGACTTTCTACATAAGTATGGTATACCATAGTTTAACCCTCCAGCTAGTCCTAATCTTGCTCGACGATGGGAGATAGCTTGGGAGAAATTCGGTGTAAACGCATCTGATTCGCGTAACTAATTATGTGTGCTTGTTTTCCTGAAAACCATCGCTAACAGTACTCCTAAAACCTTTTATAGAATCAACATTTTTACAGCTACAGAGCAGCAAGCTAACCGTCTTGATCAGATGACTCTAAGCTAAAACACGAAAAAATTGGATCGGGAGGTACCGCGTTCGAATCTAAAAAGGGATTTTTCAACCTCTGATTAAGATCAATTGTGTGAATGAGAGGTTGAAAATAGGTTTAATCAGTGGTTGGAATTTGGAATTTATTGGCCAAGCCCATCTTCCCTATACTGTAGGTACTGCAGGTACTATAGGAGTATGTTGTAATGTGCCAATGGAGGCTGAGTGACGAAGGAATAAAAATCTAAAACACGACGCTAACTGAACCGCATCAAGGTATATAACATATTGTGCTGCTAAGACTAACCAAACTGGGAGCCAATCTAAAATACTACGCCGTTCCTTAAAGGTCTATTCGAATACTTGGCATCACTCAGATTTATTAAGCCTTTTCTAGAATGAAGATTTGGATTGCATATTGCCTCTTTACTTCAGTCATCTGACTCATTTGTTTTACATATATGAGACCCGTATATGGTAGCTAGCCCAGACCTGGTGGCCCATCAAGTGTCTATAATTAAGTTTCAATTAACTGCCTTATTATGTAAAAGTGGTAAACATATGAGGATTCATACTTATGCTCTACAGTTAATTCTTCATCTTACTTCTTAGATATTCTAGAGACAGGCATAAAGGCTCAAAATAATTTTCCTGTCGATATTACGGAATGGGACCAATTTGTGGAACAAAGTTTTTACTCGGATACCCTAAGAAATCACGTAATTCTAAACTCCTTTATACGGATGGTTCGGTGGTAGAAAAAAGGGTAGATCTCTTTCCGAAATCTTCTCTCCGATTACTATCATTGACTTAGTTCAATAATGGAACCTTTGAACTGGTTATGATATAATATAATCTCTGTTAGGTTATTTGCTGTTGAACGAACAAAACTCTTTAGTTCAAATTTTTTTGAACGGTGGTTTTTTACGGACCACTCTCTCATGGTTAAGAGAGTTATTCATCACGCTCCGGTCTCCAGTTCGATTCTCCAAAAAACCAACATGCTCCGGATGACGTACAAGGGGTTTGTATGTAAAAGCATTCTTTGGGCTGACCACCTATACAACGCACAACATATTGTATTAGTAGTTCGTAACGTATCAGTTGAAACTCGGTTAGGGACGTTCAAGGCTATACATTATTAAGCTATCCATCATTATTTTTTACTGTCGTGGTGGTGGCCATATGGGCCATTGTGGCTATGAGATCCTCATTGTAATCGTCCAAAAATTTGCAGTCGTGATGATTAAGACCCGAACTATCAAAAAATCATAGCGAAACCGATGACCAAAACTTAAAATATTCACTTATATTCAAATGAAGTGAACATTTTAAGAATTGCTATAAGTTAATAAAATTTATTTATTTGTATTAAAAAAAATTAATTTTATTTCAACTTATTTGTTTTACATCAGAATTACAACTAACTTATTAGATTCATAAAACATAAAGAGCTCAAAAATAATTCTTATCTAATATGCTTACGCAGCAGATAAGTGTAAATACCAATGCAACGTGTTGTCTCGTTTATTGCGCTATGTGGAACATGAGACCATTTGAGTTATGCGGGAATACAACCTGAACTCTCGTTAACTCTTCCCCTCTTAAGAGCTAGATGTCCGTATTTAGTTTTTTCTGTTTTGCTAGAAGAATGACGATTCGTAGAATTTTCTTCTTGGTACTGATGTTTTCTCCGTATCATGTTCTTTGATTGTTGTTTTGGATGTCTTTTGTTGTGTAGCTTCTGTTGCAGTGTTTTTTGCCGTTTCTTCAGTTTTTGAGGTGTATGGACTTTCGACGTTTGTTGTGTTGGTAATTTTTATTTTCTTATGTGTTATGCTTCTGACTACGACGCATGCTATGGCAATGATGGTAAGCAAAGGGAATAGTCCCCAGCTTGTGAGTTTTTGTGTTAATTTTTCGGTTTTCAGTAGTTCAATATGATTCGTATTTTTGATGTAAATGTCTTTCATCATTTGAGGTGAAAGTATCTCCTTATATTCATTCAACAGTGGTGTAATTGATTGAAAGTGTAATGTTATTGAATTTTAGCAGGTATGTTCCGCTGAGTTGTTGAGTATCGTTCTCTATGTGGATGTCGCCTTCAAATTGGTTCAATAGAAGTAGCCCTTCAGATATTTCATTGACTGTTTGTATGTGATGATTGTTTGTTTGGCTACATTTTGACGGACGGTTTTTGAGCAGGTTTGGTATGCAGGTTGAATTACTTATATCTAGAATATTCTTATGACTACAGATTGACAAAGAATTGATTGTGTTACATTCTTTAGTAATACCATGAAAACTATATTGATTTCTTATTTCTAATTTCATTGATTTTATTATTTCTTTTAACTGGTTTAATTAATAATTTTTCATAAAATTCTATGGATGTTAGTGGGATGTAAATAATATAAAGGAGGCAAGATTTGTTAGTTATAATTTTAATGTTAGCGAAATCTAAAGCTTCTTCCGGGGTGCTATGTGGTAAATTTACGTTTTCTATGGTATCAATGGCTATTGGCTAACTTTATTTCGGAATTCTATAAAATAAGAGAATTTATTATACCTAATTTGGCCCAATGAATTGCATGTTTTATATTGACTATTTCTTCTTTCATTACTCTCAATTTATACTGAATATTTATTGCTAAGGCGTTTGTTTTACCTGGTCTGTATTTTAGTTCGTAGTTATATTCTTACAAAATGGCTTTCCATCGTTTCATTTTCGAATTGTTAGTTTTGTTATTCAACGCGTATGTCAATGGTTGGTGGTCGGTAAGGATATTTATTTTTCTAGATCCGTATAGGAAGTTTCTGTGGGAATTTAGAGACCAAATTATCGCGAGCATGTCCTTTTCGTTCGCTGCGTAATTCTCTTCTGGTTTGTCGAGTGTTCGCGAAAGAAACGTTATGGGTTTTCCATCTTGTGAGAGAACTGCACCTAGTGCGAAATTAGAGACATCCGTCGCTAATTCAAGCTCCTTTTCGAAATCGGGAAATGAGAGAAGTACTTCGTGAGACACTAAAGAATTTTTTATTTTGTTAAATGCGGTTATTTCGATATTCGTAAGATTGATCATTTTCGCCTTTGAGAGTGTTTTGGACACGTGTTCATCTTCCCCTCTCAAAAGCAAAGTCAGGGGCTTTGCTAATCTAGCGTAATCCTTAATGAATCTTTTGTAAAAGCCAGACATCCCTAAGAACGATTTAAGTTCTTTCACCGTTTTAGGAATTGGGAAATTATTTATGGCCTGTACCTGTTTTTTTATTAGTTTTTATGCCGTCCTTGGAGATTGTGACCCAAGAAATTCAACTTGATTTTGTAGAAACTCACATTTGTAGATTTGAATTTTCATGTTGGCTTCTTCTAGTTTCTTAAATATAATATCTATGTTTTCGAAGTGTTCTTTTTCTGATTTACCGAAAATGATAATATCATCTATGTACACGTAACATCGTTTTCCTATGTGGTGTCTTAGGATATCGTCGAGAGTGCGTTGGAAAATTCATGGCGCATTTTTAAGGCCAAATGGGAGTCGCGTGAACACATATTTTCCGTGATTAACGGAGAATGCCGTTTTTTCTATATCCGATTCTTTTAAAGGAATTTGGTGGAAACCACTTTTCAGATCTATGATTGTAAAAAATTGGTTTTTGCCTAAATTTGATAGAATATCATTAATTTCTGGAATTGGGTATTTATCAGGAATTGTAATTGTATTTAATTTGCGATAGTAGGCGGTATTTTTTTTCTCCTGACGCATCAAGTTTTTTAGGGACGATCCAAACTGGGGAATTGTCTGATGATTTTGAGGTCCTGATGATGCCATCTTCTAGTAGCTTTTGTATTTTTTTTCTACTTCATCTTTTAGGTACATTGGATAGGGATAGGGACGAGAATAAACAAGATCTGAATTAGTTGTACGTATCTCGCCTTTGACTACTGTTGTGTAGGTTAGGTTTTCGTCGGGGTCAGAGAAAAGGTTATAGTATTTGTGAACTGTTTTTTCTAGAATTTGCCTTTGTTGAGAATTTCTCAAAATCACATTATTCACTTGATCTGATATGTGTTGTTTTAGCGGAACCTTTATATTTGGGTGAATTATCATGTACCTTTCGTTTGTATGTATGGTGGCACGAAGGTTTTTTAGGCTATCATTGCCAATTTTGCCATCGAAGGAATTTAGGTTGGGTAGGATAAGGAATTTTAGTTTTCTCTCTGGTCCGAATAAATCGATATAAGCGAAGTGAGTGATTTTAATGTTTCCAGCTACGAAATTTGCAATAAAAGGTTTTTCGTTAGGAATTTCATTTCTAATATATTGGGATTGAATATAGTTTTTATTCGACCCAATGTCGATAAGGAATTTAAATGTTTTACCGCTCTTCGAAACGTGCTCTAGATAAGGTAACGAAAAGCTTTTCAATCTAAAAAATTAATGTCGTCTAGTTGTTCGGTTGGTATACGTTCTTCATTCTTATCATTAAAATCAGTTTCGTTTTGTAGGTCTGTATTTTTTTGTGAATTAGTGTATTCTAGGAAAGTTTGGTCGTATTGTTAGTCTTCTGCCGACGTCTGGTCGACGTAATATTGTAATGTTAAGTCATTGTCTGCTGATTGTTCTGTGTGGTAGTCTTTAAAATTTTGTCGGTTGGTGGATTTGGTTCAAAATGGGACGTTTTATAGCAGAATTATTCATTTGTGGTCTATTTTGATAGTTTACTCTCATTGACTGACTGGACCGGTCAACGTCCATTGGCTCAGCTGGTTTGGATGGATATTTCCAATAGGGTAATACTAGTGTTGGGTGAGCGAATTTATTTAAATATTGTTTTGGATAATAGTTTGGAGGTTGGTTGAAATTCGTGATTGATCTAGGGAATATTCCGAATATTTGAGGGTTGTGCAATAATTTCGGATAAAAGCTTTGAAGTTGTGGATTATCTCTGGGTGGTAATGGAATATTTCTTCTAGGAGGTGGAATAGGTGGTCCTTATACGGGATTCCTTGATACTTGGTTATCAGTCCGCTGTTGTATGATATTATTTTTTACCATAGAACTCCGTTTTTTCCTTTACGGTGACTCCGGGGCTTCGTTTACCGATTATTGTGCACTGGGGTGACTATTTATGGTTATGATAGTCACTTGGGTGTAGCGATATTTGTGTATTTGGTTATTCTACACAAATTTTATATAGCTCACTTTCACTGATTTTGGTTATAGTCACTGATAAGCGTCCGTATTATTTTGGTTATTAAATACGTGTTAAATAATTTTGCCACAAAAAAATATTTTGGTAACTTTTCGCTAATAATATTTTACGGTTTTACTCTTTGGTGAATTCTAAGTTATTGGTTTACCTTTTTTTTGCACTGAACTGTTATCGCAGGGTCCCTGTTTCAGGGCCAGTTAATAAAATGTATTTATTTGTATTAAAAACGATTAATTTTATTTCAACTTATTTATTTTACATCAGAATTACAACTAACTTATTAGATTCATAAAACATAAAGAGCTTAAACATAATTTTTATCTAATATGCTTACGCAGCAGATATACGTATAAATACCAATGCAATGTGTTGTCTGGTTTATTGCACTATGTGGAACATGAGACCATTTGAGTTATGTGGGAATGCAACCTGTACTCTCGTTAACTTATATATGGGCCATTGTAACTATGAAATCCCCATTGTAGTCGTCCAACATTTTGAACTGGTGATGATTAAGACCAGAACTATCAAAAAATCATTACGAAATCAATACATACGATGTGTACTTTTATTAATTCTGGTTAAGAGTATTTGAATGTAAATTTTTACTGTCGTGATACAATTTTATTTGGGCTGACAGTTTTTATATATCACGATAGTTATAGTTTTTTGGGTTGACATCAATAATATGTCGTTATATAATTTTTTTTTTGGCTGACACTAAAATATGATAGAAAGCTAATTTTTAGTGTTGCCATAGAATTTTTTGGGGTTGATTTTTGGGCCAACCTCACGTACATTGATATGTGGTGATTGAATTTGACGATAGGTTAGAAACATCTATGCTTTCATCTAATCTCGCTAAATATGCAAAAATTAACTCGAAGTTATAAGCTGACCTCAAACCAAACGATTCATATCAAATACATGCCATTAATCGATTAACATACATATAGCAGTAAGACTATATGAATAGAGCTTTATATGACGTTGAAATTGAAACTTTACAAACACACGTTTAACAAAATATTCAAAACATTTCGTGCAACATTTAAATAAAGTATGCGTGTAACAATAAGCATAAGGAAATTTTAATCGAATTTAAAATCAACCAAAAAGTCGTCCTTTAATTCCAATGCGATAACAAATTGAAATTCCAAATCAAATCGAAATCAGAATAGCGTGTATACAAAGTATTTGAATTCTTCAATTTTAAATTCCTTAATTTTTTTTTACAACTTGGTTGTTCTACAGTAAAACAATGTCCGCATATTGTAAAGGAATCTACAAAAAATGAGAAATAAAAAAAATGTCGGGGCGAGTACTTGTACCACCCCGGAATGTTTGTATTGCAGTATCACTCGGTCTCACCTATCATACATACATATACTCGTCGTAGGGTATGTACATAATGTTATTAAATTGTCACAAATGAAAAATTCAAAAAGCTGACAAAATTTAATTAAAAACTATCACCTAAAATACGAATTATTTTCTTTTAAATTAAATTTCACGCCTGTCATCAGTTGGGGAAACGTAACGGAAAAAAAAAGTTTGTATATTTTTTAACGTACAATATTTGCTAGATTTCTGTTCAATTTTGAAATGAAATAAAAAAAAAATGGAAAGCAGGTTGTGGATGTAAAGGAAAATGGGAAAATTCTTATTTATATAAACATTTCGAATTCATGGAAAAATGAAAAATTACATTTATGGATTTTTCTTTTGCCAAGTTATATTGGATGGCATTGCGATTCAGACGACCATGGCGGTGTTTTTCTTTGCGCCACAAATATTTATGTTTAATGGTTTGACGTATTTTGATGTATGAAGAGGTAAGTTATATAAACGAGGATTACAGTTGGGCGTGTAAAATATAGTTAAGCTGGTGGTTCACATGTAAAAAACCTGTGAGACTGCCTTAAATGAACTAATAACTAGGGGTCAGAGATCTATCCAACAATCCAACTAAGATACAATCCAACTAAGATGAATGCTCGATTCTCGTATTGTGTTAAACGAGGTCAAGAGCACCTTTATTTCGTTCATAATTTCCAGAGGTGCCCTGAGGTGTGCTTTCACCTTGGTTGTGGCTTCTGGTCATTATCGAACTTTTTATTTTCCATTGCTCATAGTTATGCTAACGCTGAGTCTGACAATATCAGGCAAGCACCTGAATGTCTTATCAGATGTTACTCCGTACAATTTTCTTATTATCCAGAAGAGAGGTATCTGGATAATGGTCTAATGTGAACCCATCTAAAATTGATTTGGTTATTCCTTCTAGATATAGGAAAACTGCAGCTCTTTCTGTACTATCATTGCCCTTCGGATGTGATATTTATAGTTCATCCTACGTCAAAGACCTACGCCACTCCTTAAAATCGCTTGTCCGGATGTAATTGGAGTCATGTCTTCAACTCATCTCCTTGTCATGGAGCTCATTCTCTCGTTACCCCAGTTACACTGCTTCATTCACGGTATAGCTTGTTCGGCTGACTTTTGCTTGAGGTGTGCGTGGTCGTTGTTATTTTTCAGCACTACTTTAGGCCATAGATTAATTCTTAATGAATTTTAACGGACTTCTGAAAGTTTTTAATTTACACAAATATTTAAGGTGGTTTATCGATCTAGATATATGTGGTTCTTATCAAAACCTGGTCAATCCGAGTCCTTTAATGGGCAGTTTGGGGATATACGGTTATTTTATCAAGTGGAATTTGTTGTGGGTAAACACTTTGTGATTTCAGGTTTTAATCTGATTATATTTTTTTCAGATATTAATACTGTCGTTTTTCACTCTATGAATAATCTCTACGAAATGACAAAGCAGCCTGCTTGGCTAAAACTGGTTCTCGTTCGTGTTTCATGGGACCTAAACTAACTATACTCCTTAACCTTTTCACATTGTTAAAAAGACAAAAACGTTATTGAAAATTGTTGGGAGGCAAAATATTTTGTCAGAGTTAAACTCTTTCCATAAAAAAGAAGAACTTGAGAATATTTGTTTTTATATTGTGGCCATAGCCGTTTCAAACATCACTTGGATCGCATGGGAATTGTCAATTAAGAATGTTGACTATAATTTACATTTCACTAGCGGCTGTCCGACTTTCAATCGCAGCTGATCCCCTGTGTTCAATTCCAAAGATATTCCTGTCTGTTCGCTTTCATGAAGCCCAATGTTTACACCATGACAAATTCATGACTGGCCAAAAATAAAACCAACCCTCAATAATACAAATAACCACGGAGATCGAAGGAATGTAGCGACAAGTTAACGTTTCTCTGGATCATTTAAAATTTCCAACGGAACATGTGGCAAGGCATCCTAATGCAAAAATTCAAAACTTATAATGTTTGATCAGAGTAACATCCGGACTGACGTGAAGCTGTAACCATCATTTTGAATCATGAAAGGTTTCCATTGAGAAAGGGGTAACTGTCATGTTTAATGCTAGTTGCTGCGGTAAACTGAATGTATATAGATTCAATATCAGATTTTTAGTGATGACACTTCGATTATCGATACTCAGTGACAAAAACAATATTTGTAAGTCATCAAGAATTTCAAATTCACCAAGCTTTTTGAATCGTGATAACTCAAATATTATATCATAAATTATGAGGATTTCAACACAAATCCAATAAATAATCGAAATCAATTGGATTTTAAATTCTGCTGACTTGGAACTTGAAGACTTTGACGATGTGAGTGAAGATACCTTTTCCGCTATAGTACACAGTGAGATAGTCAGATAGCCAAAAAAAATTATAAAAACTTACAAATCTATGAGGATCTTGAAAAACAACGATTTAGGATCAACACATATATCTTCCTAACCTGAAGCTGCGGTGTGGCGCAACTATTGGTGAAGTTATGGTAATCATGTACAATGGCAAAGAAACCATATCATTATATCTAGTGTTTGGACATAATATGCATGAACAAAATTATCAAGTGTCCTATCAGGGTTCTCCACTCATCCTGAATTGAGGAAATCGCTCGTAAATTTGATTAATCAAATATAAGAGAAGTTTCCCATCTATCATTGCGGTAATGTAAAATCAGCTAAGATCTACATATATACGTCTACATAAATCTTGGTCTAGATGCCTGAATTGTATAAGTTCTGCGAATCCTCGCCAATTCCAACACAAATTTTGTAAGAATCCTGCGGTACTTTTTCGTGAGCCTATTTGTGGCAGTGAACACAGAACCTCTTAAGGTTGAAACCTTGTTGGGAATCCTGAGTGTCTT
The DNA here is from genome assembly GCA_963932295.1 of Tipula lateralis. Taxonomy (NCBI): domain Eukaryota; kingdom Metazoa; phylum Arthropoda; class Insecta; order Diptera; family Tipulidae; genus Tipula; species Tipula lateralis. Next base: position 161,173,432 of record OZ010737.1, read on the forward strand.
TAATGACATTAGGATCGTTTTAAGATGTGTTTTATGACGTGCGCGTTATCAAAATAAAAAAACTTTCTTTTCTTTTGATTTCCATTTTTCTTTTACAATCACGACTGGTATATTGATTTGGGCCGTCCTCTCTCCTTGCTCTTCCTCCACCTCCCAATTTTGCAGGAAATTTATATTGATAATTTTGGGCGCCAGCCTGCACGTACGAAAGTGGCTAGCTCTCTCCGGTTGGCTAGAGACACTCGGGCTGGGTGTAACAATCGGGGGAGGGTTTGTACTATTGAAATGGAAAATTGTAACACTGGACGCTTGTAAGGGAAAATATGAAAGTGGCACTAACCTTTATATCACCGCGTCGCCTTTTCGCCTCTTTCTATGGCTTGTTCCCGAGCTCTCTGTCTTTCCACGGGGCTCTTGACACGACCCACCTTCACCTTTCACCGACAGCGTGATTCACCACCTTTTCTTTTGCTCTTATTTTATTTTCTTCTACTCTACATTCCACTTTCACTTATACACTTTTATTTCTTTTTATACAACATTTGTTGCTTACTCGAGTTATCTTCCAAAAACCAAATCTCGTTCCTAGATCTTACCACCAAGCCACCATCAATCAAAAAACCCTTTTTTCGCCAATCCGCATCACCTTTTATAAGTTTTCGACCTCTCACGGTACATCGGGCAGTACACATTCTTCTTCGTTCCCCTTACGCCATCTATCTTTTAGCATCAAGGTTCAGTACGGTTGATGTCGAGATGCAACCAACTTGTTTGACATCTTGTCTGACGTATCAGTGTCACTGTCATGGGAAATGTTCGACTCTAGTCTTGTCTTTTCTATTTCAGGTCCCGTTTCAGTTTGTCCGATTGTATTAATAATTACGAATTACTACGCGAAGCGTAGTAGTTCCGCATTTATTACACTTGAATCACTGCTGTTGTTGACGTGTTTGAGTTATCTCCTTATATTCACTTCTTTATAAGACGGTCAATCACTGTCGTTTATATTGTGCACTTAAATCGCAAACAATATCGTATTCGGAAATCAAGTCTGTATCTATCGCTAAGAGTTCGAATCAAACACATACATCTCAAACTGGTTCATGCGTCATGACATCTTACGAAAAATCCTGCTGGGTAAGTATTATTTATTTACTTTCCATATCTGGCGGAAAATAAGGTGGATAAGATATGGGTGACTACAATAATGAATACATGAGTCAACCTGAGGATAAGACAGAACCCAACCACTACTGGATGACATCTTAAACTGTGATTTTAGGATATTTCGATTTCAGGCAACCTTCTGAAAGATAACGAAATCTGCATAATAAACAAATAGTCTCTTGAGGTAAGTATGTACCCTTTTGCATTATCGTCTACTTATAAACCATGGATCAAGCTTTATAGGTCAAGTTAAGACGTTTCTTACGATTCTTTTAAAAATAAATATACTTAAAATTATAATTGAGTTGAAAAATATAATCTCTTTTACTAAAACAGTGGATACCAAGTTATATTAAGGATATTTATTTGGAACAACCGGGAGATATCACCGGGAGCTCACCGGTTGTAGCTTAATGGTTAAGAGAATTTCTCAGCACGCCGCTGGCTTGAGTTCGAATCTCGCCGTTCACCAAAAATTAACATACCACCGGATAACATAAAAATGGTTCGTAAGGTCTCAGTTGAGACGCGGTAAGGGCCGTTTACGGCATCCAATCCATAAATTATTTAATTTCAAAAAACTACTAAGACTCAAGCACAATTCTTCTTGATTCACGTACTGAAACTTTAGTACTCATATTATCATTTCCGTTTAATTTTATTCAACATATCGCCATATAAACATGGTGAACGCCATATAGTCATTGAACTGGAATTCATGTTTATGTGCTATAAAACTTACGTGGTCAATACATAATTGGTGCTACATATTCAGGACACACACACACATATATATATATATATATATATATATATATATATATATATATATATATATATATATATATATATATATATATATATATATATATATATATATATATATATATATATATATATATATATATATATATATATATATATATATATATATATATATATGTATATATATATATATATATATAATAAATTATAAATAAATTTTGATTAAACAATTCATACTGTGCATCATTAACAATACACATAGAATAGGTCTTCTTCCTACCCATATACACACACATATAATAAACCTTATTGATTGGACTGAATTATTAAACCCTATTTAAGGTAACAATAAAACACTTGCATCTCAAGTATTTTTGTTTTACTTATTATCATCTTCTTAATTTACTATCAACAAAAGCTTTAACAATAACATTAGTAAATAATATTTTATATTGTTATCTGTTTCTCATGTAAAAATATGCAATGGACCAAACATAATAATAACAATAAATTTATTTACCTGAAGAATAATTTATAAATAGAAAAACAAAATAAATCAATTATCCAAATATAATTTAATTAAAATATAAATTACATTTGAATAATATAAGTTTTCGATAAGAGTACATAAGCAAGTTCATATGTCTTGTGGTGGACCAACTGGGTAGTAAAATATATTATTTGCAAATTTCGGGCAATTGAATTGTTGTGACTAATTACTAGGAGGGAAGGAACAAAAGTTCGCTTTGTTTCTCTTCTCTACGTAATCGCCATTGAATTCGAAGCATTTCTTAAGCCTTTGGATCCACTTCTCAAAACAGTCTTCAAAATCATGCTTTTTAAGTTTATCAAGTTCAGCATTAATCACATCAGTTATCTCCACGTTACAGTGAAAGTCCTTGAGAGGACTCAAAATTGTTCTTTTTTTGGAAATAACCAAAAATCACAAGGTTCTAGAACCGGAGAATATGGTGCTGGTCATATTTTTTCGATGCCAAAAATCGCAATAAAGTAATTCCAGCATAGTGCGCTAGCACTCTCGTTGTTGTTATGTAACAAGTAGGGCCGCAAATATTCTTTCTTCCAGATTTTCAACAAATTTATTTTGTTGGATTTTTAGCAACTTATTGAATATTCGAGGAACCAATCGAGCATTTTTCTTTATGTATTTCAGATGATTATTTAATATTTGCGATACAGCCGATACATCAGCAATAATTCCTTGATTCTTCGTCTACTTTGGACTTCTCCAGAACCAAAGTATCGTCATCAGTGGACAATTTTTGAAGACGTTCTCGAGCTCATCCTCTTTATAAAATATCTCTTATGGAATGTTTGGAATACTTGGAAATAGTATGTAAAGACGGTGCAATCGTCCCAAGAGAAGAGAATCACATAGCGAATATTTGTTTGCGATGGTGGTGGAATTTCACCTGACGCATCCTCAACTATTTTGCGTTTTCTAGACTCCTTTTGACTGATCATCTCATAAGTCTCATAAAAGTGTTGGAAATATTTGGTGATTCTATTTTGTTATATAATTTAATTTTTTTAAAGAGTCGTCTATTAAGTGAACTTTTGCTACTCCCCTCGTATCATAGTTTGAGAACAATGGTAGAGTTGGAATTGAACGTTTAGACCAATAAACTGACTAGTTTGAAGAAAATCTAAATCTGAATTTGAAGAAATTCTATAATACTTGGCCACCCTTGCATCAAATAGCCGGAGAATATAATTCTAACTATACAGTAGGCTCAAGAATGCATTGGTAACCGTTATTTTTATGTTGATGTCTGTCTTTCAGGTGCTGAATCAGGATATGAAGTATTCTTGACTATGTAACAAATAAACGGTCTACTGATAAAAGACGGTTTAAAAACTCAGAAAAGGCTAGATATAATATTGCAATGCATTTAAAGTATTGGGACCTTAATCGAAACCCTATAAAAAAACAATGAGCCGAATGTAAATATTTCATGTCAAACAAATGTCATCTCAAGATAATTCTGCAAAAGGTATGGCTTCGTTAACAAGGCTGAAAAGATCGACCAATTTGGAGTCAACAATACTGCCTTTGTGAAATACTAGATTTAATCATTGCTATTTTATTTCAAAATGTATTCTAAATATGAACCCGTAAATTGAGCAAAAACCTACAAATATAAAGTGTGTACAAATGTAGCAACAAAGTGTGGCGATTGTTGGCCATCACCGTGTCTACAATCTGACTCCGGTCAGCACACATAATGGGACCGTGCGTTATCCTTTGATTTGAGATGTAGAGAAAATAATGCCCAATTGCCAGTGGCAAGGCGAACCTTGATATCCTCTCTCACAATATTATTGTGAATATTGAGAGAACTGAAATTCTTAAATCTCATCAGTCCTTCAAACGTGTGGTCATCACTACTGAAATCAATTGCGTCGTGGTCTCTTAGCCTGGCGATCACATATTTGGTTTTAGACTCGATGATTTTGAGACCAACGGAAACTGAACACCGTTCAAGTGCATCAAGTATCTCTTTCACTCCGTTACCATTTAATCCAATCACACAGATATCATCTGCGTATGCAAAAAGTTGATTGGATTGTCGGAATAAGATATTGCCTTGAAGTGTTTCACTTAAGGATGTATTCCAACATGAGATTATAAATTATTAGGGACAGAGCATCTTCATGTCGAACACTGGATTGAATTACCAATCTTTGTTTCGTCATTGTGACTGCATTACAGTTATTTTATCAGTTATCAGAACACAGATGTAGGTATTTGTTTGGTATTTTTTAATATTGAAGCACATACCATAGCCTCTCGCGATTGATCGAGTCATAGGCTTGCTTGAAATCTAGGCATACCTGATGTACATTGAGAGATTTGTCAAAGAATCATACATAGTGAACAAACTTGATCAGTGACTGACCGATTTGGTAGAAAACCTCCTTGGTAGTCACTGATAAATGTACGAACTTGTATACTGTGCAAAAGAGTGATGTACCGCATAATGCTATATCTGTCATGATCTTGATATTTTCGTTGCGTTTTTTCATTTATCAAAACATATTTAACAGGAGAATCACGTTGTATATTCGCTTGTGCTCCCTGTCTTTTACGAAAATTACCATAGTAGCTTTGCAATGACCGAATAAAGGTCACTGTTAACGTCTCCAAGTTTCCTTTTTACAATCTGATTGTAAATCGAGTTTTCGCTTCATTAGAGGCTACATTTTCAAGTCTATGACGTTGGTTCGATTCGAATTTATATTTCGAATCATGGTCCAGTTCTGGGGTTAAATGCATTTCTATATCCTGAAAAAGTGGAAATGTTTTAGCCCGAAAATTCAAGATAAGGCTACGACACAAGAAAAGAACTGCTGGCAACAATCTCAGGATTAGTTTAGACTACACTAAAGAACTGTTTAACGTGTGTAAGCAAATGTTTGGAAAAATTCCAAGCATGTATGTTACATTAGTATGTTCTTATGCAAAGTGTTTATTTAAACAGACCAGTTATAGATTTCGGTATTTCTAGCATTTTGCAACTTCTTGACATGAAATCTCACCAAAAACACTATTCATAATTGTCGTCAATTAATGATTCATAAGGAGTAATCCAATTAATAAATGTATGGATATTGAAACCTCAATTTAACGTATTTCTGTAAAAATATCTGAAAAGCCTCTTCTATTAGAGTTAATAATTATGGTGATAAAATAACAACAGGTGTCAGTTTTCTACATTATCACTTATAGACGTGCACCTAAGACAGCATCATAAATCTAAAAAAGATGGTTCGCATAAATGAACATTACTATATGCTCAGAGTCGGTTCGAATAGTTTTGGCCTATTTGACCAGATATGTAACTATATGTCACTATTGGCTTGAGTCAATACAGCATTTTACGTGTAGCTTTAAGGTTTTGTTGTGATCATATCATTTTAGTCAAACGTTTATTTAAAGTCACCGTTCTATGTAAGATTGCGGTGGTGTCCACTTACATCATACGACAAGGAACAATATCCAAAACCATTGGTAAAAGTTACATGCAACAAAAATTAGGAATCTCGTCTTAAAAAAAAGGAAAGCTAGGAGAAAATCAAACGAGGAGTTCATTAGACAAGACGATCCTTAATAACAAATCACAACAGCTTAAGCGATAAAATTTAGAATCTAGATAAAAATTGGAAAATTGACCGATGATGAAAATACGAACTCCTCACAATGGAAAGCAGCACAAAGTATAAAAACCCCAATTACGCAGACCCCTTCTATTAAGCGAAATGATATCTCCAAGGCTAAGGATAACAAAATAAAGCTGAATAATTTGCTATCATCTGGCGGATATTTTCAAACCGAATGAGGCCGAACCAGATATTATAATCGAAAATGGAAGTCAGCGTTCAATCTGAAGTCAGCTATGTTTTTAGATTGCGTCATGTTTCGGCAAATTCCTTCTATCGGGAAAGTTGCCGAAGTAATTATTATACTGAAACCAGGTAAACCGCTCAATGATGCTAAATCGTATCGTCCAATATCCCTGCTCACTATCATTTCAAAATTAATGGAGAGACTACTCATGTGAAGAATGAAGCCAATAATAGAAAGAAGAGACCTAAAGCCGATCACAAATATGGCTAAAGATTCAAACATTTAACAATTGATCAGGTTCACAGAATTACAGATATTATAGAAAAGGCGTTGGAAGATAAACAAATTTGTTACCCGTTATTTTTAGATGTGGTATGATACATACACTGAATGTTATGCTTCCGGGATCACATGCTGTTATATTTAGTAGTAACCCATAGTAATATGACTATTCTGAACTGAGGGAGGAACGGGGAAGAGTCCTTCAAGGCAGCGTTCTGAGTCCAGTCTTATACCTACTAACTTAAATGCTATACGAGTGATATACCGCAGTCCGACCAATTAAGCATATCAACGTTTGATGATAACCCCGATTTACAAGCAATACATCAAACTTTAGAAGTGATGGCTTATAAACGTGTATTCAATGTGCATGATATGATATGATATGAGAAGTACAAGCCAACCAGCTACGGTGATCCTAGGTATGTTACCATTATCCTGGAGTATATTCAGCAGAGTTCCAAATGGATATCTGAGAATTATTTATTCCAAAATTATGAGGGCCCAGGCCCTGCCTGCATCTCAACATATAAGGTTTAGGAACAGGAATGTTGATAACAGAAATGACTAAGGTGATAATGCACTGCACTAGTCATTGCTAACTACATTATGTATTAATAAATTATAATATATTGTTAGTATACTCATTTTTACATATGGATTGAATTTATTAGTATTGTTATTTTGTTAGTTGGATAGGATAGGAATGTTCTAGGTTGATCATATATATGTAAATGTCTACGACTGTAATTACTAGAAAATTTGACTTTTATTTGGGTCATCTCATCATATGCTGTTGGTTAGTGTTACCCCTATTTCCATCCCACCACCAGTTACGCGAGGGTTGTTACGTCTTACTGAACCGACAGCAATATATATATATTATGGTGATCTATTTAAGCTCAGTTATGTACTTGAGTGAAATAATATTTAAATCGGTATATTGTTGTCGTTATTAGCTACCTATATGTGTCTTTCATTCTTGTCTGTTTATATTGGGATATTATAAATTCAGTTCCATTCATATTGTCAGTTCCAGCATCCATTCACATTATTAGTTATATGAGTAGATCATTATTACACTGTTAGGGTCCTTATCTGAATAGCTGCGAATGATTCAAACGATTCAAAATATTTTGATTGATTTATTAATTATATAGTAATTGTACTATTATTAAAGGAAGAGAATCGTTTGATCGTAAATACCATCTAGTAGCTATCCTTTTAGTTCTCCATTATGTTTCAAAAATTATTAAATAAAATTTTAAATAAATTATCGTTATAATCCTCTCAAATAAATTCCTCTCTGAGGTATTCATCTGAGCTACAAACATTATTATCAGCTATTATCCATATTCAATATCAGTTTTTCCAACTTCATGATTATCTTCTCCATTAACCCCATCTGGTATGATATCATATGGCAGGAGAAGCACAAGCCAACCAACCACGGAGATCTTAGGTAGGTTACCACAATCCTAGCAGACACCCAGCAGAGCTCCAAAAGTTTCAGAAAGTTTAAAATTATGTAAGAGGATTATCTATTTCAGCAAAGTATTCGCTTACTAAAGTAAACAAACCCTTAGCTCAAGACCACCGACCAAGTAATACTCATCCAATCTTAAGCATGTCACTCAAGAAATCCTATCCATTTACACCTTTTAGTAAATAAATGAAATTATTTCAATAAAACATTATTCATAGAAATAATAAGACAAAGATAATGAAGAGTTTATACCAATAGAATATACAAAAGGACATATGCCATATATTGGAGTTTTTGACAAAATAAAAGCAAAATAAATAAAAGCGATTCGTTAAAACACGATTTTTGTGATATATGAACATTAATATGCTAAATCGAACTTAAACATATTAGCAACTTAAACATTTCTGAAATATGATTTCTAAAAATGTCTTTAATTCTTTGTTTCATATTTTCAGCAGAGGGAGGCCGATTGAAATAGGCTAAGTCTTTCACTTTTCCCCATAAATAAAAGTCCATGCATGTTAAATCGGGTGATCTTGCTGGAAAAAGGAGAAGGGCCACTTCTTCCAATCCATTTATTCGGAAACATTAAATTTAGTTGTTGTTGGGAAGCTATACCAAAATGGGAAAGCGCACCATCCAACTGAAGCCACATTTCTTGTCTTAGTCACAATGCAATGTCTTCCAATAAATTGGGAAAATTTTGTAATAAAAAATTCACAAATTTTTGTGTAGTTAGTGTTCCATCAAAATAAAATGTCCAATTAGGCGAGATCCAACTATTCCAGCCCAAGCATTTACACTCCAACGATGTTGATGGTCAACGGAACGCATCCAATGTGGATTCACGTCATTCTAATAATATAAATTATGCCTATTCACATTACCGTCGCTCTTAAACGTTGCCTCGTCAGTCCACATTACAAGACGAAAGAAATCTGGATTTTCTTCAATTTGTTGCCTCGTCCAAAGACAAAATTGAATTCTTGATCTAAAATCATTAGCAGATAACTCTTGCAGCAATGATATGTGATACGCATGGAATTTGTTTTCTCTCAAAACGTGAGACACGGTCGTTTGAGATACTCCTCTATCTCGTGCCATATTTCGTGTTGATGTGCACACACATCTACAACAATTTCCTCAGGTCACTCACGACCTTTCCTTTGGTTTCTTATGCTTCCGGTAGTGCGCAGTTTATCTGCTAAACGTTTAAATACACCTCTTCTAAAGTGCCGACGATCTGGATGTCGTTCAGCGTATAATCTAATCGCCATGCTTTCATTTTGTGAACACTAATCGTAGATCATCATCATGTCGAATGCTTCCTGGTTAGTGTACAACATGATAAAAAACTTTTTCTAACATAATTGTAATTTTATCACAAAGTAATAAAACAAAAACATTGCATAATAAGTCAAAGAACATTTGATATTTTCTATTTTAATTTGTAGAACTTAGGGAAAATTCGATTGCCTTAGTGAATATGAATTTTTGCTCATATCTCTGAGATCATACACTTTACAAAAATGATGTTGAGCACTTTTAATTGCTTAATAAAAACAAACACTCAAAAGTATAGGTTCTAATTTAAAAAAACCTAACTTTAGCCTATATCTCCGAAACTAATGAGTTTCAAGGTCATTGAAGATCACCACTATCCGTCGCCCTCGGCTCTAATAAATTTCATTGCAAGTCATTTTCTCCTATCTAGCACCGTTCTCGAGATAAAATCCCTGAATTTATTAGGAAACTCACCCTGTATATAATTATTATCGTCAATATAATGATCGTATAATGGTAGTGATCGTATAACACACACACACACACATATATATATATATATATATATATATATATATATATATATATATATATATATATATATATATATATATATATATATATATATATATATATATATACATATATATATATATATATATATATATATATATATATATATATATATATATATATATATATATATATATATATATATAACACTTGCACATAATATAAAATAAAACAGCCTTATCTATTATATACGAGTGGGAGATTTTGAAATAAACAAGAAATTCTCTTTCATATTAAAATAGAATTTTGATGAACTAAACGAAAAAGGTGTTATTTACATAATATGAGTAGGGCATTGAAATGTATACTGAACGAATGCACAATGGCGGTGAACGCGTTAAAATTAAAAAATCTCTAAAATCTCTTCTCCTAGTATGCCAACAAAATATGAAAAATAGTTTAAAGGAAAGGGAAGTATATAACGTTAATTTAGTTAGTTATTTAGAATTATATAAAGAGCGAATTATTGGATGGGGTAGCCAAACGAGACAAAACGAAAGACTCGTCGATTGCGATCGTTTTCAACATAATATTGAGATGTGATATAAAAATGCTGTATATCAGATGCCAACACAAAAAATATATATTATAATATACAAAGAGCAAGAACCAAACTAAATATTATATAAAAATATAATATAATATAATAATTATACTCATCTGCCATCAGGTTTTAACATCACACATGACACACATACAACCAACCAGCGGAAAAATACGTCTACTCGGTATTAAGATCGACACAACACTCATAAACGTGCATTCAATGTGCACGTGAAGAAATTCGTCAGTTAACTGAGTGATGGAAAATCCAACTTAATGAAATCTGCTGATGTCAACATTACGAATAAATCATTGGTTAACTAAATAATTGAGAACTCTACTAAATAATTGAGCATGACACTGGATGCTAAGCTTAATTGGAAAGAGCATGTGAAGAAGAAAAGACTGATCTTATATATAGACAACTGCCCGTGAGAGAGCATCCGGAACGATATTATGTTTCTCCTTCCGATGAATGAGTTCGAAATCGAACTGCTTTAATTTCATCGACCAGTGGGCCAACCGTGATGCTGGATCCTTCAAATTACGAAGCCATACCAACGAGGAACAATCCGTGATCACCCTGAATTTCACGCCATCAATGTATGGCTGAAACTTTTCTATGGCAAATACCACCGCCAGGCACTCCCTCTCCGTTGCTGGATACATCCGCTGGGTAGCAGTCAGCTTTTGGCTCATGAATGCAATCACTGATGGTCGTATGCCAAATGTCCTCCAGAAATCCATCCCGCATATTAATTCCGTGGTAATAGTCGGAGAAATTAAAGTTTTCACAACTTGACATTGTTCATATGCCGTATACGGTACGTCCGCCGAAAACTCAATGCAATGCACCGTGCCATCCGCCGTCTTTATACGTGTCTTGTTTGAGACTTTGTTAATTCCCAATAATGATAGTAGCCCAGTTGCCTTACCTCCAAGTATTGTGCAACTTGCGCCCGAATCCAATAAACCCACTAACCCATATCCTAGTATGTCTACTTCTACGTGTGGTCTATCGTCGCCATCCACCGATATAACGCAGGCTATTTCATCGTCTGTTTCTGAACTATTCATGTCGTTCTTGGTCTGACAACTCACACTGACGGTCCGAGGTTTAACTTCATGTGTGTCTCTTATGTCTTGTCGTCTGTTTCGATGATATTTTGTGCCCTGGGTCTTCAAATTCGAGAATTGCATGTTGTTGTTTGGGATCATTCTGTTTATCGGAGAGCGATGATCCCCTACACTTCCGATCTGCCGTTTCCCGTTGTAGAACCAATGTTGTCTGGACACATTTGTTTGACTCCCTTGTGATCCCTCGGGCAATTTATCGCCGTAAATCCCTCACGTCCACAACACCAGCAGTATACTCTAGTGCGTGGTTCAGGACAATCAAATTGTGAGTGACTCGGCTTCCGACAATTTCAACACTCGAATGGTTTTCGCCCATATTTTCTCTGGTTTTCGTCGTTCGATCTCCTGAAAGTTGGTCTTCTCGTTTCTCTAATCGTTGATACTTGCGGTAATGATTCATTAAGTTCCTCCACCACTGAGCTGGTTTAGACGTAGTTGTGTTTTTTGCGGGAAAGCACGCTGCCTCCAGTGCTTTTCCCTTCAACCCAATTTGGGATTTTCGGGCTTGCACAAACTTACTGTCGTCGATTTTCTTGCAATTTGCCATCAGTTCGGCCACCGTGTTGACCTTTATCAACGCTAGTTGGAGAGCGTATTGTTGAGCCATATTAGCTGTAGTACGTAGAGCTTGTACTCTTCTTCGAGTGGCGGATACATTTTCCGAAATATCTTCTCCATTTGTGTAAGAAAGTTGGCCACCGTTTCTCCTGGTTGCTGGAGTCTCATGAGAATTTCCTCCCTCATGATAAAGTCATAGTTTTGTGGTAAGAATCTCGCCTTTAATCCATTCACCAGGTGTGTCCAGTCGAAAAATTCTTCGCCGTATACCTCGTACTATTCCAGAACCGAGCATTTCAGCAACACAAACAGGCCTCGAAATAACTCACTTCTGCTGAGTCCCATTGCTCTAGCGTGCAAATCTACCCTCAACAAGAAGTCAGTCAGTGACATGCCGTCTTCCCCCGAGAAACGCATCTCCCAATTCCGCATCTGCATTATCACCTTGCTGATACTTGTGTTAGTGTGGTTTGTTCGTCGCTGGCATTTTTGTCACTCTCACCCACAAACGCATCCTCGAAATTGCTGTGTGGATCCAAGCAGTTTTCAATGCGTAAGTTTTCTAACGATTTCACTAACCCTTAGAAGCACGATCAAGGCTAATGGAACATGCCAAAGAGAAGTCTCTTGGCTGCTGGATAGTAAACAATTGGTTAGGAGATTAAAAATAACCAACAATCATTCGAGCTCGTTAGTATGTGAGCAGCATACCAACCAACGAACAGGTTTTGGTGCAGCACTGTATCACATTATAGTTCAGTTTTTACGAATTCTGATGTAAATTGATGGTTAGTCTGGAAAGACTAGTTTCAGAAAAAAATCGACAACTCTATGTTAAAATTAGGATGGCGTGTTACACACACTGAACAGGCAAATAAATTTTGATGTCCTCATACTTTTGCACATTAACATATACGCTCTATAATAACTTGTATTTACTTATATTTCTACAAATACCAAAAGTTATAAAATACAATTTCCCCACAGATCTCGACTGACAGTCCATTTATTTGAACGAATAATATTTTAATTTCCATTTCTTCAGTTTCTCTTATTAATTCCCTTTTGTGGAAAACTTGTATATTTTACATATAATTGAACAAAGTTTAATACACTAAAATATTAGTACGTTTATGTCATTTCAGCTATATATAAGGCGTGCGCTAGAGTGGTGGGTGTATCTCATAATATTATCAAGTCATTTTAATTTATTTTATGCGATGTTACGATGATACCACAAATGTGTTGGCATTCCCATTCATTGTGATACATCAAAATATTGTCGTTTTTAAGGATCACAACTAAATGATTAAGATAAGACTGGATCACAATGGAGAATTCTCAACATAATTTTTAATTATTTTGCATATTTGTGATTTTCGAATTTAGAATATTAATAATCATACAGTGTAGTTGGGACATGGGTTCCAAGTCACATATGTCGCTCATCCTTTTCGACAAATTTAAACAAGAAAATGTGGGAAAACAATACCCAACACTAAAACACAATAATAAACAATTCTACGTATGTCTTGTCGGACAATATCTAAGCATAAAATATGATACATGTACATACATCATATAATACTGATAATAAAATTTACTTTTGCTATATGTTGTTGCTTTACCCATCCGAATTACAATCATAATCATAATAAAAATATTTATTTATGTACACATTTCGGGTGTGATTGGTGAAAAATTGTGTATAGCAAATGAAAATCCTTCTTAACATCGGTTTTAGATGTATGTATATGTTAATGAAAATGTGTAAAACATTTTATGACATTTTCTGATTTTCAACCACACTGATTCGATGCCATACGGTTGGATAGTGATTGTCATGTATATAAATTACATTTGGGAAATCAAGTTTGGTTTAGGATTTTGTTCTAGTATATATGTAAAGGGTTTTCCAATAAGAGGTTTAATTTTGGATAGCCTGCTAGAAACTGTACGATACACGCTTCAACAATCAATTGTTATAATTCACTAAAAAATGGTGAAATGTTGTCACAGTTCGCAAAACAAAAGCAATGGTGCAAAATTAGTGGAAAAATTTGTGCTTTTGGTTCAAGTTAGTGATCTGAAGAATCGAAACCGTGTGCATCGCAAATTTTCACCATTTTTGTGTTAAAATTTACTACAAAAATGGTGAAAATTTTATCACAGTTCTCCAAATTAAAGCACTAGTGCGAAACTGTTGGAAAAATGTATGCTGTTGGTTCAAGTTAGTGATCTGAAGGATCATTACAGTGTGCATCGCTCAAGATCAACGGAAAATAGTGCTGCTGTATCTTTGGCATTAGACGAGGGTGGTGTGATTGGACCTTACTTACTCGAAAATAAATTATTGTTTTAAATTTAGCTGTTCAGGGCAGACTTTTAGACTGTCCTAGCTCCTTGTTACTGTCAGAGGTTTATAGCTGCCTTAAACTTGTGCATTTTCTACTCAAACGGAAACTGAAAACCGGATAACAAATTCCACTATCTAGATGTTCGATAAATGAATTCGAACTTTGCACCTTCAGGGTTTCGGCAGCTTCACTGTAAACCTATGCGCATTAACCGTTCCTCGTGTTACCCGTCCTGGGAGTAACAAATGGTGGTATTTTCTCCTTCAACTCTGCAGAACATTTATAAATCCATCTCTTCGGTGCTATAGGCTATGTAAGTCTGGAGTTTCGTATTATTCGGATGGCACGCCGCTGAACTCTATCCAGCAACTGAGAGCAGTGCCATATGCTTCATCCCAAACCTGACAACAATATTCTATATTTAAATATTTAACTATATTCTATAGTTTTACTACCTACTCAAATATTGTACTCAAATCAGAATTCAGCGGAGTAACAACTTCCAGCCGTTTACCGCTTAACTCTGAAGGAGTATTCTCGACCTCGAATGAAATAGAAGAGTGCAATGTTATATCATCGGCCAAACTGTGGATGTAAACCCTACAGTGCTATCCAACAAGTCATTAATGAATAATAAAACCAAAGTTGGTGACAAAATTGATCGCTGGAGGACTCCGGCATTTCGGGAGTGTGTCGTTGGTGATCTCCCATTTGGCACAACGTTGACCTATCGTTCTTTAAGAAAGCTTTTTATCCACTTGATGGTCATTGAATCTTTTATAATAGGAACACAATTTATTAAATTTATTTATTAAACCGACTATATGCGTTCATCATGAGAAATCGAAAAATAACAATTTCAATTTGACAATAATGAAAATGTCGTTTGGCGGTTAATTATAGTCAGCGCCTTTTAAAGAGACTAATAATTAGGAAACTACATTAGGAATTCGAAATAATTACTTTTAACATTGGAACCGCACGGTTTTTAATGAAACGCGTGATGACCGCCGGACTGGAGTTTCTACATCTTGCTCATTCGCCGGATGTGGTGCTGGTGCAGTAATCTATGATGTTGTTGATGCTATAGTGCTTCGTTCGGAATAATTTTGGCTTATTCATTTTCAGCTATCAACGGCAACATGATGTTTGTTACATATACATTGTCGTTAATTTTAAACTTCGTTGAGGGTATGTCTGAATCGCGAATACGTGAATATTCTGCTAACGAAGATAGCATAGTTCTTAGCTGTCTACCATGTAACATTTCAGCAGGAGACTGATCGCAGATTCTAAGTGGCGTAGTGCGATATGTTGATAAAAAGTTTGTAAGAGCCACATCACTCGAAGTTCCATCAAAACAGTTCTTTTTCATAGCTGTTTTAAAGGTTCGCGCAAACCTTTCATCCTCTCCGTTGGATTGAGGATGGAATGGTGCAGACGTCAGATGTTCAATATTATTGGGACGACAGAGACTTTTAAATTCCGAAGACGTGAACTGTGGACCATTATCACTTACAATGGTAATTGGTATTCAATCGATTGCAAAAATTTGTTGAAAAGTCCGTATTGTACAGACTGAAGTTGTCGTTGACATTTGGACAACAAACGGATACTTGGTGAACACATCCACAACGATTAGTCACAGTTTTGACATAAAAGGCCCATTAAAATCAAGGTGTGTTCGATCCCAGGGTTTGGAAGGTCATTCATTAAATTCTTTTTTCGGTGAGCTACCATTAATTGAACAACTCTCACAGGATTTGACCATGTTTTTGATATCCTTGTCTATCGTTTGCCACCAACAATATCTTCTAGCGAGCTGTTTCATGCGGGTTATGCCCCAGTGTCCATGATGGAGCAGTTCAAGCGTTTTACTTTGAAAAAGCTTGTGGAATAACGACTCGTGCATAATCTATCTGTAGATTGTGGTAAACTTTTTGGCCAACCAAATTTAATGTATTTTAATACCTGGCGCAGTTCTGATTCTTGCTGCGTGTATTTTTGGATTGTTGCAGCATCCATTGGACAATCTTGAATTGCTTCTTCGTAACCATCATCAATAAAATGACAGGATTCTTCGCTATTATCAAACTTAGTATCAGGACCACTTGGTAGTCTGTATAGTGCATCTGCATTGCCGTGTTTATGTGTTGGTTTGTACATAATTTCGTACTCATAGCCCATCAAAATAATCGCCCATCTTTGTAACCTATTGATTGTGTGTACAGGTAATTTTTTATGTGGACCAAATAGCGTAAATTTTCTAACATATAGAAACTAGTGAAACTTCGTAACGCCATATATAATGGACAACGCTTCCTTTTCAATTTGGCTGTAGTTTTGTAGAGCTTTATCCAAGGTTTTGGATGCAAACGCAATAGGATAATCTGTTCCATCCGGAAAACGATGTGATAACACAGCGCCAATGCCATATGCAGATGCATCTGTCGCTAATATGAGCGGAAAATCATCGCGAAAATAAATTAATTGAGCCGCGTTCACAATTGCTTCCTTTAATTGATTGAAAGCGTTTTCTTGATCTTGAGAGTTCAAGTTGAAAATCGGCATCCCTTAAGTCAATTTTCGTGAAATATTGTCCTCTCTCGGTAAAATAATTCATGGATACGTGGAATTAGATGTGTATCGGCTTCGATTTGTGGATTCACCGTCACTTTAAAATCGGCACAAATATGAATCTCTCCACTTGGGTTTTTGACGGATACAATGGGTGTTGCCCACTGCGTTGTTTGAATAGATTCTCCTACACCAACAAGCCGTTCCAATTCTTACTAAACAGCTGTTTGGATTGCAAATGGGATAATCTTTGGTTTTAAATAACGAGGCTCAGTGTCAGGTCTTAATCTCAGCCTTATACGATGAACATTTCCCCAATGTATTGTCATCGGTAACGGTATATCATTGTCTCCATGAACTATTTTGAAATTAAGTGTTCCAAACCAATCTAAACCCATAATATTAGAACCATTTTCTTGTTCCACTACAATTAATGTCAAATTACAGTTATATTGTTTGTATACAACGTCTACAAAGCAAACACCTTTGACTTTGATTGTGTTGCCTCCATATGCCCGAAAAATCTTCGATGTTGGTTTACAAACAGGACTACCTAATTGTTGGTAGACACTTAGACCAACCATAGAACATGTTGCGCCTGTATCAACTTGAAATGAGATTTAACGACAGTTAAGCTTCAGTCCAATCCATATTTTATTACATGTGTCATTAATTAAATACACTGACGGTGAATTAATATCAATTGAATTGGTAACGGCTATATTTCGATCCCTAGCTGGACTTAGACTTGAACTAGAACGGTAACGATGTTTGGCAAAATAGTGGTTTCTATTGTAATTTGATCTAGAAATGTAACGCCTATCGTCCTCTCGAAAATGACCGATCTTTTGAACGAGACATGCACACTTGCTTTATGTGACCTTTATTTCGGCACTGATCACAAATAACTTTGGAAAATCGGCACAGTCGACGATCGTGTACCTCAATAAAACCAGGGAACGAACGGTCAAAATTTGAACAAAACCCACGTTGTTCACGAATCCGGCTTCGAAAACGACTAGCACTATGCTAGCAATTTTATTAATTTCACTACAACTAGATTCTCCTTTAATTGTTGAACACGTTTTGGTGGTGGTTTCATAAATCCTGGCGGTTTCCAGCACTTCTTCGAGACTTGGGTTTTATTTTGTAAACAAGATACGCGAACTGCATCATGTGGTGTGTTAATCACGATGGCGTCCCTAATTAAATCGTCGACAAAAGAAACTTTACACGCTTCATTAGAACATTGGAACACGCAGTTTCTAGCCACGTCATCTGCGGCCCAATCTGTGTAATTTTGATTTTGTTTCATAACAGTGATACAAAATATTTTGTTAATGTACCACTTAAATCCTTAAACGTTTTACTTACCACGTCCCCGTTCCACAATTTTTCCAATAAATTGAAGATGAAATCTCCGACGGATGATAAAAAACAGGCACGCTTTTAATTGTCGTTTTCAACACCGCTTGCCAAAAAATGTTGATTCAGCTTCTCCAAATACATAGGCCATTGATGCTTTTTCTCCTCAAACGGTGCAAAAGGTGGAATTATAGCGTTCATCGAATTTAATGCGTCACCCATCCATTTTTGTAGGTTTTCCATCAATGTGTTGATTAATTGATTCTGCTTGGTCAATGTCTGTTCCAACGCCGCCTTATCCATTGTTGATAAGAAATTTTAATCCTCGTCGCCACTTTTATAATAGGAACACAATTTATTAATTCTATTTATTGACTATATGCGTTCATCATGAGAAATCGAAAAATAACAATTTCAATTTGACAATAATCAAAATGTCGTTTGGCGGTTAATTATAGCCAGCGCCTTTTATAAAGAGACTAATAATTATTACGTAATTATAAACTTTAGTGCATTCTACATTAAATATGAAAGAGAGATATAACAGAATCCAAGCCGTATGCCACAAGTTTACAAATTAGTTTCTCATGCCAAACCTTGTCAAAAGCTTTGGATATACCGAAAGCGAGTGCAAAACCTTCTCCGCGGTGCTCAAGGACGAGATTCCATTTGTGACACAATTGATATTGGCCGGTAGTTTGAGGGGTCAGTTTTATCACAACCACGTTGAAACCGGTTGCACCATTGCACTCTTCCAGGCGTTCGGGTATTTATCTTGCTTATTAGAAAGAAGAAAATTTGAGTTAATAGTGGAGCTAAGTCACTGGTTAACTCCTTCAATATTCGAACAGGAATTCCGTCAGGTCCAGTGGCCTTATTTATGTTCATTGCCTTCAGGTTTCTGAAAACAATTTCCCTCGAGATGTTGACAGGATCCATTTTTAAACCACAATAAGGAACTGACGGAGGCGTAACTCCATCGGGGACCACTAAGGTCGAGTTCGAAGTGAAGTTACATCATCTTAAATGAGGCAATCGTTACGGTGAATGGATTGATTGCACATTTAATTAATGATTTATTATGGCCAGAATTGATGCGGACGACGTTTATTTCCAGAAACACTCCGTTTTTTGCCACACAAGCAACGAAACAATTGCAATTTTTCAAGAAAAATACCTGACCGTGTTATTTCTCGAAGAGGTGATCACAATTGGACACCGAGATCTTGTGATTTAACACCTTTGCACCTGTTTCTCTTGAGGCCATGTACAATAAAATGTTATGCCAATGCGTCACATCGATTCAAGCAAGAATTTAAAGATATAGTTCGTGTCGCTATCGGCTGTATACGCTGTATAGCGTAAATGTTCGAATTAAAATCTCTTATTGGAAAACTCTTTATATGGTACAATATGATGTTTGTTGTTGAGATTGTTTGTGTGGTTCGACATTAGAAAATAGAAAATAATTATTATTTAGTTATCACAATCATCAACGTTGAGATAATATGTAATAAATTTTGAATTATTAAAATTACATTTGGGAAATTTCGTATACAAATACCATTATATATTTTGATCCATTATTATTATTTTTATTAAAGGACAAATGTGTGGAAAACTAATGTCAAAACAGTGGATTTTTGATTTGATTTGTTATATAATTCAAAATCTGATTGGATTTTTTTCAACGAATGAGCAATATTCATCCTGAAGTCTTGGTGGTTTTCTCAGATTTAGTCGCATGGTGATGGCCGAATCATATGTATGAGCATCTGAAACTTTCCAAGAATGTGTCCCAACTTTCCAAGGCTACATACATTTCTACACAGTGAAGTTGAACTCGGAAATTTTGGATTTGAATATCTCATTGGGCTACAGGTAAAGGTTTAGTTGGACTTCCAAGCAGTCGATAATCGAAAGTATACACTTAGCATGGCCAACCTGTCAGTTGTCTATGTTCATTTGCCCACTTATGTAAGCCTACACCGAGAAGATAAAAACTCATTTTATTTCAGACAGCGGCTAATGTAATAAATAATATATAGATCCGTACCCCCGATGCGGAACTGCAACAAAAAATAAGAAGGAATAATGTACTATCCGACTGCTCATGATCTCAAAGTGTTAGAAAATTCCTGATTAAAACATACATTTGGAAACATAGGCACATCCTGTAACCACCACTGTCGCAAATGCTTGCCTTTTTTGTTGGTAACCGGGTGCTAATAGTAGGTCGGTTCGCTTGTGGGCAATATAGCCGTTACGGATCATATCCATCATGTGTATTATTCTCGTGTATTTGGATTAAAAAAATAACTAAAACCAGAAATTTTGCACTTCATTAACCCAAATCCAAAGTCTTCATGTGATCGGAATATTCCGATTAATTTTCCGTTTTCATCTTCAATCTCAAAATTGACATTTCCGATTTGTTTTCGGACTCGTTCTTTGTGAAATTTTGGCCGAAATTTTGAACAAAATTAGGATCCTGCATTACTCATTGGATGTTCCCGACGTACGTGCAGTAGATCCAGGCATAAAATTTGGGTTGCGAGTGCAAAAATTGTAGTGCAGCGAGTACTTATGAAAAGTAATTTATTCAGGCATTTGATTGTTTTAAAAGGGTCTAGTTACTATGACAGGCACACAAATTGGTGGGGAATTTGGTAGTTTTGAAAATATCGCACTTTTCTATAAAAGTTCGCACTTGTTTTCGCCTACCCGGCCAGAAATAATTCCATCTCAATCGCTCTAATGTTTTAGTATTGCCTCCGCGAGAAGCAACGGAATCACAAAGTTTCATTTTCTACAAGATCTTCAGTCATACTATTTGGAATCCATTATTTCCAAATCGGGATATTGGAAACCCCTACATCACGTTTCGGCTCAATCCGAATATACACTTGGTCTTCCAAAATTTGGTGATTTGGATAGTTGGCGAAGTTTTTGATTTCTAGAGAAGGTTGTCGTAATCGTCGTCAAGAAACTAAGACGATTTAAGATTTACGGTTTCCAAAACCGGGAGACAATCTTGAAACTCGGATCACACTACAAAAAAGACCCGCGTTGCGGGTACGAAATCGTAATGCAACGAATAACGAAATCGTACGACTGCAATTTAAGGCTCCATCTGGCTAGTCTTCCGCTTAAGGGGCGGCATTTTTTCATGGTCTTTCGCTACCCTCATCATCCATCTGGTACAAAACTCCACAAACTTGTGCTTGCAAACTTGTGCAAAGCCGTGCTTGCGTCACATCTGATGTAAAACGGTTTAGAATAATTCGGTTTGATCAAGAAAAGTGAACTAGATAGTAAGATCATCCCGAAGCCAAATTGACTATGTGTTGATTTCAAAACTGCAAACTCGGGTTGTCCAAGACGCGAAATCTTATCGGTCGTCAACTTCGTTGGCAGTGATCATGATCTGGTCAAGCTACGACGGAAATTCTCGTACAAGTCAAGGAGGATAGAGGAATACACAACGCTATTCTCCCGTGAAGGTCTGATAAATGAAGAAACGCAACGAAAATATCATGATCTTGTCAGCAATAGCATTTACATAACAGTGTCTGGGAAGTATTGAAAACCTCGGTTGTCGATGCTGCGCAGCATATTCTCGATATATTGAAAACTAAGCCCAAAAATTATTGGTTTGAAGAGGAGTGTCGTCTTGCTGTTGAGAAACGAAATAACTATAATCTCCAACTATAATCATATTTACACTTATATAAATAATTAAAACCAAAACTTTTCCATAAACTATAATTATTTTTTTTTATATTAATGGTCGTGATCAGGGATGTCACGTTACTACAAATGTAGTAGATCCGCCCCGACCTTCACCGTTCATTAATCAAAAAAGAAAAATTGATATCGAGTTCAAAAAGCACCATTTAATCCAAATACGAAACTTAATACAAAACTTGATAAATTGAAATAACGCATGGATAACCCACAAGCACGTATGCACGACACAAACGCAATAACACAGACATGGATGCCACATACATGCAGAAAATATGGAGCAGAAGCACCCCAAAGGTGGAGGAAATGGACACTACCCGGAGCGAACCCCATTCAAGCAAACCAAACACGATCCAAACTCAACATTAAACCAAACATTCATCTATTAGTAGTAAACAAACTCTAACACGAGAACCCGATTATAAGAATCCAAACTACAAACGAATTCAAACCACCATCAACAACGAGACACCATCCTACTCGAAAATAAAAAGTGCAGACTATCTCAACCGACAGCCAAAAAACCGAAATCCATCCAAACACCCTACATTCTAGCGAATCCTCCGGCTCTCAACAAATCCCACTCGCGTCTAAAACCCCACATGCCAACAAAGGCTGTCAACCGCCACCGCAACTAGCTCAACCATCATGGCCATCCCAACCACATCCAGCCTCGAAACCTCCCTTCCCCTCTCCTCCCCCAAACCACAGCAGTACCATGAGGCAAACAACAAATCACCAGCATGCAGCTTTAAATACCTACAAAAACCGCTTCCTCCAAGACAATCCTGCTAGTCTTCCGCTTAAGGGGCGGCATTTTTTCATGGTCTTTCGCTACCCTCATCATCCATCTGGTACAAAACTCCACAAACTTCAGCCGTGCTTGCGTCACATCTGATGTAAAACGGTTTAGAATAATTCGGTTTGATCAAGAAAAGTGAACTAGATAGTAAGATCATCCCGAAGCCAAATTGACTATGTGTTGATTTCAAAACTGCAAACTCGGGTTGTCCAAGACGCGAGATCTTATCGGTCGTCAACTTCGTTGGTAGTGATCATTATCTGGTCACTGCAAACCTACGATGGAAATTCTCGTACAAGTCAAGGAGGACAGAGGAATACGCAACGCGATTCTCCCGTGAAGGTCTGATAAATGAAGAAACGCAACGAAAATATCATGATCTTGTCAGCAATAGCATTTACATAACAGTGTCTGGGAAGTATTGAAAACCTCGGTTGTCGATGCTGCGCAGCATATTCTCGATATATTGAAAACTAAGCCCAAAAATTATTGGTTTGAAGAGGAGTGTCGTCTTGCTGTTGAGAAACGAAATAAAGCCAAAATTGAGGCGCAAAATCGGTTACTATACCAAGAAGAAATATATCAGTTCTTGCTAGGAAGACACCTAACCGAATTTGACAGAGTAAGTGCGAATGGTGGATGGCTAAGATCTTAAGAGTACAACAACTCAGCAGTGAGTGTAATTTACGTGGTTCCTTTTAAGCACACCGGATTGCACTTTATCGGTTATATCATGGTCGACTGCCATTCGGGTTCATGATGAAAACACCTGGCGATGCTTTACTCGATAGATGGCGTAAATATTCACTTCCTTACTTAATGTACCAGATGTACCAAAAACCGTATTTGAATACTCTCAAATAAAGACCGCAGAGATGAAGTTAAGCCTGAAGAATGAAAAGTGGCCACGTTTCGCCCAATATTCAAAAAGGGTGATCACTTGAAATGCAAAAAGTATCACAGGGTGGTAATATCAGCGTAATTCGGGATAAATCGGTGGTATAACATTGGTAGTTGGTATTGGAAATGTTTTTTATAGCGTCAAATTTGGACGGATCCGTTTAAAGTCCATGCTCACCTACAATAAATCCCAAATACTTAGTTTCTTTAAGAACAAAATGATTTTTTTCTAAATTAATTGCTAAACCAGCTTTATCAAGTAGTTCAGCGACTGTTTTATACGTTTCTAGTGTTCGTCGAGTTCTGCGGAGATAATTAGGAGGTTATATAAATGAACGAACACTCAACTCGAAGCCGATGCGAAATAACTCTATCCATCATCCTACTCATGGTTGGAGGTGCGTTGCACATCCGAAATGGCATGACGCAGAACTGGTAAAGAGGACGACGGGAACCGTAAAGGGAGTAATCTATTTTGAAGTTTTCGTAAGCGGTATTTGTCAAGAGGCATCCTTTAAATCTAAGCTATATATATATATATATATATATATATATATATATATATATATATATATATATATATATATATATATATATATATATATATATATATATATATATATATATATATGTAGATATATATATATATAATATATATATATATATATATATATATATATATATATATATATTTCTCGTTTCTTGGAGCCTTCCCAGCAAGCCATCTATATTTGGTAGTGCATATGCGTCCTTTGTAGTGACTTAATTGATGCTTCCTGAATCGAGATAAATCCTTTTGTTTCCATTAGGTTTGGAAACGAGGATAACTGAACTGCTTCACGGACTGAAAACTTTCCTCAATGAAAGCATCCTAACGCAAGCATCCTATCCAATTTATTATATATAAGAGATTGAATTTCGGATGCCACTCGGTAATGTCTTTATTTAATTGGGGTGGCGTTATGTACCGTGATGATGTGTTCTACCAAACTACTGTTGCCCAATCCCTTGACCGAATAAACCAGGCATCATATTGCATATATCAATTTAAATAACTCAACATTTAAGTCAACAATCTTTTCTTCTCTAAACATAAGTCATTTAGAATCCATTTCGATTTAACATCACAACTTATGTAGGTTTGATCATGATAAATAACTAGCGTCATTTCGTGTTTTGTCATGCCGTAAAAAAAGCTCATTCTTTTTTTTTGTGTATATATCTCAAATAGCAATTTCGTCTAGCTCCAAACAAACAGGAAAATATTTCAAAAATCAGCGAATATTTTCCAAAGATAAGAAAACAATGTACCGCGTCATTCAAATAGATTTATAACTCAAAGTGATTTATATTTTTATTTATTTATTTTCCTCCAGTGCCTACACACACCATTGGCTGAAAAACATCTATGCTCAAAATTTTCGTTTCTATATAACCAAGCTAGAGGGAAAATAACTATCGCAGTATCGAAAAAAAAAACCAACCACCCATTTTGAGGAACAGATAACACAAGACGTAATAGTTTTGTACAGCATGCATGTATAAATGTCAACATTTATTACAACTTCAGGTATGCTATTACAACAACAACGAATACATATTAGAACGTTTTCTGCAGTATTTTAATTTACTTTTAAATATTCTGCCGGTAAGGGTAACACCGAACTTTATATTTGGAAAACGAGAAAAAAAAAAGTTTACCTAACATGCATACCTGTGTATCAGAATTTTATATATAAGCTGAAAGTTTGTTTGTTGTGCTTATGTGCTTCTATAAATAACGCTAGAAACTACACTGAAAAGTTTAACGTCGGTTTCTTATCAGGCAACAATAATTTTTCGTTTGTTTTTGGTTTGTTTTGATTTCTAAATTTAACATTTTGTTTTATTTATTTTTAACATTCGTAACTTTTATTTTAAATAAAAATATACATATTATATGAATTTTAAAAATTCGAACGTGGAATGCATACAACAAATAAGTGACTGTTTCTTGTATATACAAAGGGTGCCCCAATAACCGGTTGAGATTTCACATTTTGGTTTTTTTGCTCTGGCAACACTAATGTCCTTCTTTCTTTGACAGAAACTCAGTATATTATTTCTGGTTTTTGAACTGCGACACTTAACCCTTTATCAAGAGCGGGAAATTTTTACTTCCGCAACAAAGACAATTGGTCGCGAAATCGCAAGAAACTGTCGTACAAAATTTGGCGAAACACGGGACTGACACCCAACAGTGTCAATAAGTTCGTGCATAAATTGCATGATACGGGCTACTTACTCGAGAATTCAATGCGTACCCGTGCTCGTCAAATACGTGTGATGAGTATTTTCCTTAAAACATTATCTTTCCGAACGAGGGACATTTCCATCTCGATTGAGTGTTACCATTGTAAAACTGCGGAAAAATTTCAATGGCCGCATTAACAGTCGAAATGGTAAGGTAATTTGACGGGCTAGAAACTGTGGTTTGATCCCTTTGGAATTTTATTTGTGAGTTTTCTTGAAGGATAAATGTTATACGGACAATTCATCGGGAGGTACTGGGGTCTAATCCCGATAGGGGGAGGATACAAACAGGATTTTTCACCATTTTATTACGATTGGTGGTGTGAATGAACAAATCTCTGATCCTTTGTTGGAGTACAGAACTCATGTGCGAACCCATCTTCCATGTCAGCATTCCGTGCATTGGAGCTATGCAGTGTGCATATGGTTCAACGTAAATCGGACCTATAGCCGTTCGTTCTTGATTTGGCTGTAATGGCGTAAATTGGGACATAAATAAGCCAACCAAGAAAGAGTTAAAGGAGCCTTGAGCCCCACAACAGATTACAAAGATAAGGACAGAGAGACAGACAGACACAATCAAAAATTTACACAGAAAATCTGAACTTCGTACAGGGACACCCAGTATTTAGTTTGTAAATAAGAGGGTGAGGCGATGAGGAATGTAAATTTGGATATTTACAAAGTACTTTGAACTTTATAATGAGTTTTTCTGTTACGTTATATATGACTGTTACGAGTACAACAAGTGTCTTTTGAGCTCAAGGAAGAGATGAGGAAATAATTAAAATATTGTTATATACTCGTATGTACAATAGGTCAGAATTACATATTTATAAACATTTATTTATTTTTATTTCTACACGATTAGTCTACCCTCTGGTGACCAGAATAATAGAAATAATTCATGTAAATTTACCATCAGTCGCCTGGACCAATTTTTTCAGTTTCCTCAAACTCGTGAATACTACACCGGGAAAAGCCGCACAAGTTGTTGCTTTTTTGCAAGAAGAACGAAGAAGTCTCTCGTCAGTTGAACATGTGCTAATCAAAATAAAAGACCGACTTGGGTTAATCGTGAACACGTCAATTGGAACATCGAGCAATGGAAGCCCATTATTCACTTACGAGTGCAGAATATGTCACCATGGTAGTGATAGGAGAAGCCGCGTCCAAGAGAGTGATTTTCACAGGGCTGATAATCTGTAAGACCACTTCTTTCGTACGAATGGAGGCTGTAGAGAGCATATGACGATCGAATGATATTGCAAGGACATTCTGGACCATTTAGTGCCCTGTGTAGGATATAAGGGGGAAGATTTAATATTGATGAACGACAATGCTCTGGATTACACAGCTCGAAACATTTTGAAAACGTTCAGTCCAAATATGAATCCTATTGAGCATTTATCTGAATAAAAACGTTAGACCGGAGTTAAACCCAGTATCCTCTTACATCAGGGGCCTTGAGATTCGGTTGTATAATGAGTGAGGTTACTTCTCAAGACGTTAAAACCTTAGTAAAGAGAATGGGTCTGGTTTTGCTTAAAATTTAAATATCCCAAATATTTTGTTTAGTTTTTCTGGGCCCTGAAGATTTGAATCGATTTGGATGCTTTGATGTAGTTTTATTCAACAGATCGTGGAAAAATTTTACCAATCATTCATCAGTAACACTGATGCTTACTATTCCCCATCGCTTCAGTAGTATCGTTAAATTATTGTGGAGTGCTTCAGTGCTATTCGTATAAACTGTCAAGACGTGAGAGGCAGCTAATATCAAGACGTTTCTTGGTTGTATAGTATTATGACGTGCATCTACTCTCGTACCAAATTTTTGACGATGCACCATTATTTATACATCTGACCTATTTAGCAAACATAAGCTGGAGACGCTTGGTGGTACATTCTATGAATGCCGATCGATTAGCCAGAGTTGGTGTAGAAATGATCAGCACAGCATTTTCGTCATTTACAAAAAACAAACTGAGAGAAACAAAAAAAAATGCAGCAGCACTGGTTCGTGTACTGAGAAGAATCGCTCGACTCCCAAGAGGACACCAAATACAAGGGAAGAAGTTACAACAAATACCAGAACGACCATTTGTCGGAGAAACTCTGCATGAGTTTGCTCCTATACAGAACGATTAGTGCATTTCGCATAATACAATTTGACTTCCGAATACACTGGGAGAATCAATATAGATCCATTTACTGTTGGAACTCGTGATCCATTTACCGATAGTGTTACGTTCATTATCACATTAATGAACGAAATTTCGTAAAAAAAAGCAGCCGTTAAGTAATACGGATCACGCCGGGCCTATTCCTATACAGCCGTTTATATAAAACGATAGGTAAGGATAAGAAGGTATGTTAGTTATGAAAGAGCGACCCGGTTACAGACACCATGACAGTCGGTACTAAACTACTATTATCAGGCAATCACAAGACAATCACAATTATAATATTCTAAGCTGCAATCGCCAATCAGCATTCTCCAGTCCGCAACACCTGCTGTATTTAAATTAAAATTAAAACAAAATTCTAAAATAAATTTATTAGTTGGTCACTAGGAATCTGTAATTTAATTAATTAATTAATTTTATTATTTATTTCAACTCCCATCCGCACAACTAATCTAATTAAAACATAAGTACAGAACCTGAAAGAATTTTTTTTTTTAACTTATGGCTCAGGTATCTGAAACAATTTAATTAATTTGGTATGAAAGTTTAAGCCATCCATTACGATAATGTTAGGATAGGAAGGACATTTCTATTCCATCTTATGTATTTGAGTTACCTCAACAGTTGAAACTGGAGTATTTAGGTTAATTATCCTGGGGTCTTCTCATCATATGCTGCATATAAAGTTGCGTCCCTAGGGGCAATATTTATTTATTTTATGACCCGACAGCATTTCATATACAAACATTATGACGACTTGTAAACCCCCTCCAACTATAATCATTTTTACACTTATATAAATAATTAAAACCAAAACATTTCCATAAACTATAATTATTTTTTTTTATATTAATGGTCGTGATCAGGGATGTCACGTTACTACAAATGTAGTAGATCCGCCCCGACCTTCACCGTTCATTAATCAAAAAAGAAAAATTGATATCGAGTTCAAAAAGCACCATTTAATCCAAATACGAAACTTAATACAAAACTTGATAAATTGAAATAACGCATGGATAACCCACAAGCACGTATGCACGACACAAAGGCAATAACACAGGCATGGATGCCACATACATGCAGAAAATATGGAGCAGAAGCACCCCAAAGGTGGAGGAAATGGACACCCTCCGGAGCGAACCCCATTCAAGCAAACCAAGCACGATCCAAACTCAACATTAAACCAAACATTCATCTATTAGTAGTAAACAAACTCTAACACGAGAACCCGATTATAAGAATTCAAACTACAAACTAATTCAAACCACCATCAACAACGAGACACCATCCTACTCGAAAATAGAAAGTGCAGACTATCTCAACCGACAGCCAACAAACCGAAATCCATCCAAACACCCCACATTCCAGCGAATCCTCCGGCTCCCTACAAATCTCACTCGCGTCTAAAACCCCACATGCCAACAAAGGCTCTCAACCGCCACCGCAACTAGCTCAACCATCATGCCCATCCCAACCACATCCAACCACGAAACCTCCCTTCCCTCCTCCTCTCCAACCACAGCAGTACAATGAGGCAAACAACAAATCACCAGCATGCAGCTATAAATACCTACAAAAACCGCTTCCCCCAAGACACACCTGACCCTCAAGACCCTCAAACATTCTAATAGTTCCAACTCCCCGCCCCTATAATGAAATCCTCACCCGACCCGTCACAAACTTTCAGACTAAACAAGCCTCAACCACAATCCCAAAATGTACCTCCGATAATGGAAGATACAGACTCATGTTCTGCATCAAATCTAAACACTCCTGTCTTACAAAATCGCTGAGGATGTGTACACTTTCCTTATTACCTATGTCTCACACACACACACACCCTTGTGCTATACACACGTTACCTCAACTTATTCCATTTCGCACTCAAATACGACTTCCTATCAAATGATATGAATGGAGCTCCTCGAACTCAACACCAACTACTTCTCTTTTTAAAACTGTAGCAAATTTGAATCAGCGCCTACTGAACCCATAACCAGGAAAAATCGAAGCAGATCCGCCACACCTACAGCAAAGTGACATCCTGAACGTAGACATACCCATCCCTTAAAACTCTCCAAAACAAGTATACTCAAACTCGATACAAAACAAAACATGCATTCACCATCACCGGCAACGCACCCCGGGACTACGGTTGAAAACCATTCAATCCCGAAACCCGCGACCAAGTCAAGCGTAGGCCCGATTCGAACGACGAAAAATTAAAACCAACAACACTCAAATGTCAACGAGACTGAAACAACTCCACAATCATGACTTATAATCACTAAACAATCAATCCTGCAGTTCACTAGGAAGCCCCGAAACCGCGGCTAGTTTCGAAGGATGCCACCAGACTTTGGACCGAGCCGAAACCAAACAAGAACATGTTGGAAGAAGGAACCTCTATTGATACCTGGAAACACACGCTACCAATTCGCTTCGCACCCCTCAGCACCTCTGCAGCTGGGAGGAAGCTTCCAAAACTAAACCCACCTAATACAAACATAAACATCAATCCAACCACGGCAACGGCCGAAAACCCCCGCTTACATATGAAACTTCAAACACGAATAAAATCCACTGGAAACCAGAAGATCTACCATAACATCATGAAGTTCTCAGACAAAGAGCCGTCAAACATCAACCGAACCAAGTTCACACCTCCAATCCAGATCAATGTACCGCTATACAGGTAAACGTCCCGCTACTGAACACACCCACAATTCAAACGCCTACAACTGAAACACTCGTGCCAAAATCGTGCCTGCTGTACCTAGTCGGAACCCACTCCGAAATATGTCAATCCACTCCACCTCAAAGTGCCTCCGCTCCACACCCCCCACATACAAGTGGGTATTCAAAGTGCCTCTCCCCACACTCCCTGGTCGTATAAAAACTGTCCCTTCGACCATTAATCTATACATGGCACTCGGAAAAATAAATGGGAAATCAATTGTGATAACGTTGATACAAGAGTAACGTAGACGTAACAGATGCGGACTGACTTAATAAATGATAAGTTCGTTCATGATTCCATAACAGCAACTGGTGAAGTGCAAAAATTAAAAAAATGTTAACAGACAATTCTGTCATGAAGTTTTGTAATAGATGATTTGAGGCAGGTCAGTAAACTCGAGCGAGTTCGAGGAAAACCAAGGAATGACATCTTATTACCATCCAGTGATCGGCTGATAATAGCTCAAGTTTGATTCTCATTACTATCGAAAAGTTTTCTTAGATTCAGTAGTCTTATGACCTAGATGTTAAAATTCAAAGAATCATGAAGTGAGAAATTCGTTAATTAATATTAATTATAATTTTTCATTTCCTTTATGGTTCTTACAAATTTTCAAGTGCACCTTAATTGTTTATAAATATTTTTAATTTATAGAATTCTTTTATTTAACTTGATTAATTTATTTTTTGTTCTTTTTAGGTGAAACACATAAAAGCTCATTTATATTTACTTCTGCGCTAGATAAAAAGAAATTTCATGGTCGTAAAAATTTTATGTTTCCTAAAATAATTTCTCAAGGTTATATCATATCTTATATACAAGGAACGAAAATCGTCGTTGGTAAACTATAAGTCGTAAAATTATTAATTATTTTAAATGGTTTGAAAGCACACTATAATACTGTTCTGTATCGTGGTAATGATCTGGCATTACTGGTTTCAGTCATGAGTAGCAATGTTTTTACCACAAATCATGCTCACACAACGGGACTGATCCATTCCACTACTTGTCATATGATTAATATGAGCTATATATCACACAGATAAGTTTAACAGCCTTTCATAACCGATTCGGGTGACATCAATGGTTACGAAAGTAACATCAAAAGACGTGAAAACTGAAAATAGTTGAGGATGCACCAGATGAAATTCCAATACTAACGTAATGTAATGCTCTTCGGTTTTCGGCGTAAACTAAGGCCACTACAAATATTCAAAGAGTGTAAAATTATATATGTACCGCCTCTACGACTATTTCCAAGTGGTTCTGAAGATTCCATACAGGATATTTTGCTTTTGAAAGATGAGTTCCAGAAGGTCGACCAAAATCTTCCATTAATGGCTTTACTTTAGCTCTGGTAATGCAAAGTTAACAAAAACTCACAATTGACACAAAATTATTGCTGACAAATTGGCCTTGAAAGTTCTGTTGCTATCGCGAATATTAAATTTTCATCTGGGATACACGAATAAATATGCTTGATGGATTTAACGAATTTTAAATGAGGTCCAAAAAGAGGTTCAAGTAAATGTTGAAAAATTGTTCCTAAATAAATTCGAAAATAGGCCAGCTAGTTACATATATCGTTTCTGGTTATAAATTCTGCTTCTATAAGTACGATAGGGAAACCAAATAGAAGTTCATGGTGATGTCAGTTTACTTCTCCCGATACAAAAACGTAACTGCTGTTCACCTAGAAAAGCAGCAGAAGGTAACTGCAAAATGGTATACCAACAACCGATTACCAACAGGTTTTATAAATTTGTTGGTAAACCGGAAGAAAAAGGATTTGCGGTTATACTTTTTACATATTGACAGCTCACACTGCTGAAATAATTAGAAACTGTTGCTATATCTAACATCGAATAGAAAAAAAAATTCTTTTAAGATTCCGAATTTAGGTGTTATCTTCGTTGTTGACTGGTAGCTTTATTAGTTTTACCACTGGTCTGATCAATTCTGACTGCTTCGTTTTTATCTTGACTACTCGAACATCTTGGCCTGGAAACACTGACACAATTCGACCCATCACCTTAAGAGAGGTAAGTTGTCCTCTTTCACTAAGACGACGTCGTTTATATTTAATATTGGACCATCTGTACCCCATTTAGTGTGTTGCGTTAGCGTACATAGATAGACCCCTGTACTCTTTGTTGAATTTTTTGCCAGTCATTGACTTTTTTAAAAGGTAGGTGATCATATAGTTCGGCTCCGGAATACCCATTATTGGCTCTCTGATCAAAAACTGTCCTGGAGTTAATGTTTGGCGATCATCCGTGATATCATGTAATCGGCACTAGTTCTAGAATTCAAAACTGCCACGATCTGTGTTACCATGGTGGTCAACTCTGTGAAAGTGAAATTGGAATTATTGGTTACTCTTGTCAGATGGTACTTTACTGATTTCACTGTTGCTGATGTCACACTAAATTAGAGCGGCTAGCCCACGTCTTGCTACAAATCTATGGAGTGTGGCAATAAAGGTTTATCTAAACTGCTAACCACTTCCAGATGAACAGCTTTTACTGCTAGGCAGACAAATACATCTATGTATGCCTTACACATAGGAGCTTTGCGAAGCTTGCTCGTTTTGATGTAAATAGGTCCAGCGTAATCTAAACCACTATTTAGAAATGCTCGATGTTCTGAAACTCTCTCTCTGTCGGTAAGTCTCCTATTTTTGGATACTCAGAGATAGCATGATGCCGTATACAAGTAACACAAGTTTTAATGAAACGCTTTATATTATTCCTGGCGCTAATCATTCAATATTTGGTGAGAATGTTGTTAAGAACTAATGATACTCCACCATGTAATAATGCGTAATGTAACTCTTGGATAATAAGATGATTTATTCAATGATCCTTCGGCAATATAATTGGGTGTTTGGGTAAATATATCAGACTCGCATTTTTTAACGTGACCGTATCGTCCATAAATATATTCAACGATCTTAATTTTGATTTTGATTTTATCGCTGTCTGATTACGCAAACTTGATATTTCATCGTTGAATCTCTGAGATTGTATAGTGCGAAAAATAAGATTTTCGGCTTAAAGTAACTCGTTTATTTTTATAGGTCCACGTTTAAGTCCACCTACTGAAACTCGATAAAACCTTAAAACGTATACCAATGAACACTTGACTTTCAGATATGACGAACATGACTTTATCAGATTATCGCCACCATAATTCCTTTTCATATCGCCGGTAAACCTTTTCTAAGTAGATCCGCAGGACTTTCTTTGCTAGATACATAGCCCCATTGTGGAGTTGGAATAATATCCAAAATAAATGAAGTGCGATTCGCTATGAATGATTTCCAACGTCTTGGTTTGTCCGATAGCCAGTGTAGTATACGATAGATGATACCGTATTTGAATGATATCCAACTTCAACGGTAATGGTGTATCCCAATCTAGGTGTGCTACCCATAATCTTTGAATCATTATTTTAAATATCATAACGATTGGTGCAAGCCATCCAAACGGGTCGGTATTTCTGATAAGTTAATTCGAAATGAGAACATATCTGTGATCGCATTCCATACTATACCATGTGTGGTTGTTGTTGGGTATTGTTCTATTAATTTGGGTATCGTTGATATATCAGCTTGCGAAAACGAATCCAACAGTTGCTTTGAATTTGATCGCCATTTCCGTAATTGAAACCCATGTTGCTCAAGTAATGAGGCAATTTGGTTTTTCAACAACAGCGCATCCTCTTCCGCATCTGCTCCCGATAGTAGATCATCTATATAAAAATGGTTTCGTATTGCATAAGATGCGTTCGGATAAATCGGTTTTGTAATATAATGTGGCGTGAAGACCCACCACAGTATTAATTGATAATTGCAGTCATCATCATTGACCCATATTTGTCGATACATTTTCTCAATGTCTGCAACAAAAACGACCTGTTGACTCCGGAAAGTTAGTAGTATTGTAAATAGATCCGCTTGAATTTTTGATTCAACGTGAAGAACTTCATTTAACGACGTTGCACTAGAGGTCTTGCTTGATGCATCGAAGACCACTCTTAACTTGGTTGTACTACTACTTTCTTATATAACGCCGTGATGTGGCATACAATATCGATTATCATTGTCGTTAGGAATTTGCGACCAACACACCTTTTGCGTGCGATTCAAATTGATGTATTGTTGCATAAATTCCGTATATCCTTTCTCTCCATTGCTACACTGTTTTAAAAAAATTGAATTTTCAGTACTAATTTTACTTGTATTTTACAGTTAAAATCAATTTTACTTTGAAAAGCGTACTTTCTTTTTTTCGAGTTTTTAAGTTATTTTTAGTACAAAATTAACTTTTTTATGTAGTTTTAAAAATAAATTGAAAAAACACAATATTTTTTGAAAATTACATTTCATTTTAAAGAAGTTTCAATTGATGAAGTAATAATACATATAAAAAATGTTAATATTACTTGTTTTTTTTTATGTATATTTCAAATATCCCGCAATTTTAAATCATTCTGTGAAATCAACAAAGGGATGTAATTTGGCATTACTTGATATTTAAAAACACACCCAAAAACTTAGAAATGCATTAAACATCTAGTTTTCACTCCTATCAACCGCACTGAAATTGTTTTGCAGTTTAATAAAATTAATATAAAATAAATTTAATTTCAATAAGTTTAGTTTTATTATTGTGCGGTAAGAGTATTTTTATATTTCTTTTAAAATTTAAATAAATATATTAATTATTTTTACAGGGACTTTACAACTTGCATTGCATTCTAATTATTATACCAATCATATTATTCCGACTTTTCCTACCAAATTTCCATCAAATTCCGTTTTTTTTCATAATTTTCATACTCATAATGTATTATATAATTGCGTTAATTGTGATAAGAAATTTTGTTCTACATATAAGTACCATGAGCACTTACGTCTTCATAAAATGGATTCAAATGTTGTTTTCAAGTGTTTTTTTACTAACTGTGAAAGATCTTTTACAAAATTTAATACATACGCATCGCATTATTTTAGAGAACATAAATAAATAGAAAATTTTAAACCAGTGACAAGTGTTAACAAATCTTTTATCTGTAGTAAACAAGATTGCCAATTCAAATCGCCAGTGTTGCAAAATGTATTACGTCACAATTTACAACATTTATGAATTTCAAATAATTTAGAACTTGAGTGTCCTATCGACGGTTGCCTTAAAAGATTTAAAAATGCCAAAACGTTTAGAAACCATACAAATTTTTTTCATAAAATTAAATTCTTAAAATACCATACCGCCGATAGTCTGAGAATAAATCAAAACATTGAATCTATGAATGTTCAAATATCTACATGTTCAAATGCATATAACGAACCTATTCAAGAAGTACTTAGTCATCAACATGACCCAATTATATATAGATGTGTTATAGATTTAATTGAATAAATTGAATTTGATAACCAATAATTCAACCTCAACTTATAAACGAAACAAAAAATTTGTAGATCAAGCAATTAAATCTTGCGTCAAGCCAGTTAAAATTAATTTAGGACTTAGCACTTATCACAAACAATGTTTTTTTACTATGTACCAATTTTAGAAACGTTAAAATCACTTTTTCAGGACTCAGAAATTCTATCTCAATTCAATTCAACCAGGGTAAATTCTAGTTCAAAACTTTACGATTATACTGATGGTTTCCTTTACACTAACAACAATTTCTTTTATAATCAGAAAAGAATAGATTATATATTTTATTTAGATAGTTCTGAAGTTTGTAATCCTTTGGGAGCAGTTAAATCAAAGCATAAACTTTTGGCTGTTTATTACTTATAAGAAATTTACATGTTCATAATAGATCAAAAATTAATAATATTAATTAAGCGTTCATCTGCACTGAGTCTTATGTTAAATCATTTAGATTAAGTAAAATATTTGAACCTCTTATTTCGGATTTAAAAATTTTAGAAACGAAAGAGTATAGAACTTTGTAGTGTTGAAGAAACTAACATGTAATATAAAGGATCCATCATAGCAATATGTGGGGATAATTTAGGTGCTCACCAAATAGGTGGGTTTCTGGAAAATTTTAGTACAAACCAGTATTTTTGTAGGAATTGTCATATTAGTTTGTCAGAGTTTCGAGATAATTATAAAGTAAGAAAGGAAAGTAGATCAGAAGAATCGTATAATTTGGATATTAATGCTTTGAAGTTTCAAGATTCTAGTAGAGGAATTAAGGAAAATTCATGTTTTAATGCATTACGATATTTTTATGTATCTAAGCCTGGTTTACCCCCATGCATTGCTTAGCGCTGCATTATTTTGTTAGTAACAATTGGTTTAAATATGAATATTTAAATTTAACTCTTGCACGTTTGCAGAAATTACTCAAATATAATGTTAGTTTTCCAATAATAAATAAAAATTCTAAAAAAATTTCAGGCTACGCTATGCAAATTTTATTTATCGACATTATTACCTTTAGTACTTATAGATAAAATCAAAAATGCAGATGATCACGTTTTAGAAATGGTTGTGGAACTTCTAGAGATAACACAAATTGTCTCTTCTCATACAATAACACATTCCCAAATTTCTTGTTTGATAAGTTTAATAGATCGATATCTTGAACTCAGAGTTTAACTTTTTCCGCATGTCAAATTGAGACCTAAGCATCATTATTTACAGCACTATCCACAACTCATGGTACAGTTTGGGCCTTTAGTTAAATTTTCCACAATGCGCTTTGAAAGCAAACATCAATATTTCAAGCAAATAGTATCAAAAGCTAGAAATTTTATTAATATTATGAAAACTTTAACTAATAGGCATCAAAACTTGCAATCAATGCTCTTTAGAAAACGATTTTCAAATGGAATAGAAGTAAAAAGTTTGATGCGTACCCAAAACCATAATTTTTCAATAGTAATTCCCAGTGTTTTACCATTTTATGTAAAAAGCGTAACTTATAAAAACATACACTTTTTAATTGGTCAATCATTAGTCATTTCAAATCATATAGACGGAGTTCTCATATGTTTGACTATTGAATATATTTTAATTAATGATAATCATAACACGGTATCATTTCTTGGAAATACCTTTTCTGTGATATATAATTATAAGTTCGGTTTATATGAAGTCATTGGCCCTAATTCCAACGATGATATCATTATAACTCATTCAATCCTTAAATCTCCTTTTCTTTTTATTTTAAATAATGCTAGTGGATCAAGGCGAGCTACATTACAGTCAGCCATTCCCTATTTTTGGTAAGAAACTATATTTATTCAACCCAATAAATAAAAAGTCATTTAATAAATTATTGAAGTAATCATACTTATATATATATATATATATATATATATATATATATATATATATATATATATATATATATATATATATATATAAATATACATATATTTGCAGATTAAATATGTCACCTAAATTTTGTCGCCAAAATTTGGGACTTCAATCGACTTGTTAAAAAAAGTATTATTTTTCATGGAAACATTGATCAACTTATTGCAAAAGGTAATTTATAATAAGTTATTAAATGTTGTCTCTAAAACTACTAAGACAATTAATTTTTTGAAATTTTGAGTAGAAAAGTTTTATTTCTAATAATATTTTTGTTAAATTTATTAGCAAATTCATCTGGTATTCGAGGAAAGGAACCAAATTAGTTTTAGAATCAGATGGCACCGAAATTGACGATGACGAAGTATTTAAACATTTTTGTGCATTTAATCAGGTATTTTTGTTAATGAGAAAAACCAAATGTGTACTCCACCGCCTAGTACGTCCACTAACACTTCGTCAAATTCGCATCAAGAAATTATCAATACTTCAACTGAAATACCAACAATGGAAACAACCAACAATAATAAAATAATAAGTTGGCTTGATTCAAATGAAAGTATATTAAACGTTGACAAAATTATTAACGTTGAGTATTCCCCATCGGCTGCGTCTTTGGCATCTACAATAACTCTATCTAGTGGGCGAATCACCTCTACAGGACCAGATAATTCGGATTACATCGGTTTAAAACAAGCTGAACAACTTTTTGCTGATTTCAAAATTCCGTTAAATAAATTTTCAGACGACGTATTAGAACTTTTAAATGGAGAAAAACCATTAGGAAAATTACTATCATCATTTGTGCACTGTATCGTTTCTAACATGCGTCGTATTTCTATCTACATTTCACAGCCAATCTTTCGTAAAATAGCATCTCAACTTTTAGATACATTTCCAAAACGTGTAGGTGTAGTCGATAGCGATGGGAAACTAATCTGCAGTGAAGCTGTATCATTGGCAGCAAAACTAGTTAGTCATAATAATTATTTGAACAGAACGTCAAATATTACTAATTATGAACAATGAAAAAGAAAAATTAAAGTGTCTCAAGGTGTTCCAAATTTTTTGGAAAATACTAAATGTGGCCAGTTCACGGAAGAAGAGTCTGAAGAAAAACGTTTATGGTTAAAACAAAGAGTACATTTTGACATCGCTAATAAACAATTAGACGACGAAATATTGGCAGTATTTCGAAGCACGTTTTCCGCACAACGAAAATTTTTGTCAAATAACCCACGTATTACTATTATAAAACAATGTGGCCACATACATTTAGTACAAGATCGTTTTTCAAAACAACATTTTTTAGAGTTAATGGAATTAGAAAGCACATTATTTTTGGAGTGATGGGACCAAATAAAAACGATTTTAACGAAAATTTGGATTTGATGTTAAAGATTTTTCCGGTAAGAATCGATTTCCTGGCATTTTGTAAATTTAGAAAATTATTTATAATAACTATTTATAGTATTTATAATAATTATGCTTCCTTATTATTATAGACGGGTACTTCGCAAAACGAAATATTAGTTCCGATGACTACACCATGGTTTGACATCGTAGGTAAGATTATACTCATCCGATGAAAATAAATAAACTTCAAAAATTAATTATCTTTAATCTTTTACATAGATCTTGAAGACGAAGAACGTCTAGCTACATTTTATTTTTTTATAGATAGTGAAATGATCAATTCTGATTGTCACTCAATTAAACAAGCAATTGTTGCAATCATTGCAAGCTACTACTCGTTTAATATTGAATATCTAATGGAGTTATCACAAACTCTAAAGACACTACAACGAGCAATTTTTAATATTACAATTAATTTTTCACGTTCGAAAAAGAAAAAAATTAACAGTAAATCGAAAGTTGTAAACTTTTTAAACTTTATTTTAAACTAAAATAATATTAAGTAATTTTTGATAAACAGTATATTTATGTTAGCATATAAGTTTTTAAGACAATTATCCATGAATTATCCAAATTAATTTTTTTTAAATTTATTATAATATAATAAAAATAAAACTGAATTTAAAAAACTGAATTAAAAATTTTTTTATTTTAAATAGAAAATTCTACATTCACATTGTTGAAAAATACATTTTCCTACTAAAGATGTATTACATTTTCACTCAAAAATATGTAGTATTTACTGTAAAATAAGCGATTAAAATGTTGAATTTTACATTCAAATCATTAAATATTACGTAATTTTAAATTTATGAAATTACATTCAATCCTTAATATTAAACAATTTAAATGTAAAATTCAAAAAACTTTTCTACAGTCATATTATAGTAGTTTTTACGTGAAAATGAATACAAAATTACTAAGTACGTGTTCAAAAATACATAACATATTTAGTAAAATTACCTTATATTATTTCATGTTATAAAAATTAATTTTACACTAATGATGTAATTTTACATAAAAGTTTAAAATTACAAGAATAGGTATTGCATTTTGGCCCACTCTTAAAAGCATGTAAAATGCTATGGAAATTTTTTACTGTGTAGCTAACGATTCTCTGCATTATTATATGAGTCTCACAGATTTGGTCTAGGAGACATGAATGGTAATTTTAACACGAACCGCTTATTACTATCCTTAACAGTTGCAGAGCCGTATAATCGTTCACATGGGTCATCCGACTCTACTAATTTAAGTGGTAATGGTAAATGTTCTGCAGAATTAAAGGAGAAAATACCACCATTTGTTACGCCAGGACGGGTAACACGAAGAACGGTCAATGCGCTTAGGTTTACGGTGAAGCTGCCGAAACCTCGAACTGAAGGTACAAAGCGCGAATTCATTCATCGAACATCCAGGAAGTGGAATCCGTTATCCGGTTTTCAGTTTCCGTTTGAGTATAAAATGCACAAGTTTAAGGCAGCTATCAACCTTTACTTGAAGGACTGCGTGTTGGGTGCAGGAGCTCTGACAGTTACAAGGAGCTAGGACTGTCTAAAAGTCCGCCCTGCACCCAATTAAAGCTACATATAAAAAAAAAAAAAATTGGCAAGGGTTCTTAAACTTCCCAAAATCTTTTTAAAATTTCATTTAAATTTTCGTAATCTATTTTCAACGATTTAACCATCAGCGATGTCTTACGATCGGCTTGAATTCTTGAATTCATACTACCGGCTACTAACCAACCAAACTGCGATTCATACAAGGGTGGTAGTCCAGGGATATATAATCTTTGATTTCCAATGATCTCAAAGAAATGTTCTGCGCCGATCACCATATCTATTGGTTGTGATACGATTAAAAAGCATGATTTTGAGAATGGCTTAAGAAATGCATTGAAATTAATGGCGATTACGAGAAGAAGATAAAATAAGATGAAGATTAAGAAAAAATATGAGAAGAATTTTTGGGTCTTTTAAGCGTACTTTTGTTACTCCTCCCGTATATAAATTAATATTTTAAATAATTAAAAATTTTGGGATGAAAGACACTCGTTTAATCTATTAGCTTCAGTCCTAAACGTAATACATATATGCTGTGGTATCCAAAACGGTCAATATATAATATGTTTTGCCGCAGAGATATATTTCAATCACAATACACAACCGTCAATCCTCTAGCTGCCATCATTAACATTCATATTCCAATTCTCAAGCTCCGGAGCAATTTAATTACCTTTATATCAAAAATAACACAAACAACCGTCATGAATAGTGAATATTTTGTTAAAATTAAATTTACGTATAAATTGAAAATCCTGAGTGTTGTACACCAAACAGAACAAGAACATAAAATTTATAAAAATCACGTAGAGCAAAAGTTTTTTTTTTTTACAATTTTCCTTCCTTTCGACTTTCCTTTTAGCACACAGATAGTATTTGCTAGATACATAAGTCTCATCATATATGTAAGTATATGTATGTATTTTATAAAATATATCATATCAAAAATATGTTACTATACAAAATACATCTAAATTCTTCTAGATGGAATAAAATCGTGCTTTTTCGAAATCATACATGGCAAATCAAGGATATGACATTTATTATGATTTTCTGTTGTAGCTTTTTTATATCAAATCTTTCGTGTCTAATCAAGTTTTGTATATTTTCCTTCCACGATACATGCGCAACCGTTCCACGATACAGCTATACCGTCCTTACCTCAATCACTAATGAACTAATAATTAATTGAAGCAAACTCCAGATATACATTTTTAACCCGAATTTATTTTGTGTTACTGTGATTAACGAAAAACTTTTTGCCTAAAACTTTTTGATTTTAATTAAGCTTTGAGAATTGAATAAAACCAAAAGCATATTACATATACAGATATCTACTTTAGACAGAAAATTATACGTTATAGATATCGAGATAAATTCTACAAAAATCAACCAAGCATCAATTAAAACATATATATTTTAACATATGTTCAACTTTTTGGTAGTAAAAGCTCAATCGATTTATTATTCATGAAATGAATAACCGAAATAATATTGATAAAATGGGAAATATATTGTATCTGATGTGGATCAAGATAGAATATTTGAATTTATCTTAGTATTTATATATGAAATCTGTTGCAAGCTTTGTTTCCTCAACACCAGCAGCAGTTAGTTGAAAGAGCTTAAATAATGACATTGAGCTCTGGCATATAACCAAAGCTCATATGAACTACAATATCGTTGACAGAGATTATATACCAGCAGATATCACAGATGTATCTTAGTGGAACTCAGTAAAGGAGTCATAGATTACCGTTCATTCATGCCTTAAGATCTCGGTCTCTGCCAATCGGGACCAGGATCGAGACCTCTGTGTTAATGCGGTATTCGATACATGGAGTGGACATTCTTCTGATCTCAAATACATACCGCAGAGATTTTCATTCAGGATGCATCCAGTGAGGACTTCACCATGGCCATGCAGAGATTTCGAGGGCTTATACTCTGAGGAACTTTAATTTCGACCTTATTCGATTGGTATGGCTGTTTGCTTTTAAAATGAACTTAAGACTTCTTCAATCAAGTTCTCAACCAATATCTGATCTCTGGTTTTAGAGAGTAAGACGCAATTTATTTCAGTAGTGGTGCGACTACACGTTTGAAGGAGTCATGAGATTGAAGTATCTTGCATCTCTCATTACTAACGATAATAGTGTGGAAGAGGATACATAGGTCCACCGTGTCACTGAAAATCAGAATTAATATTGCCTACGCCCACTTCTGAAACCAGAATATGTATCTTGCAAATGCCTATTAGCTGAAGTTGTACAGAGTGTTGATGAGAGACAAAAATCATGTGTGTTCTAATATGGTCCAAAACGCAACGTTAAGGGTACTTACCGAATTCTTTTCAATTTCGAGATGAGGAATTTAACGAACGCTGGCTCTGAACCGAATGATACAGGGATCCGTAAAGAGAGAGCTGTCTAATCGAAGAATTAGCTGTTGGCGACGATAGCCAAACGGCATAGAAATGATCTGGCATCTTCTAATTATTTGCAAGAGTGGGCTCGTAATCGAATCAGATGGAGTCATGTTGTTGACCCAGTTCGTACCGGCTCGTATAGCCTGTAAAAATTAATTCGGATTACAAACAGCCGAGGTATCTTTTTCTTGTTTTATTAGTCAGGTACTTTGTCTATACCGTGATGAATTATGTTAATCCTGAGCTGTATGTTTATTGACTAAAAGCAAAAATGGGTCGTATAATTTTTTATGTTGATAATGATACGACGTTCGTTGATATGATCATGGAGATAGATCATTGATGGAAATAACAGAAAGGGTCTGAGACACAACAGATTCTTCAGGGACACCATTGTTAAAGTAAAGCGGAAAAGAAGTCGAGCTATCTACTAT
The DNA here is from genome assembly GCA_963932295.1 of Tipula lateralis. Classification (NCBI taxonomy): domain Eukaryota; kingdom Metazoa; phylum Arthropoda; class Insecta; order Diptera; family Tipulidae; genus Tipula; species Tipula lateralis. Next base: position 161,217,751 of record OZ010737.1, read on the forward strand.
ACGACTTGAACGTGGCGATAAAATCGAAGGTTCTTAGTCCATACAAATTAAAGAACCATGAAGAACTGTTGCTCCCAATTTGTACAGCAAACTCGTCTATATCATATGGGATCGTATGTCTCCCAGATACATATCTCAGCGACTTGTTACTCACCAGATTGATGTATATGAAAGGGCTCCATTTTTCAGTGGAGACATTAATTGAGTTTTTTTCTAAATATTATCGGTGAAAATCGTATACTGACGATCAAAAATTAGATGGTGATCATCAAGGAGATTAAGGTTTTCCTGGCCAGTATAAATAAAAAATTAGAAATAGAAATGTGAAAGCTAACTGCCTTTAATTGACACAGAAAACTCTTCACGCGAACAAAAGTCTTTAAGATACCGACCGAATGAATTCATAAGATAGATGCATGAACCGGTTCCAATGTCCAGTACCGTCATTAATTAAGCTGCTTGCTGAATGCTCTTGGCAAAAATACTGCCGCTGAGAAATTAGATGTTGATCATTCAAATTTTCCGACTAGTTTGATAAGGATTTTGTTTGGGCGGTAGATAATATATAGTCACCACCTTTCAAATGTTGTAAAGGCAATTCCAACTATTCAAAATTTGGTTTTTGACTTCACGAACAAAGCATCAAAAGTTCTGTAACTTCGCTCCTACCTTCGTTTTGTAAACTGTTTGAACTTGGGACACCGTTCACGTTGTTAGGATTCTAGACTGTTCCATTTTTGTGAGAATGACAGTCGGAACCATAATAGCTGGATTTTTGTTTTTCGACCGCCTTAGAAGTTCCTTGGTAGTTTTCAAACTTTTTCGGTATTTGTTCATGAATCTCGTAACATATACCATAGCGGGCGAGTTCAAAATACAGTAGTATGGAACTATGGAAATATCCAGTTATCATTCTAAAGAACCATTCAATAGCTTAACTATACTGACTCAAGAAGCCCATAAACAAACGATGCATGCGCATGGAGGAACACAATTGATTATAGCTCATCTTCGAACTAGATACTGAGACATACATTCACGGACAATACTAACGCATATTTTTTTTTGTATTAAAAAAAAATCTTGCCAGCCAATTTTAATACTACTAGTGATAATAATGATAGCACATTTATATTTTTATCAGAAACCACCTTGAAAAAAGTTTACTGCAAGCCAATCAATTAAATTTTTCAAAAATGCTTAATCAAAAGTGCATTGTGTTTGAAATCCAACGCAACGTTCGCCTTTTGTTCCATTGCATATCAATTATTTTTAAATGCAGTACCACTAGTTCTTGTAAATGTATTCTAAAGCAAACACCTAATATAAAATCCATTGTAATATGGCACCCGTTCAAGAGCTGGAGGCGCTTATAGTGGTCACATTGTATCAGGAAGATTATACACAAGTACAAATCGCACGAAAATTAGGAATTAATCAGTCTTCGGTTTCACGAATACTTAAGCGGTATCGTGAGATCTTCGAGTATAAAAGAAAGCCCGGACAAGGACGTAAAAGGTGCACAACCGAGCATGACGATCGATTTTTAAAAATGAATTCGTTACGAGATCGAAAGCGAACTTCTACTGAACTCAAAAATGAGTTACTTAGTGCGCGCCAAGTGAATATTAGTGCCAGAACAGTTAGACAAAGATTAAAAGAAGTGAACCTAACTCCAAAACGGCCCGTAAAAGTTCCACGGCTTCTTTCCCGCCACAAATCCAGCCATTTATAATTGGCTCATACTCATGCAAATTGGGGAACTGATCAATGAGCCACTGTTCTCTTTTCAGATGAGACCAGAATCCAATTATGTAAACCAGATGGACGTAATCTTGTATACAGAAGAGTTGGCGAATGCTTCGCAAAGTGTAACATGGTGCAAACTGTAAGCTTTGGTGGAGGTTCAATAATGTTTTGGGGTGGAATCAGGTGGGAGGGCCGTACGGAGCTGGTGGAGATTGGTTTGAGGGTGAATGCAGACTGGTATGCTCGGAACATTCTTGGCGATCACGTTTTGCCATATGTGGGCTACATAGGTTATGACAGTTTTGTGTTAATGCATGATAACGCTCCAGTCCACGTGGCTGCAACGGTACGACAATATCTCCAAGATATTAGCATTCGTACACTTAAGTGGCCACCAATGAGTCCTGATCTTAATCCGATTGAACACGTGTAGGACATTCTAAAACGCCTTATAAGAGCTACAAATCCTGCACCAGATTCGGCAGAAGAGCTGAGAGTTGCCGAGCAAAAAGACTGGAATCTCATTCCGCAAGAAATGATACAAAGCATTCTACTTAGTATGCCCAGCAGGATGGATGCAGTAATAAGGGCACGAGGGGGAAGCACTCATTATTAAATTAATCAAATTAAATTGTAATAAAGCTAGTTTTAATATTTATAAACCGCTTTTAAAAATTTAAAAAAAAATAGTTCTACACATTTTAACATTTTGCAATGAAAAATAGCCGCTATAATTCCATAACGCCGCATTTGTGCCTCTTTTAAATGGTGAGCTTTTGAAAGATTCAATATTATATATTTCAATTATATCAGTTTTTTCATTTCATGTGATTGCATATGTTCATCGAACGATAGGATTTCATATAAGCTACAAACCAAACTACACCATTCGGTTGGATCTACTAATATATGTTCAATTTCATATATTTGACTGTCACTGGTATTGTTACAATGTTACAAAAAGAGCAAATTTAAGGCGGAACATATCTTTTTAGAGCAGATTTTATTTCTAGATCTAGAGGAAAAAAGTTTTGATTTACTAGTAAAAAAGTGAATCTTAAAGAAGCTTTAATTGCAAATGTCAAAGAAATATGAAGCCTAGAGGTAATATTACGAGCATATTTCTTGAACTCTTGATGTTTTCCTTCAAAACGCATTAACCATAAATAACGTAATGGTCCACATTTTGCCTTTGCTGTAGCATAATGTATTAAAAAATTATTTCATATGTCAATATTTTATATGTCAATTATTTTCACTAACAAAATTAAAAAATCCCAAACTCTGTCATTTGTTCCAATTAAATCGCCAATTATTAGCGGAAATAAAGTAACAAATGAAAACATTTCACTAGCTGACATTTTAAAAGTTGAAGTTTTAAAATGGTTTATTTCTATTAGTGGTGATAATTTTCCTATTGCAATTGGACCATACGGAAACATTTGGTTTCGGTAATTTAAAACTGATATAGTTAATACTTTATTTTGTAAATAATACAATAGGACTTTAGCCAAATCGTATTTACATACACCTTCCAAAATATCATGCATGATGTCGAAAGACCAAATTTTTTGTAACATGAAACAACGGTATATCATTAAATGGACATTTTGCAGCTACTCCAGTCAGCTTTATGTCATTTGTAATAATATCACAATCGTACGTTTCTGCAGTTCTAAGGTATTCTGATATTACATGGCAGTCATTGGCTGCCTCTTTGTATCTTTTACACACTCTACAGTAATAATTCGAATTGAAAGATGATGTAAACCCTAAAATATTATTAAGACCTAGATTATCTTCTAATACTAGTCCTAGTATTGGATTTATTTGCTGAATATTCTCATCAATACAGATAGAAATGTCTTCCATTCCCAATTTTATAATTTCTTGTATAAGTGGGTACAAAGTTAAACTATTGCCTATAGGCTGTTTTTCTTTTCTTTTAATAAACGCAGCTACAAAAATATTGTCAAGTTTTGACAAATATTGGGTAGGAATGATTGGTTAGCTGTAGTAAGCCGCAGTAATTGATTGAAATCCAGCATATACATAAACAATTAACAATTATTAAGAGAATACATAAACAATTAACTAAATTAACCTTACATGATTTTTAATATTGGGAACTTACTTGTGTCAGTCTCGTGTGCAGAATATGTACTAGGTGCACTCATACTACGAACAGTTTTGAATGATTTTATATTTCCTTTTCTCGTTTCTGTCTGGGCTATATTATGAGCTTTATGTTTATATTCAACGATTTTCGCAGAAGCAGAGAAATAAAACGAGTAGGCGCAATTTAATTTTCTGTGTACAAATAAGAGACAACACGAAGAGAAAAAAATATTTTTAAAGTTTATTGTTGTCCTACAGTTACGCAGAAGGCTTTGAATTAGTCTATCCCGTTTTAATTGTCCGCTTCTGCAAAAGTCGTTGAATGTAAACCAGGCTTTATCAAATAGTTTTCCCTTTGTTGACTGGCCATTTTGTGAAGGCATATAATATGTCTTCTATTGATGAAATAAAGCATCATTTATTAAATAATTATATATATTTTAAATAGATTCAATTATAAAACATTTACTTTTATGGAACTTACCAATTTCTCCTTCGAAAAGACTTTTATTATTTTCTCACCATAATATGCCACATCTTTTATGGACATTGCAGTACCATTAATACTCATATACTTATCTACTATAAAAAGGCATAATTTCTTACGATAATATTCAGATAAAATATTATCTTTCATGTTGATGATAATTTTTCCTAAATAGCTCAAACTCAACTCGTGCTCTAAATCGAAATATGTTGTCTCCATTGAAGGCGGAGTTTTTGATGATGTAGTTAATGACGTTGAATTATTTTGACTACATATATTGAAAACTGAATTATTCAAAACCAACTCATTATTGGAGCCGGTTTGAATTGAAAAAACTCGTGGTAAACCCTGAAATAGTTTAATAGTTTAATAGTTTTTTAAGTCCAGTCTACCCAATAGAATAAATATTCTAGTTTACGGTTTTATAAAGCTTTATACATTCATACCATTACAGATCGCCATTTATTGAGTTTTTCACGGACGTTAATTCTATTTCCAATATTTGGAAAAAGTTCACAAAGCTCTTCATAGTAAATTAATTTAAGATGGTCGATATTCAAATTATTAGCTGAAATTCACAATTAAATTAGTAATTTGTTATTTGGCTACCCTCGTACATTATGAGTTTGTGAAAATGTTATGTATCATCCGATGACCGATACGGACAAACAAAATTACACGTAACACAAAACTAGAAATACTTACCGGCTAATAAAACATAGGTTTCTATTGCTAAACCAAAATTAACACATACTTACTCATTTTCCACGTTTATTTGCTGGATTTCCCAGTCAGCCCAATGATTGGGGGCATTCATGTTTCGTAAATATTTCAAACGAAACATAAAATCTATAGAATACCACCACAGTATCCAGAGCTTGTCGTAGGAGGCGACTAAATCTGGTTGGATCGCTCGGCTGACGACCCGCATCCATGAAAAACAATCACTGTTAAAAAAATCAACAAACTAAAAACAATCGGATACCGCCTAAATAACAATGACCCCCCGCTTAAGTACCCGGATACGAGATTGAGGATCAGCACGTGGAACGTGCAGTGACTAAGAAAACCTGGCGCGTTGGACGGCCTTATCACATGTATGAAAGAGTATCGGCTGGAACTCGTAGCGCTCTAAGAAACTCGATGGCCTAAAAGTGGAGACCATGTGTCCCAAGGCTTTACGTTGCTACACAGTGGAGATGACCTCGGAAATCTTGGAATTGGATTTCTCATTAAGCCACAGGTAAAAATTGCTCTGTTTGACCTCCAGGCAGTCGATAATCGAATGTGAAAGCTTCGCTTGCACATGAGACTAGCCAACCTGTCAATTGTCTTTATACATGCGCCCACTGATGTAAGCCAATCCCAGGATAAAGACTCATTTTACAATCATCTGGATAATCTGATGGGTTCTATACCGGAGCACGATGTCAAATTGGTGATTGGTGACTTTAATGCTAGAGCTGGCGGAAATCAGACCGACTTATGTAATAACATAGGTTCGTACTCCCGACACGAAACTGCGACCGAAAATGGAAAAAAATGATGCATTTTGCGATCGCTCATGTTCTCTAAGTGGCAAGTACATTCTTTCCTCATAAAAACATCCTCTTAGAAACATGGACACATCCACTTAAAACATCCCGAACCCAAATTGACCATGTGTTGATTTCAAAAGGGCGGGCTCGGGTTGTCCAAAACGTGAGATCGTATCGGTCGTCAACAAAATTCGTAGACAGTTACCATTATCTAATCACTGCAAAGCTACGATGGAAATTTTCGTACAAGTCAGGAAGGACAGGGGAATATACAACGCGAGTCTCCTGTGAGGGTCTGATAAATGGAGAAACGGAACGAAAATACTAAGATCTTGTCAGCAATAGCATTTTACGATCTAGTTACCAATCTGATGATGTGAAGAGTGTCTGGAAAGTATTGAAAACCTCGGTTGTCGATGCTACCCAGCATACTCTCGGTATAGTGAAAACTAAGCCCAAAAATGATTGGTTTGATGAGGAGTGTCGTCTTGCTGTTGAGCAACGAAATATAGCCTATAATGAAACGCAGACTCGGTTTACAATTGCAAGGAAAAATAAAGCAGTTCTTGCTAGAAGGACAGCTTAACGAATTTGTAGACTGAAGAAGAGAGAATGATGGAAAGCTAAGGTTTTAGGAGTACAACTCAGCAATGAGCACAATTCGCGTGGTTTCTTTAAAGGAATCACTGAATTGCACCATACCTTAAGATCTCTGTCAACTGCCATTCGGGACCTGGATGGAAACATCTGTGTTAACGTCGATGCGGTACTCGATACATGGCGTGAACATTTTTCTGATTTACTTAATGTTTCACATGTATCACAAGCTGTGTTTGAATACCCTAAAATACAGACCGCAGAGATGTTCATTGAGGATCCATCCTATGAGGAATTTACAATGGCCATGCAGAGACTAAAGAGAAATCGTTCACCAGGAGTTGATTGCATTAATTCAGAGCTCTTGAACTTTGTGGAACTGTCTTTTCGACCTTATTCGATTGGTATGGCGAAATGAAGTTATGCCGAAGAATGGAAAGTGGCCGCGTTATGCCCAATATTCAAAAAGGGTGATCGCATGAAATGCGAGAACTATCGCGGTATAGCTCTCCTTTGCACAGCATATAAGTTACGGTCACACATTATTTTGGGAAGAATTACTCCTCTGGCGGAGGAAATTGTCGGTGACTACCAAGGAGGATTCCGTCCAAATCGGTCAGTCACTGATCAAGTTTTTTCGCTACGGATGATTCTTTCCAAGTACTACACCAGGTATTTCATCAGGTATTTCTAGATTTCAAGCAAGCCTATGACTCGATCAACCGAGAGAGACTATGCTATGCGCTTGAATATTTAGTAATACCGAAAAAACACGTACAGCTGTGTAAAATGACAGTAACGCAGTCACAATGCTGTGTTAAAGTTGAGAACAGGCTATCAAGAACTTTTGCAGTCACTTCTGGTGTTCGACAAGGAGATGCGCTGTCCGCGATTCTTTTTAATCTCATGTTGGAATACATCCTTCGTAAAAGTGCAACACTTCAGGACAATATTTTATTCCGACAATCCAATCAACTTATTGCTTATGCAGATAATATCTGTGTGATTGGATGAAAGGCAATGGAGTGAAAGAGATACTTGATCCACTGAAACAGTTTTAAGCTTCACTTGGTCTCAAAATCAATGAGTTTAAAGCCAAATATCTGATCTCTGGTTTTAGAGACCAGGACGCAAGTGATTTCAGTAGTTTTAACCACACGTTTGAAGGGGTGATGAGATTCAAGTATCTTGGATCTCTCATTAACCACGATAATAGTGTTGGAGATGATATACGAGTTCGGTTTGCCACTGGCAGTCGAGCTTCGTTTGCATGGCAACTAAAGCCATAAATATTGAGCCTGTGATTTTACCACTGAATCATTCGTCGCAGTCTATACATCGTTTCCCGCGTATGTACGCAATGAATCGTTCATTGCACGAAGAGGATTAATCTGAACCCAGTGATTTGAACAAAAAATGGTTTCATTGCTTTGTAAATCATTTAAAGAAATCACCTAAATATTAGCCAACTATATGGAGCAACATGGCATTTTAGAGGGTTTTATATAACTACTTAAACATTGTTAAAAGTGACACTATTTATAAATGCCACTCACATGACTTATACACTTTAGCAGGACTATATCACAATTCCTAGACATAAAAAAATTCTTAAAAAAAGCTGACGTGTTTCTTAAGCAATCACTAGTACATTTTTTTGGGCTGTGTATATGAAAACTATCACGACAGCTATTTTTTTTAGGCTGAGAGCAAAAAATGTCATGATAGTTGAGATTAGTATTGTCATCGTTTTTTTGGGATGAATTCTGGGCTAACTTCACGTACGAAATCAAACTCAATTATCATCACCTGACCATTTTATGCAAAAACGGAGGCAGCAACGGAAAAACTGTCTTTTCGACCTTTGTCGACTAATAAATAAGGATCTAGTTTCCAAACAAAGTAAGCTTTGTACAGTGTTGATCAGACGTCATGTATATCTTGTGATTTTTGAGAGAAAAGGATCATGGTATAAAACACAAAATTGATAAAACAATACCGAGCTTTCTAATGGAAGTGGGTGGAAAAAAGTGAATTGTTCGAGTTTAAGGTAAATAAAAAAGTCTCATTGAATCGGGATCTTCTTGATCTCGCGTCTAAAAATAAACAAAAAATTAGTTCATATCATAGACAATTTGGTTGTGTTTCCCGCGTATGCAAAACAAGTATCCAATTTATATTTTTGAAACCTATACACAAGATGAAAATTTTTATAGATTTTCATTTTGTATTTAGATCTAATTTTCGGCAAAACAAAACAAATGAAAAATATTAAAATACAATTGTTTTAGAGATAAGACAGAAAATATGAATCTCTTGTCGATTTCAATTCTTGTTGTTTTCATATATAAGATGGCACCAAAATTCTTTAAGAATGGAAAATGTATAGATGTAACAAAAAATTATGTTTAACTCATATTCATATTATTATACACATGTAATATGTATATAGGGAGAGGAGTGTGTGTGTATATATGCTATAGAAGGCAGATATAAAAATAAGTTTATGGTTATTGGATTGTTTTGGGTTGTATTCGACTGTACCATATATACTTTTAGCGAGAGATATTTGTGAAAAATGAAAATATTTTTTATGAACATATTATTATACATACGATATATACATATGTTTGTATGTGTGTTAATGCTTTAATAAATGAGATTTGTCATAGCACCTAATCGAATTTATATAATTTTCCGAATGTTTACGTCAGAAGTTTTCAAATGTACATATATGTGACTTGTATTATGTTGTTGTTTAGCCTCACAAATTATTATTTCTGTCTTTTACATTTCCTTTACGCTTACCGTAACTCTTAGAATCAAATTTTCAAAATCGTATATATAGTTATATACTTTGGGTTAAGTTTAGTTTTGAATACTTTTGTAAAGTGATATAAATGAAGTCAAGATACCATGTAACATGTATAAGGTGTAAATAAACCAAATCTTCATAGGTTAGATACATCAACTGGAGAGGACGGTAAAAGATTCGCATTCCAATTGAGATGTATAGATATCGTGATGTTACAAATACTGTATATTTAAGTTAACATGTAGAAACTTCCTTTTTATACTAATTACTGGTACGGAGCTAATGCAGTGTACCCTTACATACCTGTGGATGCCAAGGAGAACTCCAGCACCTAAGGCAGTAATCGACTATGGTTTTGGGTTGATTACTCTCAAAGTATACAAAAAGGACAAGGCTGAAACACGAAAGGACGACAGTCCATCCACAACTAATGCAGTTGCACTTGGAGGAGAGACAGCCCATTAAAGCTCTCACTTGGAGAGGAGATGGGCACCCAAATGTCCCTGGTGTCGGACGAGGAATATTTGTCGGAACCGAGGGACGGGAGGACTTCAAACATCGGGGAAGCAAGTTCCGTGGGAAGAGAGACGGGAGACACCGACGACTCTAATGGAACCGAAGGACACAAGTCTGCGATAGCGTGGAGTGAAATAGGTAAGTATAGGCTCAATTTGGTATTATGCTAAATTTCACACAAATTAACCTACACCATACAAAGAGGAGGACGTGATCATTTTTCAAGAACCTTGGATAACCACCAACAGGATGTGTGGCCTTAGAATGAAGAAGTATAACTTAATATACCCAAGAAATTCGGAGGAAATAAGATCCTGCATTCTTGAAAAAAAATAATTTAAATATGTTTCTTCTTTCTCAATACAGCAATAATGACATAACTGCGGTCAGCCTACAGTATAATTTGGCTGGTCTCAGCTTACCTGGACCGGGACAAACCGGATCCACTGGATGATTGGAAGAAGATTGGGGTGCTCCTTGGATATGGTGCAAATGCGCGTCACACTGCAGAAGCACTGATATCAACGAGAGGGGTGAAATACTTTTTGCTTACCTTTTAAATAACAACCTTTTGGTGCGTAATATTGGACAAGAAACCACTTTTACGGCAGGAGGTTCAAGACGTTACCTTCGCCTCAGAAAAGATGTACCCTATGGTCAGAGAAAGGAGAGTGGCGAAGGAACACTACTTCTCTGACCATCGTTACATAGCCTTTAGCCTTAACGTTTCCCCTTATGAAATCCCGGAGAGGCAAACTGGAGCAAGTATAAGAAAACGCTTATAGAACTACTAATACCAGAAACCCTTGAGCCATCAACGACAGTGAAGGAACTGAACGGGATAGTGGACACTTTCACAAATGCTTTCACAAGGACTGCAATCAGTCCTTCAAAGCTGCTTGCCCAATAGTTAAGCCCAGGGTTAAGTAAAAACCGGTGACCTACCGGAAGGCATGTAGGATGGCATTTAATAGAGCCAAAATTACGAGAGAGGTTCAAGACTGAGACTCCTACAAGGAGAACCTCAAAGTAAACAAAAAAGATTAAGCACAGAGGAGGTGTTGGAGACTTTTCTGCGATAAAATGAAAGATGTCTCCGAGACCACTTGCCTTAGGAAGATTCTGGCTTTCAATCCTACCAGTCCCAGTTATTTAATTAAACCGGATAGATCCTATACTGCTTCTAGAGAGGAATCTTTGAAATTTCTCATCGAAACCCACTTTCCAGAAAGCTTCGAAGACTCGACAGAAACGAGTACTCACCAAGAAGCACACTCACTGTGCATAGAGGATATCGTAACCAAAGAACGGATTCTATGGGCACTTGAAGGGTTCAAACCCTATAAATCGGCTGGTCCTGACCGTATGATCCCATGTGATAAATTTGATATATAGCAGTTCGTTTCCCTGACCACTGCAGCGTGTACTAGGCAGAGGTAATAGCCATTAAGGAGGTCCTGAACTGGTTGAGACATAATGTGGTATCCTCGAATGATGTCACAATCTATGTGGACAGTCAGGCGACAATCAAGTCGCTGGACTCTGTTTCTCTGCCGTCTAGAGTGGTGTTGGGTTGCTGCTGGTTTTTAAATGAAATGAGTGACTATTTAAACATTCAGGTAGTCTAGGTCCCCAGCCACTCGGACGTCATAGGAAACTACAGGATGGACGAACTAGCGAGGCATGGTACAACTCTCCAACTGCTACCGGAAAGGACAAAGTTGGGGGGACCCATTAACGTACTCAAGACTCTGCTTAAAAAGTAGGCAGTAGCCTCAGCGAACGATAGGTGGACGAACATCCTCTCATGCGTAGAGTTTCAAGGCAAGTCTGGCCAAAACTGGACTTGAAACGCTCAAAGACACTTATCTCCATACGACGACATAAAATTAAAACAATCGTGGGGATACTCACAGGACACTTTCTTCTTGGAGAACAGGCGAGGAGGCTAGATCTAGAAGCTGAAGACTTTGGCAGAAGCTGTATGGACGAGGAGGATGAGACGGTAGTCCACCTGCTATGCTCATGCCCGGCTTTGGCACACAAAATACATAAATATTTGGGAAAGTTCTTAATGGACTGCCTCTCTGATCTCGAAAACTCTAAGGTGCGAGGTTTTTTACGCTAGACATAAGTAGCTCAAACTGGTTTTCATATGGGTAAATAAGCAGTAAGATCTTGTGGTCACAACGGACCATCGCTGGTCTAAGTGTGCTATAGCAGCCACTCAACCTAACCTAACCTAACCGCCTACATATCTGTTTTGAAAAGCAACGGAATACTGATGATTTATCCATAACCAGTGACTAATGGGCAATTGAGAGATTTATATTGTGTGGAATTTGTTAATTAAACCAAATTCTAGGTCCTAAGTATCAATATCCAGAAGTGACACATTTTCCTGTCATTAGCCTTGAGCTCTTCAAAATGCGCCCTAAAGTGGTTCCACTGACGCCAAAATGCTGAGCGTGGAGACGGTAAAAATTGCAAAATATACAAATGGAAGTTCTGATTGCCTCCTATTTCATTTTATTATATTGATCTGCCTTCGAGTAACTATGTTTTCGCAGCCCTTATAGAAATGATGAGGTCTAAACCGCATTTTTTTTATATGAACTTTCCATTGAGATTTACTAAGTGCGATGTTACATTATTGGAAAACTGATTTCTTAAAGTTTTTTCTTAGATCTAGTGAACCTCAATTTATATTTTCCAGTAAACTCTTTGTGATTTTGACAAATACGAAAATAGCCACGCCACAATAGTAAAGTATAACAAAATAATCGAAAAAAGATTTCGATTCAAAATTCTGTAAATCGCTAGAACTGTTGCAACATAGCCCGGTCGTATATGCCTGATAAGATGGATATAATCTTTTCGATCACATAACAAATCAATGACGCCATCAGATCGAAACACCCTAGCGATCGAACATTACAGATCACATACACATAAAAATATGCCATACATTACATAAGACAAACGTCTTCATCGGCTGGTTGATTCAGCGTCCTAGCTGTCAATGAATGCCACTCTGCGGAGTTCTGGTTTAACTCCCATCATTATCATTAGCTGTCACGATTACTGCATCCAGCATCTAAATGATACATTACTCTACAGATTCAGGTAGCAAAATAATTTATCGACTTGCATTCGTTTTATAAAAAAAAAACCTCACTGTCTTCTGGAATTCTAAATACATGTTGCTGATAACGTACGAATGCTGTTGTAAAACTGTACAATATACAGTCATTAACCCACCCCACGTTGGTTATGTTACGTAAATTAATCGATGAGAATCAATTTTTTTAATTTGCTTATACGTTTCGATATCACTCCAATACAATATTAATCACGTGTTTTGCAATCGTGAAGCTTCTTTTTCATTAATAAGAAACATGGAAAACTTCAATAAACTGTATAATTTATGTTAAAAATGAACAAAGTAAGACATTTGACATTAAGTGGTACTTAAAGAAAAAGCAGCTTTTATTGGGAAGACTAGACGAATGCCCTAAATATTTTTATGTCAGTGGGAAATGCAACCACCCAAGTTACATAATATAGACGATATCAAAAAATCAATTAATTATATAAGACCAAAAGCTCTAACCATAAAATTTATCTCGATACCTCGAACTGTTTTGGTATAGAATTAAACCACTAAACATTAACTCTGGCATGTGGACTAGAAATATCTTTTAATAAATAAATAACAGTTACAGAGCTTTTCACTTAAAATGACAGTATACAAAAGCTCAGTTTGAACACGTTCTTTGGTTTGGATAAACAAATACCAGATACTTTATAAATATATTCCGTAAACTTTAAAGCAAATTATTACTCTTTAAAGCCAACAATAAAAAGCTTCGCAAAACAGTACCAACTAAGCTAATAATAGTCTTAACTAGTTAAAATAGTCTTTAACTATTAAAAGCTCCGATCGTTGATTACTTGGTTAATTTTGGTTTTTAATTATTAGCAATACATACACCTGTACCCGAAATAACTTTCAAGATTTTTCCATATTGATAGAAGAATTCAACTGATTGATTTGAGTGAGTATTCAGTACAGTATGTGATGATTTTTTTTTTTTAAATATTTTATTAATTATAACAGCGTTTGATTCTGACTATAAATAAGTAAGCACTCCTATGTAAACTTTCCATAGCAATGTATTGATTTATTTTGCCTTTTGCGGACTATTCTTGTAACTCGACAGGTTTAGTCTTCTAAGCCTTCTTGATTATTTAGTTTTACAGCTTCAATATTAGGGTGATGATGGAGCCTCTCCTGCTGTTTTCAAGCACACTTCTTTATTTCCTCTGTCACATTATCGATTCCGAGATCTCTACGAAGGTCACTATATGAGTGTACTAACTCAATTTCTCTGACAACTTTATTTTAAAATCGTTGAACTATTTGTTGATTGCTGGTTTTGGTGAATCCCCATAGTTGAATACCATATGTCCAGACCGGCTTGAGCACTTGTTTATAAAGCATAAGTTTATTATAAATGGACAACTGAGAGTTTCTTCCAATTAGCCAGTACATTTTTCTATATTTTAATTGGAGCTCTTCTGCTTTCTTTTTCACGTGTACTTTCCATCCTAACTTTGCATCAGGATTCATACCAAGGTATTTTGCTTGATTTGCATTTGGTACAGGAATATTATTGAGAGTTCTATTGATCCATTAGTGAGATTAATGTGAGTTGGACTTCGATTCGTTCACTTTAATTCTCCACTTAGCAAGTCAATCTTGCATATTATTTATGACTATTTGTAGTTTGAGTGTGGCTTCACCGATTTTGTCACCAACAGCTAAAATTGCAGTCTCATCTGCAAACGTGGCAATAGTTGTATTTGTCTGCTATAAGTTGCTTGTTAACAGTACAAAAAGAAATAGCTCTACTTCCAAGGTACTTCCCTGCGGGACTCCTGCTTTAACTTCTTTTATGCTGGAGAAAACTCCTTCCTGCTTAACTCTAAAGTAATTCTAAAGTATCTTCAAACAGTTTTAAAATAATCGAAAGAAGCGATATTGGCCTGTATGAAATGAATTCTCTTGGCAGTTTTCCTGGTTAAGGTATTATTAGTACTTCCGCAAATTTCCGAAAAAACGGAACGTAAGATAGTCTGAAGAAGGCAATAATTATGTCCGATATTTTCCGAATAGCTTTATTAGGTAGTTGTTTAAGAATCTCTCCAGTTGTCAAATCATATCTGGTGATTTGCCGGTTTTTTTTTGTTTTTTTCACAATATATTGCGGCTACCACTATTTTATGGTTTGGAGAATTAATGCTAGCGCTAATTACCTTTATTTCATCACTTTCAATCTTTTGATGCATGTCGAATTTAATGTCTTTTTTATAATCACGGCATTGCCCTCTCGATCATTATTATTAGGATGTTCTGCTGAGTGAACTTCGTGGCCATGTACTTGTATATGACTTTGAGTTGTAAGGTGTGTTACAGATACTAAGCATATGGCTATTTTGTCTAAATCAAGAAATAGTTGTATTTCCTGTTGTCGTTGCAAAACACCATTGTAGTTCCATGCAAGAATTTTTACATTATTTGCCATTAGCCTTTTTTAGAGTAGGGTGAGCCATTGCAAGATTCATATGAGGGCTCTTTCCTGCTTTTCTTCTCGGGAACTTAGTCTTACTTGAATTATCAACTTAAGCCCTGTTGCCTTCTCGAACTTGCGTTAGTGAGTGCATCAGTATATGTAACAGTTGGATTTATTCTTGATACAATGTTAAATGGCATCAACTTGGCACCTTTTACACTGTGGAATCAATTTAGATTGTTTGACGGCTTCTATTTTTACTTTTATATGAAAGATATATAATGGAAGAATTATTTTATCACCCATTTTAAGCAGCTGTATAACTGAGTTAATTTTAAATTCGACAATGTTTCTTTACAATGATTTTGGTTTGCCTTGTCTGCTTATGTTCATAGGAATACCATGCTACCTTTTCTTCATTAAGAGCTTCTGCTAGCTTTCTATATAGCTTTCATCGTCTAGGACATTTGTTTTAATATCGCCACTATTTAACGCTGTGGCTTGAAATTTTATCTGGTTGTAGTCCATAATTTTCTAGCACTGATAATTATTGATGTTAGATATTATAACGAGGTGGCCGTGGCACTTTTTTCACCTGTTGTACATTCGTACTTTCGGTTGAGAGTACTTTAATAGACTTTTTATGTTCTGGTTTAGCCTGAGCTATTTTCTTTTGTTGTACATTTGTACTTCCGATTGGAAGCTTTATAAGATCTAATCCAAATAGATTTTCTTAATTCCTGTAGCAATAATTCATTATAAGTTCTCGAAAGCTCAACCAAAAATCAATATGAACAACCAGCGTTTTCTATGTTTGAATACCTACAAATCGATGGAATAGAATCTACTTTGTTTGATATTAAGAGCATTTATCATAAGTGTCCTCCTGAAGGTCACGATCTCCTCGATGAACAAAATATTCTATATTATACAGTCTACCTTCTTTGAACAGTACAAATAACTTCAATATGGACAAGTATAGAGTACTCGCCTTTGGGTATATTATATGTCAAAAAGAGGTACAGTGGGGTCAGATCTTCCAAGTTATTTTTCTTTAATGATAGGTTGTGCGCTCTATTCAATAAAAATAACAGGTTTTCATTTTGGTGTCATATATGTAGTACTCGAACAAAACATATGCTTTAATGTTACTAATTAGTTTTGTTCATATTGGTATAACTAATCCACCCTTTCAACAGCGGGGTAAAATGTGTTCATCCACTTCATCGATCGTATTAGACTGATAAAAAATCCATTACACAGTACCACTCAGTTGTGAGTTTGGTTAAATAAGTATACACTTTCTTAACTCACAGACACAATTCTAAAATATTGATTTCTGTCTATTTGGAACCAACCAATATGACCTAAGATCGAAACAACATATATGAGAAGATAGAAAGCACACTACCCTATAACCGGATTCACTAGGGTAATTTGGGTAAAGTGCAGGATTGATTGGATCGTTTATATTTCAAATTGTGAACTATTGAAGCAGGGAAATGACTTTGTTCTCTAGTAATGTAAATATCCGTTCGAAATTTTTTTAAATTATAAGTTGCGCATTAGATAGCTCAACCCCAACCTATAGTACTCGCTGGACGATAGGTTGGCTTATTTATTTTTAAAATATAATAGATCTTAAATATTTTGAGCTGATCTCCTGATGCAATACGGCGCTAGTCAAATAGCATAGTACAAATCAAATCTCGTAGCATATGACTAATGAAATGTCACTTATCACATTGAAAGTTTCTTTAGCGAAAATAACAACGTCACTCCAATTAAAATAACGTTCAATATATATAAGATGTAAATATTCGAGCTTGGTTAACAATAATTTATTAAGCTCACGAGAGCTTTCATTAAAGATGAAAGCTACATGTTCTACATAGTATCATGATTGTATGTAAGGATTCCTACAATATAAGTATATTGACGATTGAAACCACTGTTTACTTGAACTTGAAGATACCAATTACTTTGATACGAAAGCTTATTTGTGTCCAACTTAAGGACCAAATAATTACATAACATAAGATACATACCTGAAATGATTTGATTTGAAGCTTGTTTTCGCTTGTTAAATATCAAAAAGGTCAGTACAGTATGTGGACGCAATAGTCATTAGTGTGAATGTATTTATAAAAAGTTTGATGAAAAATCAAAAAGTTTCCAGAATTTATTCAGAAAATTAAAAATGTCAGTTTATTATTCTATGTTGACCCCTTCAACGTAATCCCCATGGACTGCAACACTTAATCAAATCCTCAAATCCTCGAATCCTCGAAATATTGCTTGATCAAATCCTCGAAATATTTTTTATACTCGGTTTCGGTATGTCCATCAGTGCTTCTTGCGACTTTTCCATTATTTCTTCTCGGTTGCTGAAAACGCGTTCACCGGGTAATGTTTTTTCAACTCGACTGAACAGAAAGAAGTCACCGGAAGCCAAATCAGGTGAATTCGGTGGCTGTTGGATGGTATTTGTTGCATTTTTCACCAAAAAATTACGATCCACGAGTTTTCTGCCCACAGTTCTGGTTTATTTCGGCGAATTGCTTCTCGCAAACGTCTCATAACGCCAAAATAATACTGTTTGTTTACGGTCTGTCTTTCTGGCAAAAATTCATGTACTCTTCACCGTTGTAATACATAAAAACCGTGAGCATTGCCTTCTTTTTTGACTGAAAACGACGTGGTTTTTTTGTCACGACTCATTTGGTGAACGCCATTCACTAGGCTGATGTCTGGATTGCGTGTCGTACTCAAAAACCACGTCTTGTCTCCAGTAATGATCCTTTTGATGAATGTTTTTTGGCACCAACTTTAGCTGCAACACGACGGAAACCCAAATCATTACCCAAAACGTCTTGGACGGATCCATTGGCAATGTTCAATTCCTCCGCTATCTCTTTGATGGTTAATATGAGGTTATTGACCAACATTTAATTTACTTTATCGTTGTCGATTCCACTGCGTTTGTCAACTTCGATTTACTCACGACCATTTTTAACACTGCTCGTGCTAACGTTCACGCACCTGAAACGGGGTCTCAAATAGAAAAGACAATATTAGAATCAAACATAAATAGGCTAAATAAAAGCTTCATACCTGGGTCCGGTTGGTCGGGGATATTTCGGTCCTTGTTTCCAATTCCTCTCTCCTTAGGTGCTAACCTGTAAAATATGAATGAGATATGGCAAACCACATACATCGAACATTGAACAAATATGAGAAACACATCGGAGCATTGGCCGACCAAATACACCGCATATAAGAAACATTTTACAATAAACAGCAACAGAAAACAATAATCACAATGAACGAACACTGATTACATGAACAAATTACATAAACACAAATTTACTGTAAATAAAACAGACAATGACAATCACCACACAACACTACAAGTAGAACAAAGCTTTTCCCATGACAGTGACACTGATACGTCAGCCAAAATGTCAAACAAGTTGGTTGCATCTCGACATCAACCATAGCTGAACCTTGATGCTACAATATAGATGGCATAAGGGAAACGAAGAAGAACGTGTATTGCCCGATGTACCGTGAGTGGTCGAAAAATTGTAAAAGGTGATGCGGGTCGGCAAAAAGAGGCTTTTTGTTTTGATCATTGCTTGGCGATAGAATCGAGGAACGAGATTTGGAAGATAACGGGAGTAAGCAACAATTGTTACATAAAAAAAAATAAAAGTGAAAAAATAAAGTGGAAAGTACAGTGAACGAAAAAAATAAGAGGATAACCAAAGAGTGGTAAATCACGCTGTCGGTAAAAGGTGAAGGTGGTTTGTATCAAGAGCGGTGGAAAGCAAGTGGAACGCGAGCGATCGCGGTGCTTGATCGACAAGAGAGTTCTGGAACGAGCCATAGAAAGAGACGAAAACGGGACACGTGGATATACAGGTTAGTGCCACTTTCATATTTTTCCTTACAAGCTCCCAGTGTAACAAGTTTCATTTCAATAGTACAATACCCCCTCCTCCTCCCCCTCCAATTGTTACACCCAGCCCGAAGGTCTCTAACCAACCGAAGAGAGCTAGCCACATTCGTGCGCGTAGGCTGGCGCCCAAAATTATCAAATTAAATTGTTTGCTAAATTGGGAGAGCAAGAGGAGAGGACGGCCTAAAGCAATATATCACTCACCATGAAATCCGTTTTTTACGCAAAATTTAATACAAGTTGGTTGTTGATAGATGTACTCTTGACTACGTAACTTTTGCTATATCAAGCTATTAGATCTAGAGGGAATATCAACAACAAATTTAAAAACCTAACATAACAAACAGAACTTAAATCGGAACAATGGGAGCGCGGCACGGTGGTTATTCCGAGAACTTTTTGATCAAGGTAATATACTCATTGATGCGTTTGAGTATCGAAAAACAAAATATCAATTTAATGATGTCTAACCACCCAGGTGGCGCAGTGGTTTAAGCTGCGGCAGTTTGAGCAGGAGGTACTGGGTATGAATATCGATAGGGGCAGGATGCAAAAGGGATTTTCACCATCAGATTACGATCTGTTGTGTGAATGAACACAAGTATGAGCCCTGTTGGGTGTAGAATTTATGAGCCGACCCATCTGTTGATACCTAAAAACAATAATCCACAAAGTAGCATTTGTCTATGTCAAAAATTAATATGAATACACTTATCTGAATCCACAGCTTATGACCTTCAGTCAATTAGTTTCAACACATTTAATTTATTCTTTTATTTTTAACTCTAACTTCTACACATTTGATACACATTTGATTCATTTGATACACATCTACTACACATTTGATTTATATAAATAAAACACTAACCTCAAGTCATAACATTATAATCACCTGTGATTGTAAAATATTTCATATCAGCTGATTTCTTGTTTACCTGTTTGACATTTTTTATTATTCATTAAACTTATTGTTAATTTAATTGATAAACAACCTTAATAACCGTAGCTAACTAAATATTTTATGGTTAATATTTATTTGGTAATTTTTGAAAACATAGAGGTCTCTATTGTATGAAATAATATTAAAAGGCGCGAATTTTTTATGTTAAAAGAAAAATTATTTTTTTAAGAAAAAAATTATTATTATAAAGCGAACTGCGAAAGCATACAGTGATACAGTGATCAGAATAAAACCTAAAATTTAAAAACACAGTGATTATTATTTTTTACCTGGAACATCATTTGGATACGAGAGACACCGCTTAGATATATTTACGACCCCTGCTATACTATTTTGGATACGAGAAAACACCGCCTCAACATATTTTTGACCACCGCTATACTTTGATACGACGCACAACCAACGATAAATTTGGACCTTTGCTTTACTTTGGACACGAGAAGAAAAACGGATCATAAAATTGGTGCTAGTTCTGGTTTGGACAATCCAGATTTACACAGTACATTGAACGCTGCATCTGAGCCTCAATCAGTGAATTGGGCTGACAAGCACGGCGAATTAACCAGCTCCACAGAGTGTCAACGGAGTTCAGTGCCAACTGTACATTGGTCCTTCGAGCCGGATCTTTCGAATTGGAATTTTTGGCGCCAATTTTCGGCTTGGGTATAAACTGTGAGTAGAAGATTATTTTCTTTGAACTTTATTGAAAATTAAAACGATAAATAAAACAATAAAGTGACCAGTGAAAATTTAAACCAGTTAAAGCTTCTATAAAAAAAAAAAAACGTGAAGTGATAAACCGTGAATTTGAACTATGGCAGAGGCCCGAGGATTAAAGCGAATGATAAAGAGTTTTGAAAGTATTAAAACTCAAACATCAACATTCACAGCCGACACTCGTATCAGTGAAATAAAAACTTTTATTACGCTTTTAGCTGATGAATGGAAGGAATTTCAAGCTCTTGAAAGGCTAATGAAAGGTAAATTCGATGACGCAAATATGGATTTGGTTGAAAAAATCGAGGACACCTACGCTGAATTGAAGCAAAGATTGGTTAGACTGGAAAGACAGCATGAAGAAATCAATTCTAACCTTAGTAATCATTCAGTAGAGGAGCTTATGCTTAATCAAAGCAATTTCCTGCAAGAGATTTCTTCAATAAACAAACGGGAAAGTGAAGTTCGCCTACCTCGTGTCAACATTCCTGAGTTTAGTGGCAATTACGCAGATTTTCCGTCTTTTCGGGATCTATTCGAAAACTCGGTTCATAACAACGAAAAAATTCCTAAAGTACATAAACTACAGTACTTGAAAAGCCTACTCAAAGGAGATGCATATGCTCTAATTAAGCATTTAACTGTGACCGATGCTAATTATGACGAAGGTTGGGACAAGGTTAAAGCCAGGTTTGATAAACGCAAACACGTGGTGCAAACTTTATTAAAACGCTTTATGGATCAACCAAGCCTGCAACAAGGTTGTGCAAAATCCATTCGCCATTTGTCGGATATATCAGATGAAGTCATAAGGGGTTTGAAGGTACTAGGTGAACAAGCGGAAGGTCGAGATCCATGGCTCGTTTATTTTTTGGTAAATAAATTGGACAACGAATCAAAAGAAGCATGGGCTCATGAAACCACTGAGATGGACTTTCCCTCTTTTACTCAACTTTTGGTATTTTTAAATAAAAGAAGTGATGCCTTAGAAAGTTTAAGCTCAATGCAAAGAGCTAAGGCACCTGCAATGAAACGAGTAAGCTCATTGGTATCACATGTCGCCAAATTTACTTGTCCATTATGTTCGGGAGAGCACTATTTAAGTAAATGTGACAAATATATAAATCTAACAGTGCCTGAACGTAAAGGAATAGTAGCGGAGAAAAAACTGTGCTTTAATTGTCTTTCTCCTTCTCACCAGTCTGTAGTATGCAGGTCAAAATATAGTTGTGGTAAATGTCATCGGAGACATCATTTGACCTTACATTTCGAAGAAGCGAAGAAATTAAATAGTGAAGAAATATTAAATGGTAACATTTTGAATATTTCAGAAACCAGTATAGCTAAAAATATTGAATCGAATGCGGCACATCTACCTAGTTTCCAATCATTACTTCCCACGGCGATAGTAGAAGTAACTGATAAATATGGAGCAATTCACAAATGCAGAGTATTGTTAGATTCCGGGTCTCAAGCCTCTTTTATAACAGAGACCTGCATGCAGCGGTTGAAATTGCCTCGATCCAAGGCAAGCATTACAATTACTGGTTTAGCCTCCGGAAAAGTAACGACTAAAGGAATGGTTTCCATCACAGTAAACTCAATTTATTCGGCGAAGGATACAATGCATATTGATGCGCTTATACTCAGTCAACTACCTAACAGATTACCAAGTTTTGATTTTGATTGTAAAGATGTGAGTTTTCTAAATGATTTGAAACTAGCTGACCCTAATTATAATCAAGTTGGACCGGTTGACATTTTAATCGGTGCTGATAGATTTTTCCACATTCTTCGAAATGGGCGGCTATCCAATATTAACAACACTTTAGTGGCGCAACGCACAATGTTTGGGTGGATTGTATCGGGAATAACAAATAAAAATAGTGTGTTAACCAGCGAGACAGTGCAAGTGAACAATTGCACTCTTAACTTGCATTTAGATGTCGATATTGACAATACCTTAAAGCGGTTTTTTGAACAAGAGGAGATGCCTAGCGAACATATTCTAGATCCAGAAGAAGCTGAATGTGAACAACATTACAAGAGTACTTGTGAACGAGACAATAATGGACGTTACATTGTAGCCATTCCGTTTAAGAAGAATGCAGCTAAACTTGGGAATTCAGTGAGTGCAGCAAGGCGTAGATTTTTATTATTAGAAAGAAAGCTGCAAGCTAATCCAGCACTTAAAGAGGAGTATGTAAAATTTATAAGCGAATATATTAATCGAGGTTATTTGGAGCTTATCAAAGAGACTGACATTACCATAGATGAAGAGAAAAGCTTTTATTTGCCCCATCACTGTGTGCTGAAGGAAACAAGTGAAACGACCAAACTTCGTGTTGTATTTGATGGCTCTGCAAAGTCTTCAACAGGAATCGCTTTAAATGAGACAATGCTAGTTGGTCCAACCATACAGCCAACTTTGTGGGCAATTTTAATGAGATTCCGAAGTCACAAAATAGCGCTGATTGGAGATATCGAAAAAATGTACAATCAAGTTTTGGTTCGAGAGAGTGACACGCAATTTCAAAGAATTTTGTGGCGAAGTGAAGTATCTGATGAACTTAAGCACTATAAGTTGAATACTGTTACTTTTGGTTTAGCCAGTTCATCATTTTTAGCCATTAGAACCCTACATCAGATTGCTTATGATAATCAACATAATTACCAAGATATTATTATATCGCGAATTTTGAATGATTTTTATGTTGACGATTTTATCTCAGGAGCAGAAACGGTAGAAGAAGCGCACAACATTAAAGAAAAAATTACTGAGGCATTATTATCTGGAGGATTTAACATAAGGAAGTGGAAATCGAACGTATCGGATATTACGGCGATGGAAAATACAGGTGAGGTTTCGATATTCCATAATTCAACCGAGACGAAAATACTGGGACTTCAATGGAATGCGCAGGAGGATATTTTCATATTCAAGTTAAATATCGAGAGTGAGAGAGAACCAACAAAACGACAAGTTATCTCCGAATATTCCAGAGTATTCGATCCGTGTGGATGGTTGTCTCCAACTATCATCCTAATGAAGATAATGTTTCAATCTCTATGGTTACTGAAATTGGGCTGGGACGATAAGCTACCAGACAACGTGGCAGACACCTACAAACGAATTCGAAGTGAGTTGAAATTATTAGAACGCATAAAAATAAATCGATACATTCCACAGGACGGCACAGTAGAACTGCATGGATTTTCCGATGCAAGTGAAAAGGCGTACAGTGCCGTAGTGTATTGCAAAACCATAAGTGAAAACGGCACAGTTACAATTAATCTTATGGCATCGAAAACAAAAGTAGCACCAATTAAACAAGTATCCTTGCCGAGACTGGAACTATGTGGTGCCCATCTACTAACTAAACTACTAGCTCTGGTGAAAGCTACCATAAAGAATCCGGTAAAATGTTTTGGGTGGACCGACTCCACAATTGTTCTAATGTGGCTATCCAGCCATCCAGCAAGATGGAAAACGTTTGTGGCTAATCGCACGTCGGAGATTTTAAGTCAACTACCTCGAAACCGTTGGAACCATGTACGATCCGAGTATAATCCTGCGGATTGCGCGTCAAGAGGAGTATTTCCTTCGCAACTGTTAAATTTGCATCAATGGTGGCATGGTCCAGAGTGGTTGAAAAGCTCTAGCACTGATTTTACTGTTCAAGAGGTGGTTTTTGCCGACGAAAAACATTTGGCTGAAGAGCGAAAAAGCTTCAAACTCGTCGCTTTTAATACGCAATCAGAAGAACACATGATAGACTTGCTAATATCCAGGATCTCATCTTATTTCAAATTATTAAGGGTCCTAGCATATGTCTTAAGATTTGTAAAAAATATACGATTACCGAAAAACAAAACTTCAAGATTTTTATCCGTAAAGGAGATTCAGAACGCCAGAGACATTATCTTTAAACATATACAGCGAGAAGCATTTACCAAAGAAATTAATTGTCTACAGAGAGGAAAGGCTATTTCAGGAAACAGCAACATTCTTTCGTTGGCGCCGTTTATTGATGCAAACGGTGTTTTGAGAGTTGGCGGAAGGCTAAATAACTTAGATTGTCAATACGATTATAAGCATCCTATGATACTGCCAAAGGGCCATCCACTGAGTCGAATCGTTATATTGTACGTTCATGAAACAAATCTGCATCCTGGTTTAACATTAACGCTTCACCTAACGAGACAGAAATTTTGGATAGTCGGTGGCCGAAGTTCAGTCAGGACAATTTTAAATAAGTGCGTAAGATGTTTCAGAAACAACGCGAAAACATCTAAACAGCTAATGGGTGACTTACCAACTGCAAGAGTTAAAGCAGCTAGGCCATTTACTTCATGTGGAGTAGATTATGCGGGGCCTATACAAATTGCTTCGAAGAAAGGACGAGGTGCCAGATTAATAAAGGGATACATAGCCTTATTTATATGCATGGCGACGAAGGCTATTCACATTGAAGCAGTGAGTGACTTGTCAACTGATGCCTTTATAGCTGCCCTCAAGCGATTTGTGTCAAGACGTGGTGCTCCAGCCAATATCTACAGTGACAACGGTTCCAATTTTATTGGAGCTAACAGAAAGCTTAATGATATATATAAAATAATTTTAGATAATAATCACAATACTGTTGTTGCAGAGTTTTTATCAAAGGGGGAGGTGCAATGGCATTTTAATCCACCTGCATCGCCTCATTTTGGAGGACTTTGGGAGGCAGGGGTTAAATCTGTAAAAACCCATCTTTCAAAATGTACATCCAACACTCATTTAACGTTTGAAGAGATGGCAACTTTGCTAAGCCAGATCGAGTCGATTCTGAATTCAAGGCCGCTATACGCAACAGCAAATGATGATGCAGCTATTGATGTTTTAACACCAGCGCACTTTCTCATAGGCTCAGCGAATTTTTACCTACCTGAGGAAGAGATTGGTGAAACCATACCAGTTGGAAGGTTGACAAGGTGGCAATGTATCCAGCAGCGTGTTCAGTCATTTTGGAAAAAATTCAGCATCGAGTATCTACACAATCTGCAACAAAGAGCAAAATGGCGTGAACCACAACAAAACTTTAACATTGGCGATGTCGTGCTAATAAAGGAAGACAATTTACCAACTTACAAATGGGTACTTGGAAAAGTTGTTCAGTTACATCCAGATCAACATGGAAGAGTTAGAGTTGTCACTTTAAAGACATCCACAACAACACTTAAACGGCCAATTGTAAAATTGTCTAAGCTACCAGAGCAAGAGAATGTAGCGATAGTTAACGACGGTATCGTTAACGGGGCGGAGAATTTTTTTTTTTTTTTTTTTTTTTTTTTTTTTTTTTTTTTTTTTTTAAATGTGTTGAAACTAATTGACTGAAGGTCATAAGCTGTGGATTCAGATAAGTGTATTCATATTAATTTTTGACATAGACAAATGCTACTTTGTGGATTATTGTTTTTAGGTATCAACATTCATAAAATTGGTGCTAGTTCTGGTTTGGACAATCCAGATTTACACAGTACATTGAACGCTGCATCTGAGCCTCAATCAGTGAATTGGGCTGACAAGCACGGCGAATTAACCAGCTCCACAGAGTGTCAACGGAGTTCAGTGCCAACTGTACACCATCTTCCATGCCAGCACTGTCAGGAAAATCGGACCTATAGCCGTACGTCCCCGATTGGCTGTAATGGCGTTAAAGTAAGGACGTAAATAAACAAAACGTGAAAGAGTGGAGAGTGCTTTGAGCCCCAAAACAGATTGCAAAGTAATAAAAGGAAACAAAAAAGATGTCTAGAGTCTGTCAAAAAAATGTTAAAGAGTTTGACTACATCATCGTTTAATTTTAAAGGTTCTATAAACTCGATAGAAAATCGTATAGGGGTACGTTGAACGAAGACGTCTGCTTTCGTTCCGTTCGTATATCGTATACTGATTGTTGTTTTCCTTTAAAATTATAATAATTTTGGTTGCTCCAAGTTTAATGATTCTATCGTCGTCATGTTCCTCTTTCCAAGACGACATCGTCATATTATTACTGTCATAATGAACGTATATATGTACATACATACACACACATTTAAAATTACGTTAATATATAGGAGACATTTGACACAAAAAAAAGCAAAAGGGTAGAAATTAGATTTGATTTAATTTTTCAGTTCATGATAATAATTAGAAAAGAAATAATTTAATTAAAGACGCAAAACTTTTTGCATTTCTAAAAAGTTTTTTTTTTTGTGTCACGATTAGGGTATTCATCTCATTTGCTCCCTTAGCTTTGAAATTTGAATTAAGCAAAAAATAATGTGTGATTGATGGTTTTGAATTGAAAAATTGGAGGAGACAAAATAATAAAGTAAAATCCAAGAAAATCACAAAAGTTTATCTTTGATATTTTACGATACATAAAATTATATACTTCTAAAAATAGATTATATATTTGTTATGTATTATTATATATTAAAAAATGAATGGTAATTGGATTTGTTCGGATTCAAGAAACATGAATAAATTGTGATGTTGAGACTTGTGCTTTGTTAAGTCAGTCAAAAAAAGCTCTGTCTATATACATAACTGGTGTACACGTTGTACTGCTACCGGCAGTTGATAAAAATGTGTGGTTGACATTTTGTTTCTCCCCGGAAATTGCTTCATCGGTCCTATTTTGTATAGACATTTTAACAGCTATAAACTATAGTGATACTTTTTGATCTGGCTACGACTAATTCAGAAGTAGAAACATTAGCTTTTAAAACCAGTTGTTTACTCTAGCCATTGGAGCTTTCTCATAACCTTTGTGAGCCTCCATTTTCATTCACTCCATTATTTTTCATACATAGTAGTATAATTGGTAAGCCCGAAGCTTTAATCTCTTCTTCCCTGATCTGCAACACTTTAATAAATGCCACGTCAATGGCACGTTCTGCTATAGCAATTTATATGACAGACACTTCTTTGCGATATTTAATTATAAATAATAAAAATATCGACTATCGAGATACTTTCAGATAAATTCAATCAATTTTACTTTATATCGAAGTTTTTTATTTCACAAGATTATTGAACGATCATTATTCCATTGGAACGTCTTGCCCTGAAAATCGACATTAATTACTGTTAGTTGCTTGTTTTTCTGGAGTGAATTGTATTAGATTACTCTTCCAGAGCAATATTAATCTATTCCTCTTCATTAGTTTGTACCTTTAAAAGACTTATCATAAAAGACTTATCTGTGAGTAACTAGAAGCTTTTTATCAAATCAATTCGAATAACCCACGTTGATCTTGCACTTAGTATTTATATGCTGGTACTTCCATCGATTTTTCTCCTTTTTTATTATTATTTCATTAAGATCGGATACATAATATGCCATATGGCGGCCATTAACTGCCCACACAGATTCCTGCAAATGTAGTACGATTGTTTCTCCATCCGTTCCAGCTGATTGTCTCTTCACTTTCTTACTGCGTTTACCCATATCAAAGGCTAGCTATTAGTACGTTAACTTCACTAGTTTTATTTGGTTGGATTCAAAACTTCACCAATCATTCACTTATTCACACCACTTAAGTACACTTCACTATTTATTCACTATACCATATTATAATATTATAGTATACAATTACATTATAAATTCAAGGTCAAATAATCCAAATTAACACTTTGAAATTTTGACCGCCATTTCTAAAGCTAAATTGACATTATGGTTAAAAATTAAAGAAGTTTACAAATAAATACAGTGTATACTTCAAAACATCACCACCAAGAGGTAAATATATTTCTACTTTCACCGGTTGGTAATAGCACAGCAACCTTTATAGCGGCTCTGTTAAATAGTAGCCGAACTTTATAATTTTACATTTTTACAAGACTCTTTTTTGATACCTTTGTGCCAATAACTGCCTATTTCTTGTCAGTGTGTAATTTTATGTTTAACTGTACTTCTTTGTCAAATAAAAATCCCATAGTTTATAATATAACTTGTATACCTAAGCTTTTCTCCTTTTTCATCTTTGAGGCTACCGATTTCCAGGCAAAATACTACTTATAATTATTTTTAACTACAGGTGTCGGAACAACAAGTGGAGTAAAGTCCTTTTGAAGAAACATTTTGTCCCTTCTTTCGACCAACTTCGACAACTTTTTTTCCCAGTGTTCAGCTAACATGTTTTGACCACGGATATTCGATGTTGAAACACTTTGATATAAACACTTTGATATAATGGAGGCAATTTTCATTGATCCTTTCGTTCATGTCGTTCAAGCTACAGTCATAAACGCCATAAATTGTCTCTAGGCTTTAATTTTCATATGTATATCCCCCTGCTTTTAAATTATACAAAAATTAAGCAAGTGGCTATGGCTAGTTGAGTATTCCGAGACGATTTCGATGATGTCGAGCGTTGCCATACTGTAAAAGCAATTTTTCCCATCATTTGACATTTTAGGGCTCGTTAGTATTTCCTAGTTTCAGTTTGTTCCACAATATAGAGACATAAGCTTTGATCCATGTTCAGATATATACCAATATCTCTTAAGCTTTGGATTAGTATAATTAATACATTTTTCAAATGTAGAAAATTGCAATTCATCGTCTGTTTGTGTTTTAAATTATTCAAAGTGCTTGCAACCAAGTGGCAAGTTCCACTAACGAACAATATTTCAGTTTTAAGTATTCGGTCGATAATTTTGGCTTTCTTCCGGGTTCGTTAACTTACAAGCTTCACCGATATATTTTTATAAGCAGAACGTTGGTACACATGGACTTAATAGGCAAGTTTCAAATAATAAAAATAGAAATTATTAGTAATTGAGACAATCATCTTGAATGTCACCAAGATTTGTCCAATATATCATATTACAATGACAGTGGTTAAAAAACGAGACAATACGTATTAATGATGGACAATTGCGGGTTTGCGACACGATTGAACCTATAATATTTGGCATTGTCAAGCTCTAACTTTACGTTGAAGAACATCGAAATTGCCTTGCAAATATATTTTTGGATTATATGTAGGCCAAAGAACAGAAATGCCATATAGGTCATTATTATATGTCGTTTGGGTCGAGGCTAATCGGTTGATTTTGTTGCTTCGATGAATCTGAGAAAGATGATATTGGCTTGATGTTAAAATCGAACACCTCATTTACGAAAAACGTCGGTTTTAGTGGGTTGATCGAAATGAGAACTTCCCTTCCTTTTATGGGAATTGAATAGTATTAGTATTTGTGTTGCAATTGAATGAATTGATATGGTCCGTTATAGCGTGGAGTGATCGCTGATCTAACGCTGTCGTCGAGTACGAAGGAATAAACGGTTCATGTTTTAAATTATTTGACGTAGCAGTTGGTTTCAAAAAATCAAAATTCAGATGAAGATTTTGTAACACTTCATATGGCATCTTGTTACTGGTTGGCGGATTGAAAAATTCGGCTGGTATCTGAGTGTATGAGTATAATTAGTAAATAATTTTGGCAGGTATGATGCTTTAATATCTTCATTAAAAGCCCTTCGTAATACAAGCATGTGTAGTTGTAGTCAGTCCACCCAATTATCATTATCTTTACATGAATTGTTGCCTTATACGTTCGATGGAACCGTTCTATGTATCCGTTGGATTGGGGATGATATGGAGATGTTCTGATTTGCTTTGTTCCGAGCATTTGACATAAATGACGCAACATGAACGAGTCAAATTGTCGACCTTGGTCAGTCACTATATTGTAGTAATTTTGTAGTAGCACGCACGCAGTGATGGGCCATTTGATGTATCATCTAAGTGACAAATTGTTTAAATCCAGGTTGACATAAGGACGAAGGTTATTTGTTTAGATGTCACCGAACATTTTTTCACGCCACCTGGAATAATTAAATGTTTAAGATTTAAATTGGATTTAAAGCTCGTTGTCATTGCGTTGGTAGTTGATTAGCTGATCGTAGTCTAATTGGTTGATTTGTAGAATTCACATGAAAACCAATCAGCTGCTATAATGTCGTTTCCACTGACGTCTTATATGTCAGTGGTAAACTAACCAATGAAGCCAAGATGAGGTATTCGATGAGGTGAAGATTTCTACATTTTCTGTTTAAATGCGAATCTCAACGGCTGGTGATCCGTGAATAATGTAATTATTCTTGTCTTTCGCATATCGGAAATGTTTAACGACGAGATGTGCAGCTATAAGAGCTCTTTATCATACGAGCTATAATTACTTTGTGCACTGTAATTTTTTTGGAAAAAAATCCCAACGGCCGAAAATTTCATTTACTTCTTTGTGAAAATCAGGCCTTACTGCATAATCAAATGCGTCAACGTAAAGTGCTGGACGTTAAATAAAACATTTCGACAATTTTCGAAAGCATCATCGGTTCCTGTTGACCATTTAAGCGGTGTTTGGACATTCTTTTTGTTTCCAATGATCATTAAATGGAGTTAGCGCTGACTTTCTGCAGCATTACGCATAAATTACGGTAAAAATTGATAACAGCAAGGACATTTTTAAGATCCTTTGCTATAAAGGTTGGTTTTGCAATATTTTTAATTGCATCTACCTTTTCCGGTAAATGATGCATTCACTGTTTTGTAACCAGATGCCCAACAAATTTAGTTTTACATTTAGCAAACTCGCATTTTGCCACATTTATCACCAATCCATATCGACGTCATCTTTCGAAGATGATACGGATATGTTGTTGATGCTCAGTTATATTTGTTGAGGCTGTGAGTTAATCATCGAGGTATGTAAAGACGAACGTATCGGGGCCTATAAAACACTTCATGCATAACAGTTGAACATGAGTGGAGCGTTACATAGACCGAACGTCATATTGGTGAACTCAGAGTCCGAAAAGTCTTGTGATAGTTATTTTTGGGATGCCATTTTGGTTGGTACGAACTTGATAAAATGCTTTTTGCGCATCTATCTTTGAAAAGATTTCCTTACCGAACAAATTTGCAGTAAAATCTTGCATGAAAAGTAGTCAGCACATGAACACCACGATCCATCTGGTTTAGCGACTATATGTAATCGACTGACTCAGTTGCTTGAAGATGTGCAACATTTGCCTTGCTTCATCAGAAATACGAATTCGGCTTTTGCGGCAGCCAATTTTACGGGATCCAGGCATATTGGACGTGTCAATACTGGTTTGCCAGTTGTTGCAATATAATGTAATATTTTCGATTTGATCAACTTTATTTGCGCTGGACGTGTTAGATCGTTGATTCGTGTAATAGTTCTGCAAATATGTTGCCTCTGTCAAAAGTTTTTAGTGACGATAAATTGAGATGTCGATTAATGCGCTTCACTTCTAATTTTGTTTAGCTATTAATTGAGCTAGGCTCTTTAGGTATATAAATACATATATACAAAATAAAACGGGCGTAGTCCAAATAATAAACAAAATATTTTTTACAAGATTATGTAATAATAATCTTAACTGGCACCGCAACAGCGAAATTTTTCACTTAAGAAAGTCAAAAGTGTTAAAATTCAAAATTATTATACCCGTGTGAACATAATAATTCTGCGAACGTAATAGTTGCGATACCCACGAGAACATAGACAATTTTATTAAATACTATCGTGAGTGAATTCGTACCGGAGCAGACCGCCAGCAAGTATAAACGTTAGCAGCTTAAAAAGAAAATTACGTATCATCCGACTCACAATTAGCT